>WAAD01027759.1:101814-113648 GCA_013389945.1 Fregata magnificens
AAGAACATCCACCAGCTCCCTCAGCACTCGTGGGTGCATCCCGCTGAGCCAAGGCTACGCCCAACCGTTACACCCTCAGCAGACCTTCTTTGTTTGTTAGTATAAGGACCAGCAGCACATCTCGCCTCATTGGTTCCTCCACCACCTGTGTCAAGAAGTTATCCTCGATGCTCAGCAGGAACCTCCTGGATTGTGCATGCCTCGCCGTTTTGCTTTTCCAGCAAATATCAGGGTGGTTGAAGTCCCCCACGAGAACCAGGGCCTGTGATCTCGAGGCAACTTCCAGCTGTCTGTAGAAGGCTTTGTCAACTTCTTCTTCCTGATCAGGTGCCCTGTAGTAAACGCCCACAACAGTGTCACCCATATTTGCCTGCCCCTTAATTTTCTTCTTCTTCCTGATCAGGTGCCCTGTAGTAAACGCCCACAACAGTGTCACCCATATTTGCCTGCCCCTTAATTTTTACCCATAAGCTCTCAACACGATCTTCCTCCACCCCTAGGCAGAGCTCGATACATTCCAGTTGCTCCTTCACATAAAGAGCAACTCCCCCACCTCGCCTTGCTGGCCTGTCTTTCCTAAAAAGCATATAGCCTTCCATAACAGCATTCCAGTCATGCCACCATGTCTCTGCAATTGCAATGAGATCATGGCCCTGCGACCGCACACAGATCTCTAGTTCCTCCTGTTTATTCCCCATGCTGCGTGTGTTAGTGTACAGGCATTTCAGAGGTAATTGAGCATGCAGGTTTCCCTGGAGGGGTGCACAAGGATCCACTACAGCAATACACACCCTTGAAGTGGTTGGTCTTCTGGTTGTCATCTCGTGAGGCAGCTAAGGCACCTTTGTTGCCTCTCTGGTTGGGCCAGCTTATTCCCTCATTGAGTGTGATGGCTCTAGCATTGCCACTTTGGACTCCACTTGCCTTGCTTAAGAAGAAGTAAAAAATATTTTTTTAATGTTCAACTTAATCCTATTTGCCACTGTATTACAATTATCCAAGCTTTTTTTAAAAAGGAAATATACTTTGATGTATTAAGGGCCTCAGTTATCAACCTACATGACATTTGTAGATGTTAGATATCAAGCATGGTTTATTTTGTCTCTGAAAATATACCCAGAAAAACAAAGCATTCAGTAAGTCAATCAATGCGCTTACTCAATTGTCCCTGAGTCTCACCAGAAAAATGAAATGCAGTCATGGAAGTTACAGTATGTATCTGATGTTCTCAGCCTAGGATAAATCATTGTTTCTTATTTCTTATGGTGCTTCATATCTGAAATATATAACTTGGCATCTTCAGTTCATTTTTCTTTATTATTTTAGTCCTCTGACTCCAGACAGTAAGATCCATTCACATATCTATAAGAGGCTAATCTGTCCATGTGTGCTTTTGGCAAAATACTCCTAAACAGATGAACAGATTTTCGCAAGTGAGTTGTTAATCGCCACTTTATAACTGGAGACATTAATTATTGGGTAAAAAGTCTGAAACCACTTGTCTATTTGGTGTGCTAAGACCAAACAGTACCAAAAGTGCTTATAGCTAATTAAAGTAGTGCTCTTCCCATTACAGAGATTTCTCTACTTCTCTCACATTTTTTCTAAGTCCTCTGCACCAAAATGAATAGAAAGACTCCCATTGTTGGGAGGGAGATTGTTCAGGGCCTTGTCAATTGATATAATCTTTAAAATGTTCCTTTTTCTTTCTGTTTCATCTTTTGAAGTGTCAGTCCATGCAGACTACTTAGCTCAAGTATTTCACTTCAACATTTAATCTTTCTGCCCAGATACTCCTTTTTTTTATCCTCCTTTGAATTTTTCTTTCACATCTTGAATTCATAGCTTCATTCACTTTAAGAGAAGCCCAAAGCAGCCTTGGACTGGACCATAGCTATTGTTTGACTTCCAGTCCAGTTTTTGAAATGCATTTGTTTTATTTGGCTCTCAGTCCCAAGTCTCCTACCTACCTCCATGCCAATTTTTTGTGCTGCTTTTTTTTTTTTTTTAAGTTTCTCTAACAATCCAAATTAGACTGCAAATTTCTCAGAGTTAAAATTCTATTAAATCTTTTTTTAAACATATTGTGCTTACCTGAAAGCTGGTGCTGTGGGAGGATTTGGGGAGTTAACCTTTTGTGTTACAGTGTAACAAACACTAAACTGAATGTTTATTTTCTATGAATGAAATTCATGTAACGGATTAGCATCTCCAGAGCAATGTATGAACAACACAAGACTCTCTGAAGCCCTCAACAAAGCAGCTCAGGGGATGGGTAAGCACTTACACAACTGCTTTTCTTTGGCATAAATCTCATTTTTACTTGCATAAAATTCTACAAATTATGTTTTTACTTTATCTTCTGCACAGATATATTGATGTATTTAATGACAACTACATCTATTTCAGTGTCAGTGTAAAAGACAAATAGGCATCACAAAATTCCCTAAGGTGCAGCAAGGAGAATTATTCTGGCCTTAGTTTACCTGTAAGATTACTCCAGTGCAGATTTTGGCTAAGGCATATAGTAACTCTTTGTGTCACTGTAGCAGCCTGAGTCACGGTTTTACTAAACAATTTCCAGTGAAAATGGTCCTAAACTCAACAGTTAAAATTTGTCAGTCACTAAAAAACAAGGTCATAGTACTGTTATCACATTTTATCTGTACTTCTTTGGATTTCAGCCTCATTTCAATAAATTATCACATTTACAACCTACCTTCAAGATATCTCTTTGAGTTAAACCATCCCATGTGGCAGATGATGCATGTTGGAAGCCTCTCTGGATGTTTAGTCAAATTAATTATGGAGCTAATGCAGAATGTGGCTCTTTGCTTAATAAGTTGTGTGTCACACAGTGCTCATGTGCACCAGTGATCTGTAATTTGCACTGATTAGCAGCAGGGTGCTGTGTGTAATTCAGGACATTGTTTTTAATGTAAGTAACTCTAAACCATTCCTGTGTGGAAGAGAGAACTAATAGTGTTAACTCTTGTTTTTCTCTGAGAAGGTGGTCTGAGTCATGAAGTGAGTCTGAGTCAGTGAATTCATTGTGCTAATGGTGCAGAATCAAACAAGTGGGGTTCAATCCCACTAACTCAAGTCGGCATTTGTGCTAATGTTGGTCACAGGATTTCTGGTCAGCTCATAGCAAGCTTATGTCTGCCCAAAGATTGTTATGTACTATATTACACCAACATAATATCACCTGCGGGATGAAAAATTTGTTGGCAATCAGCAATTTCAGTCACCAAAAAGAAAATGGTTTGGTTTAGAAGAGACAAAGCTGAAATGTGGAAGCACTGAACCTTGAACCTCCCTGAAGGGGGGGAGTGCTACTGACCCTTCCTATGGAAGGCAACTTGCTGGTTCTCTCTGTGAGCCCTAGTGCCTGCCACAAGGTTAATTTCTGATATTTAAAGGCTGACAAGTTCTGTGTTTAATGTGTAAAGTTTTTCGCAGTATCTTTAGGCTTGTGAAAAACAAGACTGCATTCTCAGACCAGAACTGGGAGCATGTCTTGAACTGACTGTGGCTCTGACTGTGGCTTACCTACATGAAAAATTACTGCACAGGAAGCAGTTACTGTGTAACAGGGTGGAGTGTCTAGGAAGTAATTTAGAAAATCTAAATTAGGTTCCTGCTTTGCATGATTCCCTTGAAAAGCCTACCAGTCTCCACTAACTATAAAGTCTTAAGGAGACTGGACGGGGACAGCTGAATACTGTTTTATGAATAATCTTCTAGCTCTGTCTGTGAGCATCTCCAGGGCTCCAGCAGGGCTTCAGACCGACTGGAGCAGGGGATGCTAACCTGTACTGAAGCTGAGGAGCTGAATTAGCACAAGAGTAAGTCCAGACTCCCAGGGGCTGAGACGGTGTATTCCCCCTGGCCCTGCCCTGAACCTGACCCTTATCTCCCGTAACCCTGCTCCAGCGATAACCATCAGTGGCAATGGTAATAGATGTGTCTGGTTGTGATGGCTGCATCATTTCAAAGTGGATTTGGGAGACACATACCAACACAATAGTCAAGGGCTATTGTGTAGCATGCCCACCTAACCACAGTGAAGAGGCTGGGACCTGGGGTCGGTATGCAGATATGACTATGAGTCAATCATCTTCCCACCCATAAATACTGAACGGCCTGAGAGCCCTTGGAGCTCTCCTGCACGGCAGCTGGCTGCATGCCAGGATCCCCCCTTGAGTAGGGGCGCCTCTCAAGGTTACTCCTCGAGGCTGAGAGATTCCTTGCTGTAACAGATCCTCGGTAAGTGACTGACAGCATGCTAAACTTTGAAATCTTAGCTAAGTGATATAAAGGATTGATTGCACATATATAATCCTTTAGACATAAACCGTTGACCAAGTCTGGGACTAGGATTGGATCTAGCTGTCCCTAGACTCCTCTCTGACAAGGAGTTCAGAAAGCAAGGGGATCCTTTCTGAACTTCATGACTCAACAGAAGGGTCTCCCTGACAGTTTTGTCTGACCCTGTCCTCTATGCAGTAAGTAACCAAGTGTACCTTGCCATCGAATCTTGTTAAATCACTGTCGCATTTACATTTACTATAGAACCTTGTTAACTCACTACTTTATAACAATAAAATGTATTTTGCTTCTCTCTTATGAGTGAAGTGCACTCTCACTCCTTCCACAACAGAGGCGCAGTCAGAGCAGTCCCACACTGACGAGGCTGCACAACCTGGGAGCCAGAGCTGGTTGATGCCTTGCAGGGGATGCATGTGGGTGGTTGAACTCTGTGGCTGCCTGCCCCTGACTCTGTAGCCATGCCCTTACTGCATGTCAGGAGCATCTTTGCACACTGCCTTCCATGGCAGAAATTTCACTGTACAGTCAAACTCACAATTAACAAGAGATGGGAAAAGTGGACCCCAAGCATATTCTGAAAATTACTTTATCTTGAGAAACTGTGTGAGGGCAAAGGGAAAGAAAGATTATTTATTTGAATTATATTCACTTGCTTGCTTCTCTATCTGAAGGTGTGCTACTAAACGTGTGTATCCTTTGAACTGCATTAACAAAATAATACTGCAGTACTTTTGCAAGTTCAGAAGTCATGAATTTGGAAAAAAAAATAATATTTTAAAACTTTGCAAAAATATTTTTATTAATCTGCCATGTCACTTCAAATCTCATGAAATTATACTTTATATAACACACATACCATATATAGTACTTAGATGCACTGTGTCAACATTAAGTATATAATATGTTGCAATATTGAGAAAAGGTTGCAATACTGTTCTATTTCTTAGATGTATGGCAAAAGTATAAGGAAGCAACCTGAAACTGATAAAGAGAAGTTTTGTTCTGATGCTTACTGAATACCTGAGACTTTGAACAGCAGGGGTTGTCTGATCCAGTATTACTTTTTAAAGGCTTTTTTGTTTGCTACTATATTTTTGTGTTCCAGGAACCACATCAGCTTCATGGTAACTGATCACTATTTGCTTCTTTGTTTAAAGCATATCTAAATTTTTTATAAAATTTATATCCCATTTTACAAAGTCTGGTTATGACATGCAAAATTAATGTCAAAGGCCAACAGTTAGTTCTGACGTCCTGCTAGCAATTTCTCTGGTGTGCTATGGGAAACTAGTTTCATGTTCATGTCTTAACATTTTTTATGTTCTAGTTTCTTTGGGTATTTCAGAATAAACTTGATTTCTTAAAAGAATAGTTTAAGTGTTGTTGCTAATATTTTTGAACTTCTGTCTATAAAATATAGTAGCTTATTTAGTGCTTTGGAAGGAATTGCATGTTGCATTCTGAAAATGTGGAACATCTGTAGCTTTGAGAATTCATTATTTTATGTTGTCATACTTCCTGCTTTTCTAAAGCTCACCTACACAAATCAGTATTCGGCAAGAGAACCTCAACTCTCCTCACAACTTTCATTCCTGGATGCAAGCCTTACCAAGCAGTGAAATAGCTATGCTAAAAACTTGCCAGTCATCAAAGTTTCAGAGAAAAGCTTGACATAAGATTTAAGAACCTGGAATAGCAATAAAGGTAGCACCAATGTACTCTTTTAAAAGAAAAAAAAAATCTGATTAATTTTTAATTTTAAATTGTGGTGTTTATATTCCTTAATCTAAGACTTTTGGCCATGTGATTAACAGTATTCCATATTCGTCTTCCAGAGGATGTTATGATAAATGCTTTGTCATCACAGATGAATCCTAGGTTAATCTGTCTGATTGAATATCACAATACCTGGACTAAGATATCAGAAAGATTTCCCAAAATGAATCAAATATAAATCCTGCAACATTATTTGCTACCTGTTCTGAAAGTAAATCACAATTACAAAATTTTATGAAAATCACTATTCACTGGGCCCTACTGCAGTGTAGTATCTTTTAAAAGGAGTAGCAATTTCCATTTAAATAATATTTCTGTTCAAATGGACTTGTGCTGGCTTTAAAATCTTATCTCTTCCAGAGCTGCAGCAAAAGAGTCAGGACATTTTATATCATTAGAATCTGCACTCTCATCTTCTCGCAGAGACTCAGAACATTCTGCTTCTTGAAGAGACCGAGATTTCAAAATGTTAAAGTCATGAGTTGTTACTGTTTAATACAAAATTATTTTAGGTCATTTTAGACATTTAGGGGTCTCTTGATGCTACGAAAACTTAGACTTATGGAAAGTAAAATAAATAATGAAGATGAAAATATGAAAAAAAGGAGAATTCAAACAAAAAGTGTCTATGTAGAAAACATTTGAAACATCAGAACATGAACATTTGTGTTCTGCATGCACCGAAAACAAGTGCAAAGTTATAAAGCTTTTATTGACACTTTTTTTTGGAAGATTTGCATAGCTTGTATCTTATCCACCCCAAAACTTCTGTGTGTAAGATTTTACTATATGCAGTGCTATCTTGTATCCTCTAGCCATGAATCACAAAAGGCATTGAGATATAAGTGACAAATTGCTAAGTCACATGGAAACCATATTCCTCATTTCTCTTTGCTCACCTCATTTTCACTCTGCTAGTTTGTCTATCTATCTCAGGTTAAACTTTGAACATTTCACAGCTCTGAAAAGCTTCGAACAGTTCCCACTTTTATCTCTTAGAGTAGGATGTTGTAAAAACCAACATTCTTCTTGAACAAATGTGGAATTTCTCTACTTATACTTAGCCCCAAACTTGAGCTTCCCAAAGTCCGGGGTAGACAGTACTTGTTCCAAGAACATTTCCTTTTTACCACTGATTTAAAAGCAGTTGAACTGAGGATACTTGTACAGCTTCACATTTGTCATAGATAATATCTGAAAGTTCTCCTTTTTTATACTAATTCTTTTTCATGTTAGTATCTATGTAAATGCAAGTTACATATGCATGGAGGTAGAAATATTAATTTAACCGTGGCTTTCAGTCATTTCTATGTATCTTACTTTGCTTTGTGGCACAGCTATTAGACTTGGTGTGAAAGAGTTATGTTATGATGTTGCATTGCAAGAGACCCTCCAACTACTAATTCTGTCCTCCATTTTTCAAGTCATGAATTTTATGAAGGTGCTGGATCCAGAATGACTGATTTTACAACCTAAAGGTAGAAGATCAAATTCTTTTTATGGCAGGAAAACATCTAAAATGAGATGTTTTACAGACCTCTTGTTCTGTTTGTGTTGGAAGTTGAGGTATTTGCTGTTTGTTCAAACTGTTTTGCTTTTTAACTAGCACAGTGTACTCATTCAAACACCAGGATTTAGATATATCCCAGCTTATAAATGGTTCCTTACATTTATTTCAGAGCAAGCTACCAAATTTTCAAAAAAATTACTTGTGTTCATCTTGAGAACCTTAGTATAGATAAGGTGATAAAATTTCAGTTATTATTGCCACATTGAACTTCAGAAATGGCACTTAAGTACATAAACTTGTTCTAAGTCTTGTAGGTGATAAAAGTGAAAATCAGCTTGAAAAAAAAACAGAAGTAAATTTTGTCCTGTGTAATCTTGTTTTCTTTATGGAAAAAGAAGTTACCATATTTGGAAACTCCACATAAAACTGGTGGATTTATGTGGGCTTTAGATGATATATAGACCTGTAACTTTCTATGCAGAGGTGAATTTCCCTCTGTGGTAAAATAATAACGTCTCCCATGTCAGCTTGGAATGTGCCTAGCACAGCAAGGACTTGATTCTGATTAATGACTGCAATATTATTTGTTTCATTTTGTTCTTACTCCTAATCAAATTATATAAATACATTTTACTGTTCTCTTCTGAATCACAGAAGATGATCCACATCAAATGAAATATGTTTTCTTCTCATAACCGTTACGTCAAGTAGAATGGTAAAATAAGTATTGTTGGTTAACAGGTGCTTTCAGACTATTAATGTAAACAAAAAATATTTAGCTTAATTTCCAAAATGTGTTGATGGATCTGTATACTCTATCGTCTAGTGAAAGAAATAGAGTATTTCAGTAAAGTTTATCTCTTTTCTACGATACACAGACATACTGTCATGTTTGGTTTTCTAATATTCTTCCATCTTTATGATATACAGAGTGTGATCATTTCAATTATTCTGTATCAAAGAAAAAATTTCCATATGTAAACTGGTAAGGTATATGAGTTAGAGTGGTTTCCACGTTTTCTTCTCTTACAACAGTGCTCTTCTCCCTCTTCACAGTGAGGATACAATCTTGGCAGAGAGCATCTGGCAGGTTCGTGAAATCAGTGGCAAGTCTGTAGGGGACAGGCTGCGCCGGCATAGGGTGCCCACATTATTTGTGCAATTCCATGCAATGAATGTTCGTGTGTCACCTCTCCTGATGTCAGCCTTTCTGTAAAGACAAAGAGGAAGAAGAGACTGATCTCGAGCATGTCTGAGGGAGAAGTTTCTAGACTGCAGGATATAGAGGGGAAAAGAAAACAAGGAGGTGATCACAGCAAGGGCCTGAGAACCTTCAGCTCAGATAGAGAGGGGAAGAGAAATGGCAGAAAGGAACAAGAATCAAGCAGCCAGATGACAGAGGTGGCAGAAAACCACAGAGAAATAAGCAAAGTTTGCTGCAGCCCAAAATGTCTCTGAGCTAGTTCAAACAAAGACCATATGCAAGGACATTCTTTGAAGGAAGAACTGTTTATAAACTTTTTATTGCTATGCAGACATAGTCATTCTAAATTTTCTCTCCTTTAAAGTTTATACTCCAATGAAACCTGCCTTTTTCAGTTTAATAGCCAATATTACAGCTCGTCTAGAGGAGCTCACATAAAGGGCAATTTCTAGGCATATCCAATTCAAAGATTTGGCCAAGTCAGTGTTCCGTCACATTCAACTAGCTTTGGATGTTCATACATATTATGATATCAGAAACTGTCCAGCTTCATTAGTGTACTACACCACTGAAGTTAATGAGAGGAACAGAGTATACAGTCATGGACAGAGTTCAGCAAAGCCAAGACTGTTCTCTTCTGGAATCCAGACTAACTCTGATGGTGTTGGCTTGGATGTCTCTGTGTAGTTCTTCATTATACTATACAGTTATAGGTTTACTAAATGGACAAATTGTACAGGCTATACAGTCAGAAAGGCCACACAGCAAATCAAAGCAGGTTGTGAACTATAACATGAGAAATTATGTCTTTACTGGTAGTATTAATATATGTATAAGTAGTTTTCCTCTGTTGCCTTAAGGTCATTTAGAGGTTCCCTACCCAGAGTTATTCAGGGTTAAAGACCTGACTTAATTTGAGAATAAAAGGTTACCAGTCATTAAAATCATAGGAGTCAATAAAAAGGTGAACCCTGTGTAGCTGTGTAAGAACTTTATCCCATTCCCTATATCTGTATCCTCTGTGTGAATGAAAACATCTATCATCTCCTTCAGTCTGGAGCACAGCAACCCATTCACCATCCTAATTCCAGCCCAAGAGAACTGAAATTCAAAGGCAAACAGAGCCCTATTGGAAACATCTGAATAAATTCCTAATGGATGGTCGTTATCAAAGCATCCCCATTTTGCCATCCTCAGACCATTTTATGTTTTGTAGATGGATGGCAGCCTTTTTTTTTTTTTTAAATATTTCCCAGCTTCTATAATTAGCATTTAATCTTACTGGTGTTTCCAAGTACTCTCTCCAGGGTCATGCTACCAGTAATATTGGCTATATGGAAAAAATAAATTTACTTATCAGAAAAGTATTCAGGTAGAGATAAGAATTCAGTGCAGCTGAAGGAAAGAGGGAGATAACTGAATACTGGACTGTCTTGGATTTCGGACAGATGCAGACACACGCATCCATAAAGATTTGGATGTGATGAATACTATCAGGCTGTTTCACCTTGTCTCAAAACAAGAGGCATATAGAGCATCCTTCCTTCATAGAAGTGAGAGGGGAAAAGCTCTGGGACTCTACCAGGCAGGACCCATCTGCCTTGGGTCTGTTCAGAGGTACAGAGGTGCCTGCCACCGGAAGAGCTCCTAGGGAAGTCTGACACTCTCCTAAGAGGCTGCCAGGGTTACTCTCCAAATTTGTGGCACTACTGATTTCCAGAGGGACTTCCAGTCTTCTCTTTCCCCTTAGCACATCATTTCTACTTCCAAGATTTAAATTTTCTGCAGTTTATATGATAGTTGACTACTGTTTCTTCTTGCTTCATCCTTTATATATCTTCCAAAATATTAATAACCTGTAAGTTATTCAGCAGCCTTCTGTTTGCAGACAGTTAGTCAATCTAACAAATACTTTATGAAAAATAGATCAAGTCTTTCTTTTCCTGTAATTTATTCTTTCTCCTAAAGCATATGTAAAACCGTTGAGTGATATAAGCACTTAATTGCTAAAATTATGTTGACATTCAATGAAATGTAAAAAGGCCAAATTCCTGCATCATTTTTGAAATGGAATTTCAGCTTCAAAACAATGTAGCTATTTTTGAAAATGTTACCTTCTCTCTTTCTAATAACGTTCTCTGTAATTATGTTCTTTAGATTCTTTAAGGAGGTACATTTAAGTCTGACTAAATTGCTGGGTAAAAAACTGGCTGGGTGGCCAAGCCCAGAGAGTGGTGGTGAACGGAGTTAAATCCAGTTGGCGGCTGGTCACGAGTGGTGTTCCCCAGTTCTGGGGCTGGTTTTGTTTAACGTCTTCATCAATGATCTGGATGAGGGGATTGAGTGCACCCTCAGCAAGTTTGCAGATGACACCAAGCTGGGTGGGAGTGTCAATCTGCTCGAGGGAAGGAAGGCCCTGCAGAGGGATCTGGACAGGCTGGATCAATGGGCCGAGGCCAACTGTATGAGGTTTAACAAGGCCAAGTGCCGGGTCCTGCACTTTGGTCACAACAACCCCGTGATTGTCCCCCGCACTCGGCACTGGTGAGGCCGCACCTCAAATACTGTGTTCAGTTTTGGGCCCGTCACTACAAGAAAGACATTGAGGTGCTAGAGCATGTCCAGAGAAGGGCAACGAAGCTCGTGATGATCTGGATGAGGGGATTGAGTGCACCCTCAGCAAGTTTGCAGATGACACCAAGCTGGGCGGGAGTGTCAATCTGCTCGAGGAAAGGAAGGCCCTGCAGAGGGATCTGGATAGGCTGGATCGATGGGCCGAGGACAACTGTATGACGTTTAACAAGGCCAAGTGCCGGGTCCTGCACTTGGGTCACAACAACCCCATGCAACGCTACAGGCTTGGGGAAGAGTGGCTGGAAAGCTGCCCGGCGGAAAAGGACCTGGGGGTGCTGGTGGACAGCCGGCTGAACATGAGCCGGCAGTGTGCCCAGGTGGCCAAGAAGGCCAATGGCATCCTGGCTTGTATCAGGAATAGTGTGACCAGCAGGAGTA
>WAAD01027759.1:113906-130576 GCA_013389945.1 Fregata magnificens
TGGTTGGACTTGATGATCTTAGAGGTCTTTTCCAACCTTAATGGTTCTATGATTCTATGAGGGGTCTGGAGAACAAGCCTTATGAGGAGCGGCTGAGGGAACTGGGGTCATTTAGTTTGGAGAAGAGGAGACTGAGGGGAGACCTTCTCACTCTCTACAACTACCTGAAAGGAGGTTGTAGTGAAGCAGGCCTTGGACTCTTCTCCCAAGAAACTAGCGATAGGACGAGAGGAAATGGCCTCAAGTTGTGACAGGGGAGGTTTAGATTGGACATCAGGAAAAATTTCTTTACCAAAAGAGTGGTTAGGCATTGGAACAGGCTCCCCAGAGAGGTGGTGGAGTCGTCATCCCTGGAGGCGTTCAAAAAAGGTATAGACATGGCACTCCAGGGCGTGGTTTAGGAGGCATGGTGGTGTTAGTTGGTGGTTGGACTTGATGATCTTAGAGGTCTTTTCCAACCTTAATGATTCTATAATTCTATGAAATTAGTAGAAGCAAGACATTGACGTTTCTGTCTTTGCTTTTTCAAATTACAGATGACAAAACCAGGAAAATGTGCTTTTAAAAAAGTAAAAAGAATTGAAAAATATGAACATAAATGTGAAATTAAGGATATGTTTCAAGCTTCTACTTAGAAAATTCGAATGCAGGTCTATACCAAATATTCTTCTTTGGGTTAAAAAAAAATCCATTCTGCCTGAAGTATAATTGAAAATATATTAAAAGCAAGGTTTTTATGTGGGGTTCAGCAAGACTTGAAATAAACTAACTCATATGCCTGGTAAACCATCAAGCTCAGTACAAGTTCTCTCATGCTAAATGTCTCCCTCACAGCAGCACTGGCAAATTCTGCCTTGCATGCATTCACACTATTTTTGCAGATCAAGGTGAAAGGAATGAACAGAAATCTCAGCTACCACATTGTTTTTGAGAAATGTATCCTATACTTAAGCGTCTCTATGTATTTCATTAAATCTTAATAAATAGTGTTACTTGCTACTCCATACATTTCTGGAAAAAAATTTAATCATCTGAGCAATTCCACAAAGAAATCTAATTCTCAGCTCAGGAGGAACAATTCTTGTCCTTCAAAAATTTTTCATATTTTATTATTTTTATCTTAGAACATAGGGCTAAACGTTTTTCACAGAAGGTTAGTGCTCATCCAATTTCATGGGGTTATTGGTTCATATCACAGATGTAAAAAATGCAAGTGTTGGTTATTTCATCTTTTCTAAAAATACAGACTACTGCAGGACAGAGTAATGGCATTTGGCTTATCTCTCAGGCACAAATATAACTTGGAGACCACTGGCGCATTTTAGGAAAGTAGTACCAATTTCTCATGTAAAACACCAATCTCATTACAACATTCTCTCAGCTGCAGTCCTACTAAATAGAGTATTAGTCCCAACTGCTAATATTCTTTCCTTTCAATAAATAAAATGTATATGCAACATTACTGAAGGTTTTCTAGCTATTGATAGGTCACCTGAGGCCAGCTCTTAGTCTCTGAGCCCAGAGGAGATAGGGTTCAGCACAAGAAGGATTCTTAGATTTTGGTAGATAGGAACAGGTTGAGGTCAAGTTTATCATGTCCTACAGATCTTCTGTTTTTTATCAGATACTCAGATAGGGACTGAGGGAGAGATTAACCTCTCCTTAATTTAACTGTCTAAAAATAAGGTGCTGAGTCTGAACAAGTTAGTTGCCTTGGTTTCTTTTAACCATTGGAGAGGGACGTTTGGGAATTTCAGTCTAGTTTTACAATGAAGTTAATTTTAGCATGAATCCCAATTACTTTAAAGTTGAATGGAAAACTAATTTGTAGGTCCAGCTGCAAAAGAACTCTTTTTTTAATGTTTAAATTCCACTGATACTTCAGTGATCATAGCATACACATATAGATCCATATAGTTAAAGCAACCTGGAAATAAGTGCAAAGACTTTGGGTTCTGCTGCTATAAAATACCCTCAGAAAATGAACAGAAAGTTCCATGATCCTCAGACCAAAAAAGGATTCAATAAATCTGTATAAAATAGTACTATGATACATATGAAATGTATGAATTATTTTATGAGACAGGAATAGAGTGCACATTTCTCTGAGTACACCGGCCTCAACAAAAAAATCTTATTTATATTAATTACAGAATAGTTCTTCCAAGTCAGACTATAGTGAGGCCACTGCATAACAGCAGCCATTACACAGAGCACTGCTTTCTGCCAGTCCTTGGCAGGCTGGCAGGCAGGCCAAAGACTTCATGGACATGAGCAACAAATATATGTCCCTGGATGCCGGTCCTGCCTAAGCAAGCTCAAAGCAGCATTAGCAGGAGCTTAAAAAAAAATCTTCCAAGACATTAGTCTGATACTTATTAGAAACTCTGAATTCATTTAAAAATTAGGCTTATTTACAAAAGCCTTTACTTTGTAAAAGTAACCCAATTAATCCTGGGCTATAGATTCATACCCACAGGGCATGTGAATCCATTTCCATGGCATTAGTTGCTGAGGAACTGCTAATATTTCATTCAGATGTTAAAAGCAAATGTGTCAATCCTATCTGTCACTGGTAGGAAATGAGTAGAGATAAGTTTTTGTTTTGGGGTGGTTTTTTTCCTTAGCAACTGAAGTCTTTTCATCTTTCCAGTTCCACTGCAGCCCTAAATATTATTGCTAAATATTTTTGCTTAACAATAACCAGGATGCTCAATGTGATTCATTACTGGGAGTACAGCAAAATTGAGTTTTTCCAACAGTTCATTCAGCTAAAGATCACCTTCTACTCTGATAATATACAATGAGACCAAACAGAGGAGAATGCCTGCAGCACTCTGAACTCTGTAGGAAGTCGCAATTCAAAGGAGCAGAGATATACAGTTATTTCTTTCAAACTGAATGGCTAGTCAAAATCTGTGGTCCTGTGAGCGATTTTGGTTAGGAGGAAAAGATAATGATGAAGCCAGGTTACCTTGATACAATCCTATTCTTATTTACATGAGGCATGGGAAACACTGCTTCACACTGCACTTGAGGAAATCAAACACTATAAAATGGTCAACATCAACCTCAAAATTCTTTCATATGAGTTCTCTCTCAGCTCTTCCAAAAGAGCTTTTTGGGGCTCTTTTTTCTGTCTTTTTTTCCCCTTCTCTGTATCTGTTGCTGTGATTTGTCTCACTGCTTTTCTCTTTCATATATTTAGCTACACTAAAATAATAGCCTCCCCCAAAAAGGGCATCACTTGTGATTTTTTTATTAGCCAGGTGCTTTATGAAAGGAGCCTCAATTGATACTGCAAGGCTCTAGTCAGGTCACCTTGCAAATGTAATTATACTGCATTATCAGCATTACACTGATATGCATACTGTACATATTAATGTAAACTTCATATACTATATAAATTTTAACTCACTGATCAGTATTTGTAAATGCTTTAAGCTGTTATAAAAGGGCAGACTCATGTTATTTTCATCTGATGCTCATATGAAGTAAGCCAATCATAGTCTATATAATCAGGACATCAGCACAAAATTTAAGTAAGTATTCACTCTTAACACATGTATAATCACTGCTAGAATGAAGATCTCATGATTTGCAACAAAACCAGTGCTTGGAATAATAAGTTATTGGTAAAGAATGCAAAACTGGGTGCAAATAAATAGAAATGCCACCAGCATAGTAGCATAACATCAGTACACAGACAAATGTAATAAGCTCAGTGTTGATCCATTCATACTAAAGAAAAGTAAAAAATATCTGAAATCAGAAGGAGATGTTTCAGTGGATATTACAGCAGCAGGTGCACGAGCATTACTACCGTCTGCAAAAGAGATTCAGCAATGCTCATTAAGGTGTAGTCTTGATTTGATTTGATTTGATTGATCTAGTGCTCATCCTCTTAGACATGTGTTCATTTCCATAGCACCCAGCAGGCAAGTGCAGTACAACCCAGAGAGATTTGACAGCCTAATATTAATAATAATTTAATGCTTATATGGAGCATATTCTATATTCAAAGAACTGTACAAATATTAACCAACTAATACAAACTAATGCTATTCCTTTACTATCTCACGATATTAATGAAGCAGATTACTTATTCTCCACCTACTCTTTCATGTTTTTAGCTCTTTGCGTTTGAGCATTTTATGGTAAACTCTAGAGATCAATTTGTACAGCTAAGAAAGATGCATACCTGCATAGTACAGTTTGCAAACTCCTCCTTAAACAGTGTTTGCTGCAGAATGCAGACAAGAGGTCTTACAATGAGGCATGTCATAAAGAGTCTGTTTTTGTGATATTGTGAGTTAAGTATTGATGGATCCGAAAGGATTTCAGGTAAAATTAGTGCTGGTCAGAATTTTCCTGAGACTAATTTACTGTCAGAGAATGGCAATCTCTAAAAAAATCTTCAAAGGTCCGGTCCAGCTTTTCTGTAGAGGGAAAGCCCTTAGACAGGGCTCAAGGGCATCCAGCTCTGAGTAGCCCAATAGGTTTATGGGTCCAGTGTAGCAAATCCTCTCTGGGTCCAGGGTTGGACCTGGAAGGATGCCTTTCCAACTTTCTCAGCATGGACCTGGAAATTTCTGAATCCTTGAAACTCTGAGAATTTTATACTTTTATTTTAGCCTCCAAGTGTGCCCATGAGACACTGTCCCTGATTGCTCACACTTCCTGCATGCTAACTCACAATCTGGTTTCCAAATCCAGAGTAAGCCAGCTACATCTGCTGATAGGGAAATCTGGAGAAGCGGAAGAGAGTCACTTGTGCCCAAGCACTACCCCATAGTCAGAGCCAGCTGGTGCGGGGATTTGAAGATGAGTTGAGTTTCAGCACAGTTGCTAACAGCACCACTGAAATTTTTTTTGACATCTGGACTTTGGTCTCAACTGGGACAACCAAAATTTGTCCATTCCTACAACTCAGAAATCCTGGACAAAAGAGACTGAACCAGGAATTTTGAAACTTGGGCTCTTAGATGGAAATTCATGTCTAAAAGAAATGTTCTATGTTATAATTTTGAAACAAATGGGTTTTGGTTTTGGGGGGGGTTTGGGGGGTTTTTTAAGTTTGAAGATTTAAGATTTCTGTTTTTTCATACTGAAGCGCATTATTTGTGTCTAAAATTTCAGGTTACTGAAAGAGAAGAACTCTGGTTTCCAAGAAGATTTAAGTAAAATCTAGTAAGATTCATGGCAAAGATTTTCCTTCCCTTGATTCAGCCTTTAGCCAGTTTTTGAGGACAGTGATGGGGGAGCAAAGAGGTTTTTTGAGGTGATGTTATAGATCAGGTTGTTAAATCACTGTGTTGAATAGCTGTGGAAAAGTAATAATGACTAGTTCATTGACTTTGTATATTGAAGGTGGAAATACAATAGGAATCCTATGCTTTATCTTTTATGTAAGGTTTCCAGTAGTTTGGCTATTGGCTGTAGTGTCCTGGACACTTTCCAGTTTGCCTAAATAATTGCATTCTGCCTGCTTATGTTTTTGTCTACAATTTCAACTGCATATGTTATTTATCATTTCCTGTTGTGCAGTGCTGCTGTGGCCTACCAATTCTCTCATTTTGATTCAAAGTTTAAGTCATCCCTAGGTATGTTTGAGTGTCTGAGAGCAGGAGAAGGAAAAATTATGATTCTGTTTTGGAATTGGTTACAAACTAAATTCAGATGAGGAGTATTAAAAGAAGTAAGGAGATGTGGGAGGATGTACATTGATTGTAGTATGCTTAAATGGTTACTCAACGAAGAGCAGGGTAGATTGTGTTGAACAGTTTCACAGTTTATTTTGCAAATAAAGCAAACAAATAAATGAAGATGTTTACATACTTATTTACACAGCCTACCAGATGTAGGAAGCATGTGGAAGTATGTGGACAATAAACGTTTTACCTGACAGGCTAACTCAAGCATAATAATAGACAAAAGGAAAATTCAGAGACAATCTTGACCAAAATAGGATTGCAACGCTACTGAAATGGGCAGATATAAAAGACTAGGTATGATGCATAAATATGAGAACGTAATAGGGTAAATGTATGCATGTTTATATGCGAAAAGATGAAAATATATTTGTTCTGTCAAGACTGGAGAGTATTCTATGCCAATATTTCCCATACAATGCAAGGACTCTGTATTGAAATGCTGCACATTTTTCAAACTACTTGCCCACAAATAGAGTTTGGATTTAGGAATAGTTAATATTATGGTGTAATAAGAATGAATTGATGCTGATGGAACAGGGAAAGTCAACTAAGTAACTGGTGGAGGTAACCTATGTCCGTACTGAGAACAGCAAGGATTTGTGGTCAGTCAGCAATACAATTCTGGAGAGGAGGAGGCTCTGCAATTGATTTTGACTAGTTAGAGAATAAAAAAGCTGTATGTTTTTACTTCATTTTCAACAAAGCTGAGGCTTTGGGCACTGTTATTTTACCACTGTGAATCTTTCGCAGATACTGTTTTGCCACTTCCTGTTCTAATTATCGTAGCAAGAAAGCTCTCCCATCGAAAATCGCTCAGAAGTTTCTTCTAGAAGAGACTATGGCTTCCTGCTTAGTAGCGGCAGTATAGGGCACATGGTCCCCATGCCCAAAGATTTACATAGGCTACCAGATCATTTCCCAATGCAAGTGGAGGAATCCATTCTGCTTTGTAAAGCCTTTCGTGCTTTGGACCTGCTCTAGGCTATCAGTCAAGACCGTCTGTAACAAGAGTGAGAATCTCCCCATGAAATTTGTACCTCATGGTGAAGCAGGCATTGTTATCTTGAGTCTTTCTGTCCTCAGTTTAGTCCACCAGAAATCCAGATTCAATGACACTGAGAACACATTACAAAACTTTCCTCTTCATACTTGCTTTTTCCTAAACAGTGTGCTCAACAGGCTCCTATGGAAGACCATTCTCCTTGCGGCCTGTCTTGGAGAAAGGGCGTACTATGTAAGTGACACACAGATGAATATTTAAACATATTCCTCTGATTTTATTACTTTTAGGGTTGCTTTTAACTAAACTAACAGAAGCTCCCTGTGATAAACACACAAGTGAAAAAGTAACAGCTGCACAAGTTAGTTCTGGAAAGCAGAAGCCTAAAAGTTATGCAGACCCTGACTTTATCCCTGTGTTTTAGTGAGCCTGTCCCTTTGAGAGTTTTGCTTTATTTTCTTTTTAAAATGTTGAAATAACACCTTTACTTGGAGGCTTGGAGCTTAATTAGGCAGATATTATAAAGGGCTTTTTAAAGGTTAATATAACTGCCAAGCTTTATTACCTGTCATTTCAGTTTCATTACCAGCTCCATTTTGCTAGTAAGCTTCTTGCACAAGCCTCAAAACATATTGCTATTCTTGCCACATCTTCACTGTCACCTTAAGAGACTCCCATGTTTGTCCAGTATTTTACACCACAAACTGGGGCAGGGAGTCATTATTTCTTCTGTTTGTATAATGCTGAGCAAAACATTACCCAGCTGGCTTCTCTGCAAAATGCTCTATAAATATTAAGCACCAATGTTATCATCATTGTGGTTATTATTATGTTTGTTATTAGTATTGCTGTTATTATTATTATTATGTAATGACATAACATCTGTAAGCCATTACATATGCTTGAATTTATGTTGTACTGTAATGTAGTATCTTGAACCTACATTATACATATCCTTACATGACTTGCATTGTGTTTAAAGCTGCATTTAAAGTATACTTCAACTTTATCAGAACGAATCAGCATGTGTTGTCAAAAAAAAAGCCCGTACACCACATTGATGCATCTATATGTGTGCATTAATTCTCTGGCTATTGTTGACGTTCTGGGGGCACATTTGCGTGCTTTCATCAAGCTGGTTGATCCCATCAGGAAGCAGCAAGAGTGGGATGCTCTGCTGAGGGAAGGGAGCTGGGAGCTGAGGGTGACACCAGGCTGGCAGGGCAGTGCCCTCACTGGCATAGGCACAGTCTCACTGTACTCAAACCAGGAAAGCAGAGCAGGTCCAGTGAGGGTAATCAGGGTCAGTCGAGAGCCCGGGCACCCCCAGACAAATCTGCATGGCCAGGCAGGTTGAGGAGAAGGCAGCAAGAGAAGCCAGTGGGGTCAGGCTGGGGCCAGGAGCGGGCAGAGGTGCACCTGCAGGTGGCTCAGGTGAGGAGCTGGGGCAGGGCCTGAGCTGGGAAGGGCTCCTGAGCCAAACGGCTGAGGATGCCTGGGTGAGCCCCAGATGAGAGTGCTATTGCCAAGTATAGTGTATCCACTGAGTTTTATGGCTTCTCCTCTCACTTCCTGACTACCCTGGTATCCATCATTATCCTCTCCAGCTTCACAGCTCTGATCTCACTGTACTTGGCTATGTCCGGTGCTTTTAACAGCGTTCCTGTCTCCTCTTTAATAATCTTCCAAACCCATAACAACAATCTAAACCTCTCCATATCGAATTTGATTTCTATCTTTCTCTTCCCTTGTTCTTGCCCTCTTCCTGCCTGCCTAAGTGATCAGAAGGATCCGAGGAGAAATCTTAGTTTTTACAGTGCTTGGCATATCTCAACATGTATTTGGGAGACTCAGTTCTGAGCTAGGTGATAAAGTTCATCCTGGTCTGATCCCAGTTACATTATCAGCTGCCTTAGGAAACCTTAATCCCCAAGGTAAAGCGGAAAGGAGAAAAATGATGCAGAGGAAGGGAACAGCTGGTGCACTCCTACATGTGTGCAAGAGCCCAGATGCACAGAGTTTTGGACCTGTAATTATAGAAACTTGGCAGCTTTAGGTGCTTGCAAGATTTAGTGTGAATGAGGAGTGGGTGAACTGCATTGTCCTCAGAAACTTGTGTTCATTGTTCATACCACCTTTATAAATACTAAAGATTCGTGAACATGAGTGTAAATATCTTCATTGAAAAGAAGAACATGCATATATAGGTCAGTAAGCAGATGGTGGTTCTGAACTCTTGGCTTTAGCGATAAATTCTCAGTCTGCCTTTGATTAAAATAAGAAATTATGGGAAGCAAGGAGGACCAGAAAATCACAGCGGCTGTTTCTGATGTTACATTTAGTCACCTTTCATAAGTATTGCAGCATCTTGGAATTACGTACAATTTATACTGTGGTCTCTTGTATACTTTCTAAGTTCTTGGGGACTTGGACCTTCATAACCTAACTTTTTAAGGTCATCACATGAGATGCTGAGAAGTATATATTTGTAATGTTTTAGGTGTAAGGCTGGATAGGTATTTGTAGTGTAATATTGTGTCCTGGACCTGTGCTGGTATATTTGAGTTATGTTATGATGCTGAGAAACAGATGAATGACTAGAGGATGAATGAACCAATTCTGCTTATTATCCCTCATCTGGAATGGACTCAGTGACTTTACAAATGTGCAGTTAAATTAAATTGCATACTACTCTCAATTTAAACTGTTTCTTGTGCAGTATGTATGTAAAGGTTAAAAGTTTCTGCTTTAACAAACCTGCAAAACACCTTCATGGTATGAACATCTCTCAGATCTTAAAGACTCTTTTTGCACGGTTCTTTGATAACTCTTTACTTGAAGGATATAGCATTTTTTAGTTCAACAGATTTTTTTTAATCTCATATTTCAACTTGGTATTACTTATTTTTTACTACTTATTGTACAGGAAGTAGCCTTGATGAGAATTCCAGAAACTTCAAGTTCTTAAATAGATTTATTGATTTTCAAGTTTTAACTCTCTAGAAACTATAGCTCTTTGATAGCATATACAGGATTAATACATTAGATGCCAAAAAGTGTAGTTTAAAAGGTAACAATAGAAACAGCTGTAATTTTCCAGATACGCTATGAAAATATCAGATAACTTTTGGATACTATGCTAGAAGTTTCTTCTACTAATTAAATCTAAATGTACAACCATTAAGGAAATGAAAAAGCCTTCTGTAATGAACTTAAATTTCAGAAGACTTTAAAACACTCTAAAATAAAATAAAAAGCATGATATTACTTAGAAACTAGTCACCACAACTGGTTTAGTATTTTTATTTATATGTGAATATTAGATTTTCTTCCAAGGAATCTAAAAATTTCTGTATGGTAATATAATATATATAACCCTTTTAAAAGTAAGAATATTTAAAATTTATACACTCAACATATATCCAGGACTTATCCCCTGTTTAAGTGGCCTTCTAAAGCTGGATCTTAACATGCTAAAGCCCCTTTGGTTTCTTGCAGCCTTGACATTTCATCTGCATCTGTTGATATCATCAGCCTGTAACACTTAGAAGAAGGAAGCTCCATTTCCAAGTCAGGGAAGAGTGATTATGAATTCAATATGCAAGCAGAGAAATTCAAAGAGAGGTCAAGTATCCTGTATCCTATTAGTGTGTGGGATTGCTATAAGTCATCCAGGTTTTTTCTAAGTCATCTCAGTTCAACTTTAGGAGAGCTTTCTGAACACATCTGTTTTTAGGTTTAAATTTAAAAAAAGGCAACTTCCAAAAAACAATGTTTTTATAAATCACACACAGTAACATCCAGCTTTGAGGGAAACCAGGCTAGCCCATGCTGAAATGAGCTGCAAATCTCCAGCTATCTTCAGAGGAGTGAAAGTTTTACCAGATTAATCCAGTATCAAAAGCTGGGTTGTAACTGGAGGAAGGAACATTCCAACCTAGCAACCACTGAGAAAGTATTCCTTCAAACCCATTGAAATCAGTGTCAAAATGAATTGATCATAGTGGAACCAAGGCATCATCTTTGCTCTCTATAATAGCCTTTGTTTTAAAGAACGAAGTGATATCGAGGCATGGGAGGAACAGAGAACTGGAAATCATCTACATAGTCACCATGTCAAGTTCCCAAGGAGTTGAATGATATCACATTCATTTCTGACATGGGCTAGCCTGTTTCTTTGTACAGCCAGTCCTCTAACATATTAGTATAACTAACCAAAGAATTGGCCTCAATGTTTAGATTCAGAATGCAGAACTGTATAAATAGAAATTTAGGCTAATCAATGTACTTTCTTTTTCTGAATAAGTTGTGTACTCTACAGACTTGCTAAAAAGTTGGACTGTATTGTTTAAAAATATGTTGTCTGTAGATTTCCTAGGATGAAACACAACAACATTCTGTTTCTGTTTAAAGTAATAATAACATTCTTGGCACAACCTAAAACCATCACATTAGGTATAGGTTTCTCTCAGTGGATCACTGCTGAAAAAGACATTTTCGAGAGAGATTTTAATGCTGAAGGAGGTGGTTCGCAATTTGTTTCAAAGGCAGTATTCCTTTCTATGGTTTTTAGTTACTTGTGTCATTGGAATTTTGAAGATGAAAATAAAATAAAGTGAAGACCGAGTAAAACTGATTGCAGGTCTTGTTCCTACTGTGTGCTGTTTTACTTTCCTGCCAATAACCTTGAGATTCTAATAAACTGATTACCCATTGGGCCCTAGATGTGATCTGATTGAAACAAAAATACAGGGCAGGAGAAGAAAGAGGACAATAAGACAAGAAACAGGTGACATCTCCTGACATGTAGATTTGTGACTGATCTTCTAATTGTGCTTTGGCAGGTAGATAAAGATGAAAAATGGCATTATCTCAACACAAATGCACACAAAACAAGGAAGAACTCCAGAAATTGAACATGGAAAGGGTAAAGCACTTCAGAAGATCTCCAAAGTCCATTCAAATCAATAAGAGTGTCCTGACTGAATTTAGCAGAGTTTGGTTCAGGTTTTGATTGAAACCCCCACGCCAAATGAACATTGCATGCTTAGCTGGAAAAAAACATTATTGATAGGCCTTGTTTGATATCTATGCTCTATATTCTTCCTGTGTTTGATAAATAATAGAGAGCATTTTAACCTTGAAAGGGGCCAGGAAAACTTCAGAGAGATAACGCTCCATCAGTGAATGATGTCTATTAGGTAGTGCGTACTATGGCAATGACTGATTCACAGGTGAATCACCTTGAAATGTACTTTTCAAATCTATTTGCCTGATAGACATCTTGGTCACCTCAGACAGGGAAAGTTTCTTCTCGTATATGTTTACATATTATCATTTACATCCTCTTTACTTACAGCTCAACCTACCACTTCTCTTGGAGCATTATTTTAACATTTTTACCTGTAACTGTATGTAGGGCTTATGAAATATTAATAGCATAAGCCAACATTTACATTAAAGAAAGTTTTGTGTGTGTCATTATAGATACGATTTGACATTATAGCCCTAGGAAAAAAAAAATTGATATAACCTTCATAAGGACATCAGGTTATAATACTACTCCCAAATTAGCCTTATATAGACCAAAATGCAGAAGCCTTAATTCAGCAAATGCTGAAACAGACAAAATAATGTTCTTTATTTAAGATTCTGCTCAAACTCTCTCTCTACACACTGATAGAGCTATTTTATCTATGAAGTAAAATAGGACTATTGTAAAATATGTCATGCCTTCAAAGCAAGTTACCGGTAATAATTCCCATGCTAACTGAATGTTTTCTGGTTTTCCATCAACATAGACAATAAACCATGGAAAGAACTACATAAGCAACCCAGCAAGAATATAATAAACTCACTCTTTAACAATGGCAACTTGAATGAATAAGCAGGATTTCCCAGATAATTCATATTTAATGTGAAACCAGTGAATTTTATATATTTGTCATGTATAAAAGATACCCTTAAATCAACTTTTACTCAATTAGATTGCTTTTCATGTAGAGAGAATCAGATTTGAGAATCACAGCCAAATTGTCCCATAGGCACATGAACTCAAGTCGTGCTCTGCTTGAATATATTATTCCTATGCAAAGTTTTCTATTTAAGCCTGTTTTCCCATAAGAAAGGAATTGCTAGTATGTAATAGAAAGCACCATCTCAAATATTTTACACAAGTAGGATTTAATCATCTAACTGCTACACGAATGTGTCCAAATTTCAGATCTTGAAAAACCTCTTTCAGTTGCATCCAAGTCCTTGAGGAGACACCTATGTTTTTGACATTACCCCCCTCCAGACAGCTACAGTTCAGCTCCAGGCCTCTCAAGAAAGACAATCTTTACTGCCTTTACTGCACCAAGTAGGCCAGCATTTCTTTGTGATTCAGTGTCTGTGCTCCACACACCTTGCCTGCAAGTTGGATTTGCTAAACCAATTTTTATTTTCTTGTGGAGTCTGCAGACCACTCAGTCACGACACGCGGGAGGGTGCACTGGTGAATGGCTATAATGCCTTCCCCACAAAATGAACACAGGCATAGTTCTACCTGTGTAAACAAAATAAATGAAGGTGCCTGACTGTGAAAATAAAAGTAACGTGACTTTCCAGAGTTTGGCATTATTTTTTTTGCTTTTATTGAAAGCCATTGTGGAAACAGTGTCTGAAATCGTCTGCAGATATCTTGGGGGGAAGGGTCAAAAAAGGTTATGAATCTTATTGTAATATTTAAATATTTAAATTATTTACTTTAAGGGATGTTAAAAAGCATTTTTAAAGATTGAAAAATTTAGTGAGTTAACATTTCTTTGTTCTGCCAGACAACAGTGTTAACAGCAGTAACTTTTTCTTCCCTGAAGATACAGCGCCCTGCAGGGAGCTGGTGCCAGGTCTGCTACATTCCTGTGGGGACAAGTTTTGTACCCATGCTAGATGGCAAGGAGTCCTACATACCAGTGTACTGAACACTGCCACACTCTCAGAACACGCTTCAAAAGGCAGAAGTCTGTGTCATTCCCATTAAGCCCTTGGATCAGAAAGAAGGGAACTGCAGTTCCTTTCATTTGGTCATAAGGTGGGTTGGGAATCCTGCCTGCCTGAGCGGGATCTCTGCTAAAGACCCTTCTGTGACAGCGCACCCTTGTTTGCTTTTGTAAGAGCTGTGCCATCACAAGTGCAAATAAAAAATAAATAACAAATATTCATTAGGTTGATGATTAAGGTAGATGTCCATAGCCTGCAAGTTATTGGTAATGATGCTCGTCCTTGGCGACAGACTCAGCAGAACACAAATCCAAGTGTGCTAATGAACTACATTTTTGGGAGTAGGGCTTACCTTTCCATAATGGGAAAAAGAAAAATAAAAAGATTAAGAAAACTTGGTTTTAGAAAAGTACCTTCATTACCACAATGTTGATTGGCACCTTCCATTTAATGTAAGGGCCATAATTTTTAAAGAAAAGTAAACCATAGTCTTTCCTGTAAGCCAAACTAGCAGCTGTACTGGACTTAATGGCATTGGTATTTTAATTTCACTGAGGCCACAAATTCAACTCTGCATAACCAAAAATTCTGATTGCATGGAGAAATATTTTATGGCTCCAAAAGCAACTTTAGTATTAATATTGCCATCCGGTGCACTCCAATTGAATTGTTTCAGTCTTTGTGATGTTTTACCTTAAGACACAGGTTTTCCTGTTAGTAAATTACAGTGAATTTTTGAGATTGGCTCAGGTCCGATTTTTATGTGAGCATAGAATTAAAATTTTCAATTTTTTGGTAGACAGAGCATTACAGCATTTAAAAATTCATATTTATTTGTAAATGTCTATTTTTGACATCCAGCAAAAATTTGTATTTGCGGGATGAAGTTTTTATCATACTCAATAAAAGTATGCCCTTTTATGAAATGTTAATCAAAAAAGCATGTCAGATCTGTCTGGAAGGCAATCAGTGGATCAAAGAACTAAGAAGGAAACTAGATTTTTTTTATCACCTATACTTCCCTGTTGTTCTTACTACAAATGTCTTTGTTCCTGTTTTATATTTGAAACAAACTTTCACAGTTTTGACTTGTCAGTTTAATTGACTTCAATATATAAAAACACACACTGATTTAATAAGATAGGGATCAGTCCCAGAATATTTAATTCTTCATTAGCTTTCACTGGAGGTAGCTTGAACATATATCACTCTGTCCTAAACTATTTTGAAGTCTGGCTTTCTGCTTCAAGACACTAGGGAGAAAAATCCCACACCAACCTCATTTTAAATTATTTGACAAATACACATTGGGATGAAACCTGCCATAATTAGGGGTGTACAGGTTGTAAAGTGAGTTGCACTGAACCATCTGAAGGTAATAAAAATTACTTATTCTCTAGGACAATCAATCCTTCAATTACCCACCAAAACCTGGGCTTGGATGTCAGCTATCCAATAATGTATCTGTTGTTTGTCAGGAAACCCTGCCAGAAGCATTTCTTTTTTTTTTTCAGATATAAATATGAAACACAGACATCAGACACATAGGGGTGTCATTTCTTTTCAGGTCTGCAAAATGAATTTCTGTGTCTGGAAGGTCCCTTCTGCAAATGGTTTGTGCTCTGGGAAGGGGATTTCAAAAGGTTTTTAACAACTCTGAAGTTGGATAATGCGGGGGAGACACTCCTTCTCCGGAGTTATGTTATATTTTCATGGATTGTGGCCACATGCCAGAGGGCTTGGTAATCATTATTCTGAGCCCCAAAATGATTTCTAGGGATTAAGTGCAAAATAATTGCTTTGAACAGGTCATTTAACCCTGCAGTTAATTTTGCCATAAGACTTGTGAAACAGGACACTTGACAATCTTGCCTTCTGATTCTGGGGAAATGTGATTGGAATAGTTCAATATATTGTTTGACACAGTTCTCTGAAACTACAGTGATCTCCTGAAATCCTCATGATATTTCCTATGTTTTATATTTTTATTATTGTCTAGAACCAAACTAATCCTTTCTTCTATTTCATGGTTTTGCTGCACAAAGAGATTGTTGAAACTCTCACTTTCGGGTTGGGGTTTTGGGTGAGCTGGACACAGTCCACCAACTATTTTGGGGATGAATTTGTCAGTCTGTGTATCATCACCAGTGGATCATCACTGGCAATAGGACCATGTGGCAGATGTGGACACAATAGTCACCACTACCTGCTTATAGGTAAACATGGGTCTAGGGACCTTAGGAGACCTTCTTCATTGCAGAGGTCTGTCACAGATTTTGTGATTATGTCCATCCTTGCAAACCATACAGGACAAGGACATGGGCTTGAGCATCACCTTTACTGTTCAAGTGTCGGCGTACACCTTGCTAGCGTTTCGGCCCAAACCAGCTACTAGGGTGCCACACAAGGGAGCATGGTCTGGGGGACAGAACAGTCTCCAGGTTGGTCTGAGTATGCCATCCTCTTTTGGGAGGAAGTGTTTAGCTGTATGAGATGTGCCAGTTGTCTCAGAGGATGTGTTTGTCATCTAACATAGTGGCTTTTGTCACCTGCAAACAGGCACAGATCCAGCATCCTTTGTCTTCTTCAGGAACACCGGTCACAAGCGGTGTTCCCCAGGGCTCAGTTCTGGGGCCGATTTTGTTCAATGTCTTCATCAATGATCTGGATGAGGGGATTGAGTGCACCCTCAGCAAGTTTGCAGATGACACCAAGCTGGGCGGGAGTATCGATCTGCTCGAGGAAAGGAAGGCCCTGCAGAGGGATCTGGATAGGCTGGATCGATGGGCCGAGGACAACTGTATGACGTTTAACAAGGCCAAGTGCCGGGTCCTGCACTTGGGTCACAACAACCCCATGCAACGCTACAGGCTTGGGGAAGAGTGGCTGGAAAGCTGCCCAGCGGAAAAGGACCTGGGGGTGCTGGTGGACAGCCGGCTGAACATGAGCCGGCAGTGTGCCCAGGTGGCCAAGAA
>WAAD01027760.1:8831-73822 GCA_013389945.1 Fregata magnificens
GACCTCGGCTGCTCGGCCCCGCTCGCCTCCCCCGGCCCCGGGCGGGGAGCGCCTCCGCTGCCCTCCTGCCAAGGGCTGTGCCTGCCACCCACCCGGGCAGGAGCTGTGCGGGCCGTGGAGATCCCACCTGGAAGCACCTCGCGGGTGGGTGATCCTTGCTCCGCACCGACCGTGGTAACGGCACGGAGCCGGTTATTCTGCCGGAGACGACTCTTGCCTGCATCCCACCTGGTGCCCCCCGCCTGAGGTCACACGTTGCTGGTTTTGGGAGAAGGTGCCTCCCCTCCTTGTTGGGTAGAAGCCGGCGAAGCTTTCTGTGCTGGTTTGAAACTGCTGGTGGCTGAAGTTTGGTGTGGAGACAGTGTTGTTGCAGGTTTGACGTTTATTTAAAAAAACCTCAAACGACTATGTCTTGTAAACATAGGTTTCCCTAAAGCGTTTGATACGATGCCTTTGGGTTTTCCTGCTGAATTAACTGAACAGGGATGAGCTCAAAATAACCCATGTTAAATTGCTGGCTCCCAGAACATTGTTGGCGGCATTATGTTAACAGCCTCGTACGGATCCTACCGCTAATTTTGTCACTGACCTGAAGAAAGTCTGCGGCTAAAAGCTGATGGAGCGCACAAGCAACTTGGAGTGCTGGGCGGAAAATAAGAGATTAGGATTCAATACAGTGGTCTGGTTAGTTTGGCACTGTACTTCTGGCGAGGCCACAGGTCTGTTACCAGAGAAAGCAAACTGCTCAGGAATAGTCTGTTACACCAACAGAGAAGCAAGGGAGGAAGGAGTGAGGCCTGTCCTAGGGAGCAGTAGTTCTGCATGAGTTCATGACCAAGTTGAACACAGAGCGGGGCTGGAGCCAGGCAGGCAGAGGTGGTCTTTGATACCTCACTGCGGCTGTGGAGGAGGAGGAGAGGGCACGTTAGCTCAGCTCTCGCTGGTGCAAAGGCTTCTGCGCTGCTGCGCCCAGGTTTGATGCCCGTGTGTGGTGCGAAGGCTGGTGGAAAGCTGGGCAGAGTTCAGAGACGATGTATGAGGGTGGGAGTAAAGGTGAAAAAAGCTGCCATGCAATGATGAGAACTCCATCTGCTTCATTCAATGAGAAGAGTTGGTCAGTCTGTGTGTACTCGCGGAGGACAGAAGTTGGACTGTGGGAATTCAGTATGGCTGGTGGTGGTATACAAGTGTGTGCATAGAAACCAAAGCATATATTTTTAAGTGGTGGAGAATCAAGCATGAGAAAAACTTCCCAAAGTCAGTGATGACTTTGTATTTGCTGGCAACTTTTACATCAAGCCTCAATGCTTTTTTTTTTTTTTTTTTTTAAATAAAAGAAATGGCAAGTATTGCAGCTCGACTAACAGCCTGGGAAGTTCTGTGGTCTGCTCTGCTTGGGAGTTTGTAAGGTGGCCGTAACGTCTTTCAGGGTGTTCGCTGGAAGGTGAATATCTCAGTAAACAAACTGAGATGAAGATCGGGAAATAAATTTCAAAGTTTTGCTTATAGTCATTAATTTCTAGGAACATCTGGTTTCCCCTTTCCTTTGCTGTGTTTGCAGAAATCTGTTTGCACTGGCAGTGATGGTTATTTGATTTTTCTGAGAGAGCCCGAACAGGGAAATTTCCTCAGATGTATCATTGCTGTTAGTTTCGTGGCAATGTCCTTCCAGCCCTTCTGTCTTGCTGACAGTGTCACTTAGCTGTCAGATTCGTCTGTAGCAAGCTAAAAGGAAAAAAAAAAAAAACCAACCCAAATCAAGGCAAGCTGTAGGGCTAGATCTTACCACAATACGGAGGCTTTCGAGAATGCCGCTGTGCCAGCTTTTATTGTTATCTCGATCTGCCAAAATATGCACTGGCTTGCTTTTGTTTTTTGTGCACGTGGGGCTTTTCAAAGTAGCCCTTGTCCCAGCTCTGGTGGGAGCGAAGGGGATGATGTGTGCAGCAATTCCCCCTCCTGGTGCCCTGTGTCTTGCTGAGCTTTGCTCACCTGAAGGCAGGCACCAGACCTGGATGGCTCTTGCCCGCCCCGTTTGCGAGGATTGCTCCAGGAGTTGGGCCTCCTCCTCCAAGAGACGCTGCTTTAATCTGTGCTGAGACAGAGCTAGTTCCACTCCTATTCTGTATTGTCAGCTCATCTTTAGAGGCTGCTGTCATCTGAGGGAGAGAGTTGTTCTCAGTAATAAGTTGGTAAGTGAAAAAAATAAAGAGGCTAGAGAGAAAATGAGATTTTCTCAGGTGTGTGCAGTTGCGTTGGAAATGACTGAGCATTGTTTTACAAGAAAATCAAGCAGTATAATCTAGCCCAGATGATTTTTATCAGGGAGAAGGGTGAATGGGAGGAAAAAAAAAAAAAAAAAAATCAGTGCTGTATACTTGCACATCACGCTCAACTTCCCAGGACAGGAATGTTCCCCCAGGAATTAATAACTAGCAAGCAATTATGAAAGTTCATACCTTTCTCTTCCATCCTTGCTTGCCCACCCTCCAGGGTAGCTCCATCCAGCCACAGTTTTCTGCTTGTTGGCGTTTCTGGATTTCGATGCGAGCTTTTATCGTGAGACTCCTCTATCGCTGCTTGCAGGAAAACATCAACATTTGCAGAACTAGATCAGAACTCTTTTGCGATAACGATGAATGAAGAGAGCTGTTTAAAAAATTACTTTGCTCATAGCAAATTAGCGTAACAGATTAATGCCTGCTCATAATCCCTGGCTTGCTCTCCAGGAGGATGCCCGCGCTGTTACGGAGCAGGGAGGAATTTTGTCTGGGCACTTTAAGTGCACTCCTCGCTGATATAATTGCTTCCCTTCTGTTCCTCCCTAGCAGTCCTGCAGAGACTGTGCAGTTACGCGCGCTCTCAACAGCCCGAAAGGATAGGATTTCCCTTAGGAGGGATCAGATGATTAGCTTATAAATAGTAAATGCCTGTTCAGGCCTACTTTCAAGTGCGTGTTGTTTGGTTGCTGTCTTGTTCTCTGCATTTGCAACAAGTACAACCACATCTGCACCTCGCAGCCCACAACGAAATCCAAGGAAATGGGGCATACTTTCTGTCGGAGATGATGAATTTCTGTGAGGAAGGAAACCGCCCTGGTGCGAGGCGCTTCAGCTTTGCAGCCAGAGCTTTAGACATTGTGATCGATCTGAAAGGCTCTGGCAGCAGTAATGCACTGTGCTGCTGTGTACACTGCCTGGGTCCTTGCCTGCGCAGGAAAATCAGCTCTTTTAACTGGCAACATGAGCTGAAATGAAACTGAAACACATTCAGTGGTTGAATCCCATTTGAAATGAGCCTGTTTTCCTGCCAGAGAGCATGTGCTGGTACTGGGGAGCCCCGCTCTCTCAGCCTGCGCTCTTGGAGTCCTTTTTGGGCCACACACACACGTCCCCCCTTACTTGCCATCTATTTCCCTCCAGCTTTGCTTCATTTATCTCTGGTTTGGTCAGTCTTACAGCTGCTGAGAGGGTTTGATACACATGGAGGTTTAGGGTCTGTCGAGACTCCTTCTGACACAGCTCCCCGACAGCTCTCCCGCGGTGCTTATGCTCAGCATTCCTTACGCTGAGGTTTTGGCGTGGAGGCTCCATTCACTCTGATGTATCTGGGCTTGCCTCTGAGCTGGAGGAGCTCCTTCCCCTTCTCCAGGGCGCTGCGCTTCGCTGGCGATGGGGATCGAATCGTGGGAATAGTTTTACATGGGATTTGTTTTGCAGCATCTTTCTGCAGACCTGAGTGATCTGTGTACAGTAGGTTTGAAAGCAGCGTCTTGCCTTTCCTAGGGGAGATAACGTTAATGGGACGTAGCAACAACAAAACTAATCAGATGGTTCCTGCTCTTAGGGGTAGTAATGACTCTGTTGTTACTCATTATTTTGACTTTGTTGCTCTTTCTCAGTTGAGAGATGCCCTCAAATCTCTTCAAGAGGGAGAAGCCTGCCCAGGGCCTATCCCAAGGGAGGAGAGTTACGTGTGTCTGTATATTCTGTTTCAACACGTATCAAGTTACTGGGCTTAGAGGCTGCCTTTTATGTTGTGTGCATTTGTAGGTGCCTTATTCCTTTTAGTCTCTGATTTAGAGCAATACCAATCTTCCTTCCCTCGTGAATTGTATTGCTTATCTCCACCTAGAAGGTGGAGTGTTTGCTCAACAGCGTGTTTGATACAGCTGATCTTGTGCACTATAAACCACATGAAGGTCAGCTGTCCTGGGCACGCACAATAGGATTTTGCTTTTGCCAATATTTATTTTCCTGGGGGAAAGAAATATCATGTTGTCTCTTGCAAGGGTGCAGATCTGATCACACTGTGGAGGACAGGCATGGTATTCACGGGAAGGATGGCGATGGAACTGAGCTTTACCTAAGCCTTAGGAATGGCGTTAGGCAGGAATAAAGTGGATGAGACTGTTCTGATAGCAAAGTACAGGCTATATATTGGGCACCTCTGTCTGAGACCTAGCAAGAAACCAAATTTGGTGACTTGCTGAGGCTGCTAACCACCATCAGCTCCACCCCTCTTTGGAGGAGTCTGTCCTGGCAGCAGAGACATAGGTAGACACGGCTCACAACTTATCTGCTCGGGGGCAAAGTCTTGTATCTGAACTTAAGCCTACATTCACGGCAGGGTTTTCTCTAGAGCTCAGCTTTCTTCCATTTCATGGCTCAGGCAGCGCTGACTGGAAAGTGGAGACGTTGTTCCTTTTCCAACCTGACCAGTTCTTCATTGCAAAATGAAATTGTGGAATTGTTCGCTCTGGCAGAACGTGCTTGGACATGGTACTGCTTGTGAGTGACAGCTTTATGGTAAGGACCCTCAAAGCGTTTCTACTTTGCAGTCGGTTCAACTGCTTAGACTCTGCCAGTCTTTCTCTGATGGCCTCTGTTGAAACTGAGGACTGCTCTGAGCGAGGGATGCAGTTTGCATTGTTCCTTCTGAAAGCTTCAGAGGGTTTTGTTGTTTTGTTTTATTCTAGAAACTTGTTGAAGTAGCCAGCTTTCTCCAAATGATTGAGTGCCTTGTGGCAATCCAGCATAAATCTATTCAGTTGCCTCTCTTATTTCAACTGTACTGCCTGGATTCACAATACTTATTTATTTTTTTTAATCTTTCAAAGTAATCGGAGGAAGTGCACTTTATTGCTGGAGCATGACTGGCACGTACCACTTGGTACCACGAGCACACAGCATGACAGAGCCAGGTGGAACTCTGTCTCACTATTTTAATGTGAACGAGAGAAGCCGTTGTCCTGTTTAGTATCTCGTTTATGAGGCACCTACACCCAGTTCTGAGAACATCTCACTGAGGGTACTTGGGGAGAGCATGGCTGGCTGTCAGCTCAGAGTCAGTGCCTGTGCTTCCTACAGCACAGCTTGCCTGCTGGTACCACCTGGCGGCATCATCACCCGATGGGCTGATTGTGACCCAGGGTGTTCAGGTGTAGGTTTAGGAGGATGTAAGCAGCCCCGGAGTCATTGCTTCTCACCCCAGTCAGCATCATTTGGGCTTATACTTGCTTCTGCTTTCTGGCCAGACTGCACAACCCCCTTCCTGCCTCCCACCAGGTCAGGGCTGCAGCTGCCCCAGTGCCAAAGGCACTTCTGCCTTCCTTCCCTAATGGTAGACTGAATTTCACAAAGGCTGAAAAGCTCTAATCTTGGTGAAATCTTTGGAGCAAGCCCATGGTATCTGGGTGCAAACTAAAAAGCCTATGCTGCCCTGAAGGTCAGACTTGGGTAGGTGGAAGTCCATCTCTTCAGACGTGAGGCTCGGGGAAGCTGAAGTCAGGCGTGAAGCGGAGCAGCCTGTGTGTGGTGGGGCAGAAGACTGTGTTTGGATGGGGGAAGTACAGCTGTAACGTATTGCGGGGGCGGGGGGGGGGGGGGNTTGTTTTTTTTTTTTAAGATGCTTTATGTACCACTGAGGATGCTGTGTCCACTCTGTTACCAGTGACCTGGGGTGTTAAATTTTCCCTCTGGCTGTGCTGAAGTACAGTTCTTGTTTTTGAGTCCTGTTGTCAACTTTCCTGTGCCTTTGGGTAGGTCTGGGGCCTTGTCAGCCCCTTAGTCCCTCTCCAGTGCTCCTCCATTGTGACGAGTGGTGTGACTCCAGGGTTTGTCACAGCCCGATACTTTTACATCCTCTGTATGTGGGAGTTATTTCCTTTGATGCTATAGTTCAGTATTGCTTTTTTTTTTTTGGCTGGGATCCCTGCAGGGCAGGGATTACCTTTGTCTCCTTTCTGGGGTATCAGCTTTTCTTTCTGTGTATTTGAATCCTTTGTGCTGCTAGACAATGTGCCTGGTTCTTCTCAGTCCTCTGCAAACATCTCTCTCACCTGCATAAGGCTCATCACCTGCCTGGTGTGGAAGGGAGACCACCTGCTTCTAGAAAGTGCCAGTGCTTAATATTTCTCTGCCAGGGGAGCTACTGGCTTGCGTTTTTCATATCCGCACCCTTTACAAGCAGCTGGCAAGAGGTGACTACTCTAGGAAAGGAAAGCTCCCAGTGCTCCCTGTTTCTGCACACCTCCTCTGGCGACCTGATGATATCCCGAGGCCATGGATATGTATGCAAACCCAGCAAGTAGCTGTGGATATAGAGAGAGGGGGTCTGGGCAAAGAGAAATCTCGTCTTGCTTGCAGCAAGGCAACTCCTCTGTCTGTGGACCTGGTTTCCACAAGGTGCCGTGGGCTCCGCATGCTGCCTCTTTCCCTTTTGCAGGAAGAGGGAATAACACTGTGTCCAGGGAGAGGGACAGAGCTGAGGTCAGCGGTGGCTCTTCACAAAGAAGTTGTAGCCTAGCTGAGGTGTTAGTCTGTTAACCAAGTGATTGTGAATTTTGGTACTGATGCCAGCTCTGACACTGCTAGGCTCAGATTGGTACGAGAGCTCGTGCTGTACAGTGCCTTTATAAAGTAATTTTATTACTAGATTTAGGGAGTTTTATCATCCCTGGGATAACCCAGTGCTGTGTATCCTTTCTGTTCCTGCTCCAGCTCCCACACTGCTGCCCTGCTCAGGGCCTTGTTGCCTCTAACTCAGGCAGGTGAAAAGTATATTGGGCACTGAATGTCTGTTATTGATGTACGCTGGGCTTTCATGTTTGGATTTAGCTGCCTGTGGGAAGAGAAAGTACCTTGATTTCAAAGGAGAAGTGCTTGTTTAAGCTGTGAAGTCCCTGTTTTCCAGGGGGGGTTGAATGTTCATTGTGTCATCCTAGTGGCAGTTGTAGCTAAAGGGCACATAACAGCAAGAATATGCAATCTTTTTGTTAGAAGTCCTGTGGTAGGGGAAGGGGCCGTGGTGGGAGACTCCCAGGTTTTGGAGGTTTGTGCAGAAATCCCCGAGGGGACCTAAGAGCAAGTCCCAGACTTTCCCTATAGCTTTGCCAGATTGCACCATCTTATAGGGCAGTGTCAAGTGCTCCTCTACCCAGAGTGGAAGCAGTACCTTAAGCAAAGTCGTTGCTGGAGCAGCCTTGCTCTGATCCTTCTGCTGATGTTGGCCTGATGGCTGTGACAGCTTCATTTCTGTTCCTCAGCCTGGCAGTTGTTATCCTTCAGATGGGCATCTGCAGTGCCTGGTGAGAATACCGAGCGGGAGCTTTGGGGAGGCAGTGTCTTTCAGAGAGGTGACCTGGGCAAAATTAATCTTTGCCTTAAACGTTAAGCAATGATGTTGACTCTGTGTTCCTGTATAATGTTGTGATACTGTGAGTTATCAGGGTGCCAACCCTAGAAGAGCAGATGCTTTCTTTTTGTAGCACAGCAGGTTGGTAGCATGAAGAACCATGTTGGAGAGGAGCTTTTCTGCTTGCTGAAGGTGAGGGATGAGACTTGGTGCAGGAGGTGATAATTAATGGAGTTGCCTCAGGCTGAGATTTGATGGACTTAGAGAAGAGCAGGGCCTGGGGGAAGCCCCTGCAGTGCTTTAAGACAAATAAATGATCAGAAGAAATGAACGAACGGCTGTGCTTTTGTCTGAAGAATTGGTAATGTCCTTTCTTGTGCCTGTGGCTGACTCACACCACTGAGCGTTCCCATTAGGAGAGCTGGTAGCTTCTAGCATCCAAGGCACTGTGCTCATTATAGGGCGGCCTGGAGACATACTGCAGGCAGCTGCTGGAGGGAATGCCACGTTACCGGCAGGCAGCCAGCACGAACTGGATGCAGCTCCACAGGGGGAGTGGATGCCAGGGCTGGTATGTGCCAGCAAGCGACTCATACCCCTCCCTCCTGTCCTTTGCACTTCCTTGGACTGGCACGAGATCATTTCTTACCTACTCTGTTCTTTGCTCTTTCCCCTTTATGTAATTTTAAAAGTTAATATATTCAGTCTGCTGGCGCTGCTCTCTGGGGAGTGTCACCCCTCCTGGCATGCCAGTGGGCAGACCGATACCTTTCTACTTCCTGCTCTCTGTGTTTCCATTGGAAAGAGGGTAGCCAAGCACCTTTGGATGCCGGATAAGATGATCCTAGACAGAACCTCTTTTGTTCAGCAAGGAGAGTAAATGGAGATCTTTTTTTTAATATAAAACTGTTGAATGCGGAGGTTCTGTGCAGATCTTCTAACTGCCTCATTAGGAAACAGTGGGCAGAGCTTTTATTGCCATTGCTAAATGATGCAAAAGGGGAAGCAAAAGTCTTTTCGTCCTGTAAAGTGGACTAACAGCTTTGTTTTATAATAAAACACAGACTTGATGAGAAGTGAAACTCCCTCCCTTCCTCTCTCTTCTACTGCATCTTTCCTTCTTCAATAGGTGTTTCTACTAGAGGAATTTCCAAAAGTATGAGAGCAACTGTTCCGCCTGTGGGCTTGCCTTCCTTTATTGAAATACGAGAGGAAGTTACCTCGAGTTCTCAGAAAAGGTTCAATAGGTCTTGTAGCAGAGGAAGTCACATTTTCAGCATGTTTTACTAATGATGAAGCAGTCAAAATCAAAGCTTGAACAAGCAGCTGGTTCATCTGTTGGAGTTCCCTGAGGAGCAGGGAGCCCAGCAGGCGGGATCCCACTGCACTTGTGCTGCAGATAGCCGTGCTGCTGCTCCTGCTTCATCCTACTCCCTCAAAAATCGCAGAGCAGAGGGTCGTTACTGGAGCTACAGAAGATGGGAAGTGGGATGCCTCCTTGAGTGCTGTGACTCCGACTTCTTTCAAAGACACTCTGCCTGTTCTCCCTTCCTGCTGGCACCCAGAGCTGTTGTGCTGCAGCCCTGGGTGCTGGCTTGTGTTGCAGAGTGTGTGCTGAAATGAATACGCAGTGCTGGGGAAAATCTGGCTTCAGCTGAAATGGCTGATAGATCTGCCGCTGGTTTCAGCGGCCATGGATTTCATCTGTCCGTGTCGGTGATGCGCTGACGGGAGGAAGGTGACTATCTCACATTTGAGCAAAGAAGATAAAAATCCCCTTGCCTCCTGAGATTTGTCTTTGTGTTTAGATATAGTAAGTCTGATGCATTTCATTTTTATCCTAAACCTTTGAGAGGCAGGAATTTGATCCTTAATGAGTTTTAATACAGTCAGTTATTAAAGGTAAGAAATCCCACGCTCTGTTCCTGGCGCTAAAAAAAATTGTGTGAATTGCAGCAGGTGAGTATAAATCCTCAGGCTCCTTTCAGTACCAAGCTTGTCATGTGGCCGCCTTTATACCCTGTCCTGGTGGAAGCTGGCAGCGGGGAAGGGACAGTGCGTGTGAATTTGTGCAGCTCTTACTGCTAGATAAGCAGGGGACTTGCTATATATATCAAATTGCCTTCTCTTTCCTTTTATTGATTGGCTGGGGGTTTCCCTTTCTAAGAGTGCCTTTTGAGAGGACGTCATGGACAGCACTGTTTTTAGAAACAGTTAAGCTCATGGTAGAGAGCAGAGATGGTAGCAATTAAGCTCACCTGAACTTGCTGGCCTGCCCACCTTGTTTGAGGTGAGTTTATTAATGAAAGCAGGTCAGTGTGCAAGGCAGTCCCTTCACATGATTTTCCACTGCTGAAGTGCAAAACATTTTTGAAGGCTCCAGATACCTAGATATTAAAGACCAGAGGCTCCAGTTTAACCTTCTTAAACCAGAGATTTTGGGGGCTTGAGGTGGAAAAGGGGAATTGTTAAAGGCCAGGTGAGGTATTCCTTGCAATTGGGAGGGAGCAGTGTGAGACCACCCCCAGAAAAAGCCTCATGAGGTGCAGGTTTCCGAGTTCATTGCTGTACCTGCCTCCCTGGCAAGAGCAGCGGTGACAACACGAAGCCCTGAGAGGGCTCCTCTCCGCAGTGGCACAGGGAAGGAGGACGTCCAGGCTGTCGTCATAACGTACCATCCGGAGAAGCTGCCCACAAACCTGGTGCTTCCACAGGAGCTGGCAGGTTTGGCCGTTGGATGACCATGCTCAGCAAAAAGTGAGAGATTTCAAGCTGAACGTGTAATTGAAAGTGAGCTCTTAACTTATTAATAACAACTCTCAAGGGTTTTCCTCTCATCTTGTGGTCATCTGCCTTCCTGTAGCTTGACGGTAGAAACCCCGAGCGGATGTTCATCGCTGTTTTAGAGCATTCTTTCTGTGGAAGGTGGAGTTGTGTACTTAATTTGATAATGGTGCAATTATTGCAAGTTTTCGAGAGGAACTGGGTTTCCACCAGGAGCAGGGAGGAGTGTTCAGCAGAGACGTGTGTTCCCAGCCAGATTTCAAGCGGTTGGACATTGCTGTCAGTGCTGCAGACCCCTGGCACAGGATCCTCCTCTTCTCATCGGTGTGGCTGGTTGTGGGGAGGCTGCTGGGGAAACTGGGCTTGCTTTGGGTGAGTCAAGAGAAGAAATCTCCATGCTCTGTTGTCCTGTCAGACCTGCTCTAGTTTCGGTTGTAGCTTTTTCATGCACGTGTTTATGTGGGTACCTAAAAAATGGTTCATTTTTCTTCCTGTGGAGGAAAATTACTCTTGGAGAAAACAGGCTCTGCTAGAAATTTTGTATGTGAATGATGGTGTGTGGGTTCTGGCCTGGGCGCTGCCTCTGGTCAGCAGCACATGCAGAACAAGCCCGGGGGTTTCAATGCTGAGGAGACACAGCTGGAGCTGGAAGCGTGGCCATCTCAGGGCTGTCATACCCAGTAGTGTTGCAGGACCATTACAGGGCATATGATCACCTGGAATAACAGCAATATTTTTTTCTTTCAGACACTGTTTCTGTTGAATCCCAGGGGGGGATTCAGATGCTCGCAGGCAGGTACCAGTTTAGTCTAGTACCAGTTTGGATGCCAAAGGTATCCTGCCTGGCCTCCAGCTGCCTTTACCGAAGGGTATGGTTCCGTCGTCGGTCCTGTCCTCCATCTGCTGGCTGCAGGCAGATGTCTTAGAAACCTTAGGACTTCTAAAATAATATTGGATGAGTATGTTTACGCACCTGTATAAAAGAATAATAGAAGTTATATTTGTAATAGCAACCGAGCTGAAGTTGTGTTGCTGCTGTTTAGTTGAAATTATTTTGAAGTACCCAGATGGTGAGTACGAGCATGTTGCAGCTGGGTGCTCCAAAGAGCCGTGAAGCTTGGCTAGAGAAAGTTGGTGTGGAGAGGGGTAGCGGCATACTTCAGGACTTTCTCTTTTGATTTCTGAGCCTTCTGGTGCATTTGGGTCACATATTTCAGGCTTTTTTTTCTGCACTCACAAAGACTGCCTTTCAAAGAAAACCACGGTTGTCAAAGACTCCACAAGTTGACGGGAATTAAAAGGTGAATTCTCCTAATGCATAAGAAGAAATGAGTGTTTGCACAGAGACCAGTTTAGACAGCGCTTCTCCAGCCTGGAGACTTGGCATGTGACCTCAGTAGTGCAGGCACCATTTCCTTGAAGCCATTGCTGCTTCCTTCCTGAGATTGAGTTAAGATCTGTGCACGGCGTGGTGTGGAGAGACGTGACGGGGCTGCCAGCGGCAGAGTGGGAGGGAGCCCAGCACCCATGCATCTCTCCAGGGCTACAAGCAGAGGACCGGGAGCAGGCAGGAGCTTGGATTGCAGCTGGGATGGGTCCATATGCACTGCTTTGGGTAGGGACCAGGCAATTGTTTGTACTTGAATAAAGGCTTAATTGTGACTTGAAATGTCCCAACTGCTTTTTTTTTTTTTTTTTAAAGAAAAGCAAACAAAACTGGAGAACAACGGGCTGGGGTTACAGGGGGCTTTGGAAATGCTTGCCAAAGCTGTGCTTCCTGTCTCCGTTAGGCCAGTGGTTATGAAGTTCAGCTTGGAGCCTTGGCTTCGAATCCTTTCTCTGCCGGCTTGGGATGAAAGGCCTGGAGGGTGGGGATGGCACAGCGGCGGTGGGGCCTCTTTAGGTCCATGGTTCTTCCATGTGCCATTGAAATGAATGAGGGGCCTGTCTTGCTCTCTGCTGGTGTCTCAGCTTCGTGCTGGCTGTGATGGGAAATGAATCAGCACGGCGACGGCAGCGCGTGTGGCATCGTGCAGAGCCTTTGCCAGTCCCTGTTCTCTGCCAGTTCGTTAGAAGATGAAGGAGGCGGCAGAGGCTGACCTGGCAGGAGAGCATCCCTGGTGTGCTGCTGCCACCTGGTGCCACCTGCTGCCCCCAGCCCCTTGGCTGCTGTGCCTGCAGAGCAACGTATTTCGCTGCCACAGCCTTGGTAAGAGAAAGGAAATGGTCTTGAGTAATGCACGCTAACGGTCCTTGCTCTGTGGTATGTGGGGCTTCCTTCGTAGTTACTCGTTTCCCCTTGAAACTCTGATTTCACTGCCATTAAAGTAAAGAGCAGAGTCAGCTGGCAGGCAGGCTGCTGAAATTCATTATGCTTAAAATCATTGCAGTGATGGATAGCGGTGCTCCTTAGGGGTCTGGCAAAGCACTGGGCTCTGTTCTCTTCCCTCATAATCGTGCACACCTTGATGACATCTGGGTGGCACTGCCGGACCCTTCTTGCTGGAGGCATCCTCTGAGCTGGAGTCTATCAGAGTCTGTCTGCCCATGTACCGCCATCTTGCACATGGTGTAAACTGTTTTCTGGCTCCTCTGTGTATCCCTTTCCTGACTCCTGGCTGAGCAAGACGTGTCAGAGGAAGGGATGGGACAGACAAAATGGTGCTGGAGAAGTGGTCCTGCAGCTTGGATGTACCATAAGGATCTACCCCTCCGCTTTCTCTTCGCTCTTCTGCAAAACAAGTTGTCATTAGACTGCTTTGGTAGTGTCCCCAGGCTAAGCTATTTCCTGGGCCTGAAGCACAGAGATGGGTGGCAGGTCTTCACTACATGTGCATCTCTGGCCCAGCCTATGGAATTAGGCATTTTTCAAATTCTGGTGGTATTTTCCTCCCCCAAGCTCTAGTCTTGTTTGTCCATTTCCCCCTCCAGCTCTCTCCGCACCCTTCCTTCCACAGCTGCTGCTTTCGCTGTTTCTGCCACCCTCGGCAGTCCTCACTTCTACACTGTTCACCACGAACGCCAAAACTGCCTGTGTCCCGGTGCCGCTCCTGCCCCAGGGTCCTCACCCCAGCTCAGCTCGAGCAGAGACCCCTATTGCCACCAGTGTCTCTGCCCTTGGGGTCTGCGTTGCTCTTCCCAAGCTCTGCAATCTCCGGCCCATCTCTCCCCTCATGTATTTACTTTTCCAAAACTTCTCATGTTCATTCTCACTTTTGGCAGCAGTGCATCCGTTACAGCGCTTCAGGGCCAGGCCTGCCTGCAGCGTTGCGGGCTCAAGGCTTGTGTTTGATCTGCTCTAGTTTTTGCTAAACAAGAGCTTTGCTTTTGTCGGGCATTAAGCTGTGGCTGCTCCAGGCACACCTCTGACTTCTCCAGTCTTCTTACCCCGTCCTTTTTACTGCAGAGGACCTTGTTTCGTCCGAGGGGAAAAAGACAAAATACTGTGTCAACCTCTCCTCCCACCTCTCTGCATGTCTCATGGCGCTCTTCTCCTTTCTCTGCACTGGGCACAAGTTCTCTGGTTTGTCCTCTTGCCTCTGACCCCGTGCTGTCTATTCCTCCCCGTTGCACCACTCCCCTTCCCCCTTATTCTCAATTTCTCACCTGCCTCTGAATCCTTCCCCATGCTGTGTAGTTTCTCCCTTGTTAAAGGCAAAGCTCACCTCAGCTTCTGCTCACCTCCTGCGGTTGATTCCCACCCCCCCACACCCCCACTTTTGTGGTAAGGCCCTTCTACGTAGCCCATTCAGACTGAAGTCCCTCGCCTCTTCAACCTGCCTTACTTGCTGTACTAGAAATGCTGGTGCAAAAACCTTGAGCTTGGCAAAATCTCCTAATTATTCTCACCCCCTTCACCGTTTGGGATGTTTGAGTCCATGGCAGTTGTGCTCCTGAAATCCCATCCCTGAACTCGCTCTGCCTGTTTTCTCCCTCGCTCTGCTGCTCCTTCACTTCCTTAGGGATTTAGCTCTCCCAACATGGCTCTGGTTTCCGCCCTCCTGTTGCTCTGCGCTCTCTGTAATCTTATCCATGAGCACACATTCAACTGCCCCCCTTTGCAGCTGGCACATGCATATCCTGTTTCGCTCCTCCTTGATGCCTAGCTATCAGTCAAGCCGGGCTGGATAATCTGTCCTGATGTTACCCGCATGACTCTGTGACCCATAACAGCGCTGGCTCGGAGGATGGCCTCTGACATCTTCGCTGTACAGCTGTATAAACCTGGCTTGAGAATGTGCACGAGGACAAGCAAAGCACTAGCCAAATGTGGGCATGTTTTTGAGAGCCAAAAGGTGAATTTCTCCTTTAAGATGGTGCAGTGTAGTCAGGAGCGTTTCTGGCTACAGCAGCTTTCCCCGGTCTCTGTGCAGTCCTGCAAAGAGCTGCTTTATGTGTCCTGGTCTGATCTCTTGGGTGCAGTCCCGTGTTTGAAACCTAGATGGTCCTGCTTCAAATGCAAGAGGAGCCTATTCAGTCTTCAGAGAGGTCTTGATTGTTTTTAAATATGAAGGAAAACACTTTCAGGGCATTTTAATCATGAACTGACTCTTAGATTGGACAGCCAGGAAGGGTTTGCAAGCCGTTACCCCCTCCCAGCTACCACAGCAGCTGTAGGTAAGCGAGGCTGGTTCAGCTCTCGGGCAGTACGTGGTTCTGCGCTGCAGGCTGAGCGAGATGATGTCCGTGTTGGTCTGAGACCGTCCCTGGTACTCGGGATGGGTAATGCACGTACAGCGCTGCAGCGTCATGACAGGTACCCCCCTCCCCTGGGAGAACACCTCTTACCCTCCCCACATTTTGCACGTAGGTTGACTTTGAATGTGAGATTCGGTCTGTAATCCTGAGTTACTGATCTCCTCGTGAAGAGCAGCTGGAGGTGGGGTGTGCTGAGGGCATCGCGGGCAGCTCTGCTTACTCAGAGGCCTCTGGGGATTCACATATTCAGACCTGGACAACAAAAAGTATCTGACCCATTTTAAGTACTCTCAGCAGTAAAAAGGACAGCTTTTTTTCATAAGCTTGATGGAATTTATCCAGTTCTGAAGCTTCATCTACCAGTAATTGGACTGAGTTATATCCTTGTCAGCAGAGTTGCCCAGAGCTGACTATACTTTGCGTGAATACTTAAACATATTGAACAAGTCTTGTCTTTATTTTTGTTTTATTTTTAAGCTGCATATGCGAGCTTGTTTTGCTTTGGATCACAAGATGGTTTTTGTCTTTCTGCTTCAAACTTGCTGTCTGAGCTCTGGCCACCTGGAGGCAGTTGTAGCGATGGCCCCGGCACCGCTGGGGACAGAAATGCCATCAATTTGCCACCTCTGCTGTTTACTACTTTTATATATTATTGCAGTAGACTTTTTGCTTGCTCCATGTCCGGCAGCTCACACAGAGATGACTGTGGGGTCCTCTAAGGTACGTGACCCGCTGTTTTCCAACAGCCCTTCATGTTGTGGGTAATTCTCGATCTCTGAATTGATAACCTTGCCTCTGGTTATACCCATATGCAGTTAAATTATGATCACTTAGCATTGCAGAGCAATCTGAACACTTTGGCAACTTGTCATCGTCATCTGGTATTACTGTGACGTTCCTAAGCTCCGGTAGCCCAATCTTTTCTTTTTAATAGTTATTCATCAGTAAAAGTTTTTTTGTTGTTGAAGACCAGCTGGTAGCGGCCTTCATTAGAAACAGCCCTTGGACCTGTAATTTTGCTTAAAATAATAAAGACCGTCCAATACAATTGGCTTTGCATGTAACTATGTGGTCTGACAATTATATATTTAGCCTCTAATTAGTTGAGAGGCTTGAGATGGCTGTTCTGTTTCATTTGGGATCAAAATAAGGCTAATAGGGTTACTGGTTGTTTTTTCTAACATCCCCTCTTTAATATTGGGACTTGTTTTTCCCCACTAAGTACATCAGGACTAACTCTACCATTTTAGCTGAAATTAAAATAAAATCTCTGCCTGGGGCAGGCGCTGAGCGCAGAGAGCTTCGCTCCAACTGCAAACAATTGGCAAAGTTTTATAAGCAATTAAAAATGAGTCTCATAGCAGGAAGCGTGGAGCTGCCAGAGGGGCCACCCACCTCGCCTGGGGTGCGCACCGAAAACTGCATCACAGCAGTGCTAACGAGGATGGAAGCTGTAGTCGGTGCTTGCTGTGTTTCCCACCTTTCCAAAGCCCTGTGCGCATCTGAAATACCCCTATGCATCCCGATGGACATCCATGCGCCCTCCCAAAGGACCTCTGCTCCCCGCAGCATGCCAACAGCAGGTGATTGCAGGGAGCGGCCGTGCTGTTCCTTATTATTCAGTGTTTCCTAAGCCTGGCTTGCTGTTGTTAATCAAGCTGTGCTGGAGGCAGGGCCATTAAGCTTTTCACAAGCTTTTCTGTGAAGCTGCTGTAAATACACACTGGTGAAGCAGCGATATGCTTTCATGGCATCTCCTTGAGACGTGGAGAGGCAGAGGGAGAGTAAATGTTTCTTCTGATTTTTTTACAGCCTAATTGTTTGCTTGGAGACTCGGGTTTTCCAGTGCACGTACAGTTTATATTGCACCTTGACTTGGCTTGCAGCTGGGTGGCAGCCTGGGTGTTTGAGTCCAGAGCTGCAATCCAGAAAATGGAGAATAGTCACTGATCATCTGTGAAATGTCTGGGTCGGGTGGTGGCTGAGCATCCTGGAGGAGGGCAATGGGTCCAGCTCTGCAGGCGGAGCTCTGTCCTTCTGTCCAGGCTCTTTTCTCACAGCCCCTGCATCTCTTCTGGCATCTGCAGCAAATGGGGGCAGAGGTTTTAAGACAGCTGCTGCTTTGGTCCCCATCGCTCTGTTTCACACTGGGAGAGGCAAAATCCCTGGAGGAAATCAGGCGGTTGTATAACAAAGCGTACAATAGCACGCGTGAGTCACATGGGCAAGAGGGCTATTGGGAGAGCAAATTAAGATTTTTACGAGTGTTCTCAACTCTGACACTTCCTTATTATCTGAGGGTTTGGCTCAGAGATTAATAGTTTCAGGGTAGGATACAGGCTGTAAAAATTCACAAGCGAAGTGAGTTATTTTCTCTACTTCCCCCAACCCAGGTGTGTCAGGCAGCATCATCCCACTGGCCTCGTCAGCCGGACCAGCACCACTAGCACCATCCTGCACCTCCCTCCAGCCAAGCAATGGGGAGGGCAGTGAGCTGCCGACTCTGCCGGCCCCTGGCCATGGGCTGCGAGCCCTGTGCTCTGCCTGTGATTGCACAGCAGCAGAACAGCGTGAGGCTCTGGGCTGTGGTTTCTATTTGTGTGTGAAAGGGCTTCACGCTCTTTTTATCTTCGCTCCAGCTTCATCCCATGTCTTTCTCCCTTGCTTCTGGTCCCCTCTTCATTTAATTCAGCAGTGTGAGCCTCTCCCTTGGCTGGGCATAGCAGGCAGTCGGGTCCAGCCTGTCCCCTGTGACTGAGATTTTAGGGGAGCTTCTGACCTGGATTTTGGGGGAATCCAACCTCCCACATGCGAAACCGCTGCTTGTGTGGCTGCAAAACTGCATGTGTGATTTCCAAAGGAGAGGTGGTAGGTGCCAGCCCAGAGAGGCGTTGAGCACATTGGGCAGCTGCCATCCTCCCTCCTGAGTGCTGGAGGCTGCTTGGCTGGAAGCCACAACAGCAGAGCCGGGAGCCAGTTGAACATGGCAGCCTTTGAAAGGAGGAGGACAGCAGCCAGCCCTGGAACAGGGGGATGCGTTTGGGATGCCAGTGGAGGAGCACGTGGAGCTGCACAAGTGCATGAGTGAAGTTGCCTGCAGATGGGTGAACTGGGCCAGGTGTAATTCAGGTAGTGCTAGAGGCTCAAGGCTTTCCTTGGCAAGCAGCACTTGGGTTTTTGTGGTATCTCCTGGCTTCCATCGCCCCATAAATCCTCAGGAGCCCCTTCAGCTTCATCCCTGCTCTGGCCAGGATGAGGAAGTCCTCGGGGGCGGAGGAGCAGCAGCATTCCTGTGGGCTGAGCTAATGTGGCTGCGGGAGTCCCGGCTGCAGTGAACTGCCTTCCTCTTGGGCAGCTGGCTTTCAAGAATACCTTGGGGGATGGGAGCGAGGAGGAACGTCCTCAAACATGACGTAGGCAAAGAGAATCGCAGTTTCTAGCGATTACTGACCTCTTCTACAAGGGAGGAAGTGAGAAACTGAAGTAGGCATTAGCAATGATTGTTAAATCATTTGGTACAAAGCATACTGCAGGAAAAGTACTTGTGTGTCATTCGGTGTTATCAATAATTCAGGTATCTTCAGATTAGTGAACAAAGCCTATTTAACATGTTACTTTCCCTGCTAATTGTGCTTTTCACCTAATTTGTAAGCTACCAGTTGGCAGTGACTCTTCCTGGTGGCATGGTAAGCTACTACTAGATTTTTTTCTCTATCTGAAGTCTGATATGTGTGGTCATTTTGCTAGATAGTGGGGAAAAAGGTTTTTATAGTTGAAAAGAGACAGGCTGGATCTGGGTTTGGAGGGGGATATTGCAGTATTTGGCTTTTTCTGTTTTCCTAGGAAAAAAGTTGATTCCCATTGTAGGTTTTTTCATATTTTCCTGAAACTTGCTGATCTGTTTTTAAATATAAGGTAATATAGTGCACAAGTTTTGAATCCTTTCTGAACTCCCATTCCTTTCTCCTGTCCTTTCTCCTGACAGCACTGCTGGAGCAGGGCGGGAGCTCCCTCCCGCATCACGCAGCAGTGCTGAAGGACTTGCGTGCTGCTTGCTCATGATGAAGATTACATTTCAAAAATGACTCCTTAGTGCTGGCATTCAGCTTGGCCTTCTGACGTGTGGGTGTCAAACCTCACTTAATTCTGGGCTGGGAAAGAAATCCCTGAGTGGAAGGAAAGCCTTGAGTAGGTATTCAGAAACTCTTCCGGAGCCGACCCGATTCCTCGATGGCAGAAGGAGGAGTAATTCTCAGCTGGGGTATGTTGTGTGAGATGTTTAGACACTCTCCAGTTCCACATTTGTTGATGTTTGTATTTCATCTAAGGAGGAAAACCCTTACACCAAATGGCAGCAAAACTTACTAAAGACATCAAGGATTCCTGGAGCTTTGGCGTGCTACAGGGTGCTGGTAACTGGTAGAAATCGGGTTTGGTTGATGAGCTCTAAGCCATCTTCAGGCTAGACTTAAATACTGAACGTCTCCACTTAAAACACTGTTATTTTAAAAAACTGTTGGGACACATGCGTGCAGATTTCTATGCTACTTCTGCACACAGTGAAGGGGCTGCATAGCTGGGTGAGAGGCACAGGGCTCTCAACCCATTTCCAGCTGCAATGTTTGTGTGTAATTCAGTCCCTGGTGCAGGGCTGAAAGAGCAGAACAGAGGGCAGGATTTGGACAGACGAGAGATACGTTGGTGATCAAATGATCCCATATTGGGGTCTTTTCCTCTGTGGGAATCCCAGGATCACCTGTGGGACCACCTGGTGCCATTGGAAAGGATCTTCTCAGAGCAGGACCTTGCTCAAGTTTTGCTTCTTGGCTTTTGCCCACCCCCTTACGAAACACCTCCTGTGACCAGTCCCGCTGCTCATGGGAAGCTGGCAGAAGGGCCACCAGTTTTTGTGTGGCACTTTGAGCTCTTGCATCCTGCCCTACCTCCTAGGCAGCCAAGATTTGATTTTAGAGGCAATTTTCCCCCAAGACAACAGTGATCTTCTCCAAGCACCCAAGTTTTGTATGAAGAAGGATCCTCCCCAGGACCTTGAACCATAATGAGCCAGTCTTTCGTCCTTCAGCTCCCTCCCATGCTGCCCCGAGGTGTGTTTTTTGTACCTCTGGGGTACTGGCCAGTGTGTGCTGATGGGTAACAAGTCCTGCATGCTGTGTGTAGTGGCTGACCGAAAGGATTTGGTGTCCATCTGTGATGTTGAATCTGATTTCCAGCAGCTCCTGAAAAGGGCACTAAATAGAGGTTGGCAATGATAGGTACAGGGTGCTGGGCTCTTGGGCTTTTCTTTTTTCCCCTGTGTGTTCATACTGAAGTATCATTACTGTTGATCTAAACTTCTGCTCTGGGTTGTCTCTTCTTTGCTGCAGGTGAGTCTAGTGGAAAAACAAGAAGAGACTGAGCTGTGATTGAACCAGGAGATTTTGGACGGTGTCTGAGGATGGTGAGTATATATTCTACTCTACCTCTGTCCTGTGTGGGTGGTTTTGTTTGGTTTTGTGTGTCCAAATCTTTTACTGCTGCTAAATGGGTGAGAATAAATACAAGAATGGGAAAGAAGAATGCTGTAGTATTGAGTATTATATATAGTAGTATAATATAGAGAGCTTTGAAGTATTACTGTGGCCAAGATGCTGTTGGTCGGATAATTTTACCCCTAAACTTATTATTGGAATACACTGGGAATCAAAGTAAATAAGACTGGAATCCCCTCCTGCCTCCTTGAACTACTGACATAGTCATCCAGTTTTTGTGGCTTACTGATTTATTTTTACTTTAAAACTTAATGCTGGGGTTTCTCATTCTGTTCCTCTGTCACCTCCCAATGAAGATTTAACACCGTGTTAATAACGTGCTCTGGTGCCACCAAAGTAGCAGAAATTTCACAATAATTAGTCACAGAAGAATATGGTATAAAAGAATCTGGAGAGACTGAAACACAGCCAAGCCAGCCAGATTGCTGATAAACTCGGATAAAGTGCCTCTAATGCCTCCAGCAAGAAATAACCCAAAATACATTCAATCTGATGAGAGAAAGGAGGCTTGAGACCAGGAATGTTGAAAGATGCTGGCAGTGTTGTTAGGGCGGTGGTTTGGATAGGGGTTTGAAGGCGACATGGTGATCTGCATATTGGGCTGTGGGTGGGCAGGGAGCCTGAGCATTGCTGCAGTAACATGGTATTATCATCAGCTTTGTGCTTGCCGCTGCCAGAGGTGTATTATTATGTTGGAAGGAGTGAAGAGAAGAATGGCAGAAACAGTCAAAGGGCTGGAAATTTAGGTTAAACCTGTAACAAAAAAAAAAAAAAAAAAAAAAAAAAAAAAACCCACACCACAAAAAAACCCCCCATACCCAAACAAAAAAAAAACCAAAACCAAAACCCCCCAAGCAAACCCAAAACAAAAAAAAAAGTCCTCCACCAAACAATCTGGCAGGCTGCTCAAAGAAATAGTGACGTCTCCTATGGGATTGTCCCCCATGTGATCTGTTAACAACTGGAATAGGAAAGTGCTCTCTGCATTAATTGAACTGTCAGCTCTAGTAGTAGAGCACACAGCATTTTTGGTGTAGTCCGTATCCTCATGCTCCCTGGTTTAGCTTCAAGATCTCTTCTGCTTTCTGTTGGAAGAGATTCTTGCCACGCTTCAGGTTGAGGAGCTTGCTCTGGGGTGGAGAGATGAAAGTATGCCCTTGTTGTAACCTGATAAAGTGTCTTAGGCTTCAAGTTGGAATTACCCTGGTGTCAGATTGGAAGTGTAAAAGACCCAACAACTTCTCTGTATGGGACTGAGGTGAGACTGATGCAGGTGTATCCAGACATGAATGAAAAAAAGAAGTGGATAAACACATGGAAAATGTGTCCAAAATCCCTCCAGGTAACATGGAGAAGGCCAGGCTGGGTCCGTCGAAGGCCTGGTTAGTCAGATACCCCATTGACAGGGGGCCACCGGTGAATGCTGCAGGGAGAGCATCTCTCTGGTGTATGCCCTCACCTGTCAGGATCTGCAGCTCAGCAACTTGGTAATCCAGAAACAATTTATTGATGTTCTATGAGCCTTTGGTAGATTTTTCTTCTATGAATTCATCTAGCTGCTTTTCAAAACCAAGTAAAGATTTGCAGTTGCCACACGTTGCGGCAAAGAGCTGCGCTGCCAAGTGGTGCGGAGTAGCCCCTCTTGCTCTGTTTTTGAACCTGCCCCAGGCCATTTCAGTTGGTGGTCCCCAGTTCTGGTATTGGGAGTAACGGTGAAGTGTGGTGCTGCCTGCAAGGATCTCCATGCCCTTCGGGGTTTTGTAGATCTCTATCACATTCCCCTTAGACATCTGAAGAGCTCTAGTCTTTTAATTCTTCTCTAGAGAAGCAGTCTTTAATCCTTGTCACCCCTCTCTGGACCTGTATTCTTTTTGGGGTGCGTAGACTGGAAATTTGGACTTATTAAAACATGGAAGCTTTTGCTTTTTACTGTGCTCCTTTCCTGTGTCTTGACAGATACTTATCCTGACCTGGCCCTGGACTGCCCTTAGTTGTAACTGGTTTGGTTTCTTCTAGACAAGAGGGTCTTGTGCTCCTTATGAATACCTGAAGATGACTTTACAGTTTCAAAGGACCTTCTGAAAAGGAGTTATGGGGTTTTCGTATTTTATTAAAATGTTCCTTTGATTTTTTTTAATTATTTTTTTCCTTTTGGGGAAAAAAAAAAAAGACAACCCCAAAAAACAACCAACAAAAAACCCCCACTCCTCTCGCCCGCTCTTTTGGGAAGAGAATATAGGCTTTTTGTCTCCCATGGCAAGGGAGAGAAAGCAATTTATAATTGCAAGCGGTAGAAATAAGCACTTGCCTACTTACCTGAGCTTCTGTCAGCAGTTGAGGTAAAGGGCTGTGGTAAACTCTTGACTACCTCCTTTGAGTCCTTTTGTGACCTCTCTGGAAGGTTGTGACTTCTGGGTTAAATGCAGGTTAGCAGGGAGGGGTGGAGGTCGGTTGCTGGTTAATGGATGCTCCGCAGGGTTGTCTGCTGACCTGTGGGCGCTTCAGGGCTGGACTTCTTCAGCCAGCTGCTGGGAGGGTAGGTTGGAAACCCTGTTCCCTGCAGGTGTCCTGAGTGCTTAGTAATTACTCATGATCTCTGCAGTCAGAGGGCACGGCACTAATGCCCTCTGGTTAGCAAGGGCATGCCCAAAAGCTTCCCTACCTACCTTACTCAGCACCACCCCAAATGTGGATCACCAGCTGCTCTCACCTTTCTGCTGCTACAAATGCTTGGTCTAGCATCAGTTAAGAGCTTTGCTTTGATTGTAAGACTCTCCTCATTTCTCCCTCAGACTAGATGCTGATGAAAATGACCTTGAAGACAGCACTAGTGGTGGTTTAATCCTTAACTCTGGCTAATGGAAGTCCTAATGAGCACCCAGTACCTTAATACATTACTTAAAACTAACCTGGCGGGTAAGTTAGTGCAAGCTGCTGTGCTGCTCTGCTGGCAGCTCAGGGCTCAGCTCTTACCGCACGCCATAGAACTCCCACGGCAGCATTCCCTCTTCTTACTGCTGAGAATACTGGGACTGTAAGACATCTGGATTTCCACGATGGTTCATACCCTTTGGAAGGGACCATGACTGTTAGTCTAGGTGGGGTTTTGCAGGTTAGCCGTCCCTCGTCCCCTCTTGCTGGCATATGGAGTTGGTAGCCCTTGACTTCTGTCCTTTTGTCCCTCTTCTCAAAGGCTTCTTGCTTTATAGTTCTGTTATGTGCTCACCTCTGGGCAGCTTTCTGAACAAATATTAAATGCAGTATTACAGCTCTATAACCTCTTCTGTTATCCTGTAAAGATGAAAAGATGGCAGCACCATCCCAGTCCTGATTTATGGGGCATAAAATAGTAACTTCTCTTCACACAAGTTTAGGGGTTTATTTCTGGGAGGCCACCTCAGTGGCTCAGCAGCTTTTCAGTTCACCCAGGGACCTCCTTAGGCTTTGAGGAAATGAACTTTTTTTGTAGAGGGACCTGAGACAAAGATGCCCTTCGTGCAACAAAAGTAGAGAAAGCAGAACAAGAAGTCCCTCTGGCCACAGCTAGTCAGCTGTCTGCATCAGCTTATGTAGATCCCCTGCCTAGGCAGTGGAGAGAAACAGAAATATGTGTCTGAGTGCAGTTCATCTCACCCTGATGTAGCGATCTGCTAAGCAGAAAGAGGATAAATTTCAATTTTTAGAATGAGATAAATGATACAAGTCTCTCCCTTCCCCTCCTTACCTGTAAAAAGATCTAGGTAACCAGTTCCTACCTTGATCTTCATCGAAAGTATTCAGACCTGGACAGATATAAACTAGAGTACCCTGGTAACACCTCTGCTGCTGGGAGCATCTCAGCCCGCAGCAGCTGGCGAAGGCTCCATGGCTGCTGGAGCCCCAGGCTGTTGGGCAGAGCCGCCCTGGCTCCCGTTGATTTGTTTCTGATGTCCTGGGAGTACCTGCCCAGGACAGTCACCTCCTCCTGCCGATTTTCCTGCAGTTTTTCTCCAGCTGGAGTCAGATTAGGGCAGTCTGTGCAATGGATGTGCTACCAGGGGCAGGGCTGCGGATTCAGATCTCTGCCATCCGTGGCCGTAGCCCCTTGCTTTCCCTCCTCTCCGTCTCCGATGCACCATGCTGTGGTGATGAAAAGCCCACCCTTAATATGTAGAAGGGATGGAAGTGGTGCCCTCTGCCTAATGAAAGAGTATTTACAGTAATTTTATTTGTGGTGCCGAAAAGAAATGGAGGATAAAGATATGTCAGGGTTGGGAATCATAGAATCATAGAATCATTAAGGTTGGAAAAGACCTCTAAGATCATCAAGTCCAACCATCAACTAACACCACCATGACTCCTAAACTAGGCCCTGGAGTGCCACGTCTACACCTTTTTTGAACGCCTCCAGGGTTGACGACTCCACCACCTCTCTGGGCAGCCTGTTCCAATGCCTAACCACTCTTTCGGTAAAGAAATTCTTCCTGATGCCCAATCTAAACCTCCCCTGATGCAACTTGAGGCCATTCCCTCTCGCCCTATCACTAGTTTCTTGGGAGAAGAGTCCAGCACCCGCTTCCCTACAACCTCCTTTCAGGTAGTTGTAGAGAGCGATAAGGTCTCCCCTCAGCCTCCTCTTCTCCAAGCTAAACAACCCCAGTTCCCTCAGCCGCTCCTCATAAGACTTGTTTTCTAGTCCCTTCACCAGCCTCGTTGCCCTTCTCTGGACACGCTCCAGCACCTCAGTGTCCTTCTTGTACTGAGGGGCCCAAAACTGAACACAGTACTCGAGGTGCGGCCTCACCAGTGCCGAGTACAGGGGCACGATCACTTCCCTACTCCTGCTGGTCACACTATTCCTGATACAAGCCAGGATGCCGTTGGCCTTCTTGGCCACCTGGGCACACTGCCGGCTCATGTTCAGCCGGCTGTCGACCAGCACCCCCAGGTCCTTTTCTGCCGGGCAGCTCTCCAGCCACTCTTCCCCAAGCCTGTAGCGTTGCATGGGGTTGTTGTGACCAAAGTGCAGGACCCGGCACTTGGCCTTGTTGAACCTCATACAGTTGGCCTCGGCCCATCGATCCAGCCTATCCAGATCCCTCTGCAGGGCCTTCCTTCCCTCGAGCAGATCGACACTCCCACCCAGCTTGGTGTCATCTGCAAACTTGCTGAGGGTGCACTCAATCCCCTCATCCAGATCATTGATGAAGACATTGAACAAAACTGGCCCCAGAACCGAGCCCTGGGGAACACCGCTCGTGACCGGCCACCAACTGGATTTCACTCCATTCACCACCACTCTCTGGGCTCGGCCATCCAGCCAGTTTTTTACCCAGCAAAGTGTATGCCCATCCAAGCCGTGAGCTGCCAACTTCTCCAGGAGAATGCTGTGGGAGACCGTGTCAAAGGCCTTACTCAAGTCCAGGTAGACAACATCCACAGCCTTGCCCTCATCTACTAGGCGGGTCACCCGGTCATAGAAGGAGATCAGGTTGGTCAGGCAGGACCTGCCTTTCAGGGAAGGGTGTACCTGTACTCAGAAGTCTGAGTCCAGTGTGCTGGCGGTGGCACGTCCCTGCAGTGGATGGGACCAGTTTTCCTTGTCTCACCCTTTGGTTGCTTGCTTCCACCTTTCTGTGAGGGATAGACTCTGCTGGTACCTGTATTTCACAAGGGGTTTGGGCTCCTCCAGTACATCTATGTGTCCCTGAAGCTTTTTGAGGCACTTGCAGATCTTTGCTTGGGTGGATTGTCATTTCTGAAGGGGATAGATTGAGCTGCAGACCCAGGAAGAGGAATCAGAGGTGACCCAGCAGGCAGGTGTTAGCTGCTCTTTGAACCACCCTTTCCCTATTTTGCAGAAGGCTGGGCTAGCCGTTGACAAAAAAATGCAGTTCAGGGTGTTGACTGGCTCCAGGCCACAAGAGAGATTTCAGCATCTCGGTGGCTGCGCTGTGCTCCCAGTACAGATTCCCTGGGCATGTGGAACCAGATGGCAGCTCACCCCTGTGAACACCCGTGCTGCAGGCTGGGCTCCTGGTGCACGCAGGCACGTCTCCGTAGGGAATATCATCTCCCTTGGAGGCTGCAGGATGGCCCCTTGAGCGCTAGTCCTATTTTTGCCAAGTACTGTGCTATTTCAGAGCCTTCAAATCCCTTTGGGGACCTTAAAGAGAGGTTGCAAGCTGTTTACCTGCAGTGTGCAAGCAGAGATGTGTGGAGGGGTAGGAGGAGCAGCACAGGAGCGAGCCACTCGCAGTGTGAACAGCATGCATTACTAGTGGGAGGAAAAAGGGTTAATTACTGCCAACTGGCCTTAAGAACATGCTGCCCATGTTATATTCAACTGCTCTCTTCCTCGGAGTACGTGAAACCTTTAGGATTGTTGTGGTTGGGAGAAAATGAGGGAGGTTTCTCTCTCCCCCTGCATGAATGTGCATATGCACGACACTCGGAGGAACCCAGTTATGTGAAAATAACCTTGTCTTCCTTGTTCAGTTTGGTGGTGGTTAGTGTTAACAGACCGAATACCAGCTGTTCAGCCGGGGAGGCATCTGAGGTGGCATTTAGGAAATCCCTCTAGCTAAGCCAGCTAAGCGAGGCTGCAAGCGCTTGGCGTTCCTGTCCCTGGCCACCCAGGCTGCCCGGCGCCGGGCAGTCTCACTGCCACCACTCCTGTCCCTGTCCGGTTGATTGCATGGAAATGAGAGCAGGTATTTTGTGAACTCTTGGGGAAAGCGGTGGAGTTTTAATCCAGTTTCTCCTGAAACTCTGTGAGCCTCTGAGATGCTGCTGAACTTCAGGGCAAGGTCTACTTCTGCTCTGCACCAGGCTCAGCTCTTGGACAGAAGTTTCTAAGCCATGTATGAGTCTTTTTCTAATGCTAAAAGTGCAAAAATACTTCAGTGAAAGCAGGAGAAGATCTATTTGTAGATGTTCAGGTCAGCTTAGGTTGGAAATTCAAAGTAATGATCTGATGAGCAACCTTTTAACTCTGCGCAGCTGCAACTTAGGGTTACAAAGGCCTTTCTGCGACTTGAGCTGGAAACAGTCCTCGTGCCAGGCCCTGAACTGAGCGCTCGTCCTAAAAATCTCGCCATGGGTCGGGGCAGACCTCTTACCTGCCTTGTCCATGTTTTTGTATGTTATAAACACTGGTTATGTGTTGTATTGCACTTAATATGTTAAATAGTGATGTATGCTCTGACCCTACCTAAGAGACTTCTGCGCTTCAGCTTTATTGACAGATGTGCTTTGTTGCTTTTCTCCTGATACATATCAGGAAAAAAAATATATTGGTTTTACAGTTTTTATAGCTACGATTTCTTTCCAGTATAAAAAGTTCCTTCCTCCTTTTGCTGCTCTGGTTTCTCAGCAGACCTCTGGCATTCCCCCCAGAGGAGAACGTGCGAGGAGCGGGACACCTCTCCTGCCACTCAGTTTTGGCCAAGACAAATCCACAACCTCGTCCATAACCTTCTGTTCTCGTTATGCGTTGACTTTGTGTGTAACACAAATGTGTTTTGGTTTGTGGGTGCCAGCTAGAGTCGGGTGCCCCCAAGGCTGGGCAATGCCTGATGTTCGCCCACCATGCACCACGTAAATGGTGGAGCGGGATGGAGCCGAGGTATTAATGAGGTTTCATGGCTTATCTCCAGGCGTGGTCACATTTTCTTCTAGGGCTTTTATCCTGACTAGTGAAGCCCGCGTGACCGTGGCCTGTGGGGTAGTCTGTGTGTTTGGTTTCTCAGCGAGGGAGTTCATTGAACGGCTTTTTGCCTGGGCACTGCTGCCCTGCAGTGACAAAGGGCAACAGGTCTGGGCATCCCTTGGTCGAAGCAGCTCAGAATAATCTAACCCTTAACGATTTTGCAGAGAAGTGCCCAGATCTTTTATCTGACTTGAGGAAAACCTTCTGAGATGCTGTTGGTATTGCTAGGTAGAGCTGTCTATGGTGGCTTTGGGGCAACCACATCTAAGAGGAGCTTAATGGCTACAGGGTGTGCTCTGTTTTGATGGTTGAGGAGCAAAAAAGCTGGTATGATTTGAGCAAAATAGTTGGGCCTGGGCCTGGGCCTTGGAGGATTAACAAAGGCCTGGGTTTTAATTTTGCATTTTAAGAAAGAGATTCTTACTCTGGCTCACTGGTGGGAGGCGGAGGGGCCGGGTGGCAGCTGGTTATCGAAATGGAGATGGCACTGCCCAGGAGGCTGCTGGGATGGGCTGTGACCTGGGCAGCTTGCTGTTTGCTTGTGGACTTGACAAACAACAGGTAGTAAAAGTCAGCTCCTGGGGGGCTGGGGCAGGGAGCTGGGTGTTCAACCCATGGTGTTTCCTGCACACGAGGCACTTCCCCAACACCTGCAACCATTGCTAAACCAAAGTTGTTGAAACTTCCCGCAGGAGCTAACTGTCCAGGCGGTCAGTGAGGGGAGCCGTGGCCCTGCGGAGCCCTGTCTGCACCAGGGATCGAACTCTGGCACATGGGTGCTGGTGGGAGGCAAAGGCATCCAGCTGCTCCCTGCACACACGGGAGCTCCTGGGAAGGAGGACTTAAAGGCTCGGGAGTATTCAGCAGTAAGGAAGCATCAGGGCAGCCCCTTTGTCCTCTCCTCCCTGATCAGGCAGAGAGCACTGCAGGCAGCTGCCGGGCCGGCAGGACGATCGCAGGCAAAGGTTTGCAGCAGGAGGCTCCAGGCTAAGCGTCCAAAATCATCAGCTGGGGCAGAGGGCTCGGTGCCGGGTTGCAAAGCCTCCTCGCAGCTATTGTTCCCGGTGCTCCTGCACACGCCATCAGTGTGGCACGAGGCAGGTGCCGGCGGGGAGGAGTGCTGTGGGCCAGGACTGCATCTCCCAGCAAGCCGCTCCACTCGGCTGGTGGCTTGGCGAGGAAGGGGATGCATCACTGGCACCCGCCCATCAGCAGGGTGCTGGCTCTGCATGTGGGGACAGGAGGGGGAGAGGAGGGGTGATCCCTCCATCGGTCTCTCCATTTTCTGTCTCGCCTGTCAGGGAGACACTTAGATGGCAGAGCCGCGCTTGGCGGCCTTTGGAGGTAGGTGGAGTCTGGCCATCCTCCGCCCTCCCTCCCTCCATTGTCAGCAGCAGCGAGCGGCGGCGGTGGTGGCGGGCACCTGCTCCGGCTGCCAGCAGCAGGGATGCTCCTGCCCTTCGCGGCAGAGCAGGGAGGCTGTGGCAATCCCAGTGCGACGGTTTCGGAGCCACTGCCGGCAGCAGCAGAGGGCCGGAGGAAGGAGATGCTGCTTGCATGTGCCCGGCCCAGCTGCCACCTCGGGAAATGAACATGAGTCTGCCAGGCCGTGTCTCCTGCTCCATGCTCAACTGCTTTGTAAGTGCTGCTTTTTTCCCCCCTCCTCTCCTCCATGCAACTGGGGCTGTAAGTCAGCTTCCCTCTCCAGCTTCCATGCTGAGTTGGCTGCCCCAGATCAGGCCTGTCCTTGAGGCTGGACTGCGTGCGGATCCTCCTGCCCTGGATCTGCCCGGCCTGGCGTGCCGCCCCCCTGCAAAGCGGGATCCCCTTCTCCTCCCTCCCACGTGTCACCGGAGGACGCCGTGGCCCCTGTCGCTGCTGTGCTGCTGCCCTGCCCGGGCCCAAGGGCACAGCAGTGCCCGGCACCACGGGTTGAGTCGGCCGGAAGGCCCCAGCAAGCCTGCTGTGCCACGCAGGCTCCGGCCGGTCCTTGCCTGGAGCTGGAAAATTACTGTGTGAGAGCAGCCAACCCCAGGGGAGCTCTGTGCTCCCGCCGTGGCTGCAGCATGCAAGGCAGGGGTGTGCGAGACCCCCTCTCATGCTGACACTGCAGGGAGGGCGTTGCAGTGGGAGGGGTCCTGGGCTCTGCATCTTCTATACCTTCAGGGAAAGGAGTTTTCTTGCTGATGCCCCTTTCTGCAGAAAGCCCTCCCCCCCACCACCCCGAAGGACTCGTGGCCAAATGGGCTTTGAGAGCTTTAGGAGATGGCTGGCTTGTGAAGAGAGTGGGGTCCTGAGCCCCCAGCCTTGCTGATGCCCCAGGGTGGGGCTGTGGCAGGAGGAGATGCTCAGCCTGTCCCGTGCTGCAGGCGAGGAGGGACTCAAGGACACCTGGGCCAGTGGAGAGCTCTGGCTGCCCTGTTCCAGTTCCTGCTGCTCACTGGGATTTCTTTGCGAGCTGCAAAGTGGTGATGGGAGAGGAGGGGATCTCTGCTCCCCGGCTGCCGTGCAGGCATGCAAGCACGCACCTTTCCTTCATGCTCTCCTGGGCTAGCGCCTCAGCGTCAGAGCGAGCCACTGGCAGGAGAGGCCTCCGAGCCCCCTGTGGTCTCCAGTAACTGGCGGCTGCTGGAGCAGGTGCTGTGCCCTGTGTGTCCCTGGCAGCCTCATGCAGGGACCCGGTGAGTGGGTGAGGAGCAGCAGTGCCTTTGCCTGCAATTGGGGCGGATGCTGACTTTTATGCTAGCTACAGGCAGCGTGTGCATGGGCAGCTCTGGAGCCGGGAAGGCGGGCTGCGCAGGGTCTGGCTGCCCTGGTCTGAAGTCCAGGGAGCACTTCAGGACAGGCTGTACCTGTGGGTGCCGAGGCTTGAGCGGCTGTCAGCAACATAAGGGATTCAGCATTGGTTTAAATATAACCGAGCCAAAAGGGTCAGGTTCTCATTTCTTCAGATCGAAATTTGGAGTTCTGGCTCAGACGACTTAACCAGAAAGATATTTAATTTTAAAATATTTAATACTTACGGAACAGAGTATTTCCTAATAAATGCTGGAGCCTAGAGGAGCTATAGTTAGAGAGCAAGAGGCAGTCTGAAGAAAACATTCCCACACCGAATACCTGTGGAATTAACACTGTCCTGGGCTCCCAGCAGGCGAGCGTCCTGAGCTGAGTGTCTGCATGCTGCTCGTTTGTACAGCAAGCCGGTGATTTGACTGAGTGTGGGGTGAGGGTTGGTGAAAATGGACCGAGATTTCATGAGTGGCTGAAGATTCACACGTCCCAAACTGAGACACGCTCTACACTTTTCCAAGGATGGTGTGTCTGGGCTCCGTGTGTCCTCTCGGATCACTTCTCTGAGGCCTCTGTGGGCTTTCCAGGGTGTCCGTCTGAGCAGGTTAGACACATTCAGCTGCCCTGCGGATGAATGCCCAGCGTGGGTGCTGTCACCAGTCAGTAACGCACATTGTGAATTGGGTGCACTTAGATGCAGTTATAGGGTTACGTTTCACACTTGCGTATTCTCCTCGAAAAGCTTCAGGCTCTTCCCAGATTTCTTTGGGCTAAGAGTGAAAATGAAAACTCCCAAAAGAAAGCAGTCCTTATGAACATAAGAGGAGGAAGAGTAGGTCGAAGCTGTAGGTGGAAACCCTCTGTGTTACGGTGTTTCTGCTGTGGTGCCATAGTGAAGGTAATGGGGTAACCTTCGACACGACAAATTACTGTCACATCAGTCCAAGATCCTGCGCACGGTCGAGGTGTTTCTGCTTGGCTTTCCAAATACCACGCGGTTGGAAGAGACAGGCCTTGGAGACCTGTTTCAGTCTTTCACTGTGCTGTGGGTATTCTGCAACAGCCGGAGGAACTGCTGGGGTCCTGCAATGCAGAGAGTACGGTCTGGAGGCAGAACAGGCGTTTCCATGCACAGGTCCAGGGGATCCCCTATGTACTGGGCTGCCAAGAGTATGGAGCAGCCTCAATTTTTGCCTTTTCACAACATGTACTGGCTGGGGCCTGTCTCAGCATGTGTTTTGTTTGCAATGCAGGGTGAGGAAGGCCCTCCCAGTTTGGAGTATATCCAGGCCAAGGACTTGTTCCCCCCGAAAGAGCTTGTAAAGGAGGAAGAGTCACTGCAGGTAAGGAAGTAAGAAAACCGAAACCATCCACTTTGGGATTCAGCAGGCTCAACTCTGGTAGTGTGAAACCTGAGAGCAGTTCTCCAGCCCAGGACGTGTTCTGGAGGCCATGGGCTCGCCAGCGCTGTAGGTCACATTCAGACCGGCGGGTCCTTCCACGTGCGTGGAGGCTGCCGACAGCAGTTCTGTACGCCCTGGCCCTGCCTTCCCAGCCCTGCCAAGATGCTGCGATTTGTACAGCATCACATCTGCCGCTTGGAAATATGGCTGGAGCATGATGCAATACAGAGCCGACCTGGGTATTCCCTGTCCTCCGCCTGTGCCGACAGAAATTGTGACGCTGCCTGCGGAGCGCTCTGCAGCAGGTAGACTCTCTCTGGCACAGGTCGAATATCAGGGCGAGGCTGTGCTCTGTGTAGCCATAGCATGCAATTGCAGTGGCTGATCTGGCCCTAATACCCGTTGCTCCTGGCATTTTCCTGCTGCAGGGCTGTTGGAAAGAGAAACCTCCATATGGTGCCAGCCTCCTGCTGCAAAAAAAGGCCCTTGAAAGAGACCCGGGTACTGTTGCTGCTGTGCAGCAAGGGCAGTATTCTGAACAGTGGGAGCCAAAGCCTCCTGGTATTTGTTGCTTCCGTTAACATAGCCCACTGCCACCTTGTCCCAGTGCTTGTCATCCTCCTCCTGTGGCTGGAGCTGGGCTCACGTTGTATGTTCTCACTGCTGCTGCAGTATTTGAGTTTGCTCTGTGATTGGCATTGTCTTGGTAAACGGTGCTGATAAAAGCAAGGACTGAAATGTGGCAACGGGAGGATTGACTTGAAGGAGCAAACGCGGGCTGAGGAGTTGCATGAGGTCAAGGCCGCAGGTCTGTGGCCTTCGGGAGGTGAAGCCGCTGAGACGACTCTGAGCTGAGACTACCTGGAGAAGAGCAGAATCTGCTTTAGTCTTCTGCGTGGAGGACCATAAAGCTCACCCCTCCCAAAGGGTAATTTGCCTTCAGTAAATTGTTATTCTCTTAATGTAAAGTGAAGTCTAAAAGGATGCCATCAGCTTGACAACAAGCTGTATTCAGGCACCTGTCGGTTTATTCCAGGATTTCCCTCTGTCAGTTCTTGCAGCTTTACCATCCCGTTTCTAATCTGTCTCCCTTCTGTTGCTGTGTGAAAGAGCCACGTAAGCAGAAGAAACACATGCCAACTAAAAACAGCTCTGGCAAGCGTGCATAAATAAACTGCAGAAATAAAGAGAGTATATTCTCTTAATGTCAAATAATTAACATTTTTCAAGAGTTTTCAGACAGGTGCCAGTCTAAGGTTGTTATTTTTGTACAAGTAACTTAAGAAGGGAGAATTTGTTAGTACAATTGTCACTTGCACGTGAGGTCTGAAATCCAGGAAATTCAAATTTTAGGCAGCATATACCCAACCCATAGAAACAGCTTAGAAATAAAGACAAGGTGGTCTGACTTGTTCTAATTACAGTGTAATGAATTGTTTCATCAGATGCCCTGTCTGGCAAGTAAAGGGCTCTGGCTGAAATGATAAATCTTCATGACATTTTTGCATAATTGGTTACCAACATTACCTGGTGTAGGTGGCATTCAGGGAAAAATGAGGAGTCTACTTAACTAAGGAAAAAGGAGCCTGATGAATTTTAGGCTGGTCCCCCTTTTTTTTTTTTTTTTTTTTTAATGCAAGAAAAGAAAAGTCAAATTTGGCCATCTGCCAGGATCCTCTATTTTAAAAATAGCTACAGCACGTCTGGACTGATAGGCAAAACCAGAAAGACTCTTGATTATCTGGATTCTTTAAAAAAAAATTCTTATACAGGTAAATTCATCACAGTTTCCTCAGTAGTACAAATAACTGTACATAGAGATTCCCTCACAGCCTCGTCAGCAGAAATTGGGCAGAACTTTGATTCATTTACTCACATGGGTTGGTACCAGTGAGTCTCATAGTGGTGCTAAGAGCCCCTTTCATTTAAAGGATGCAGCAGGGTCATGTATGTGACGCTCTGCCTTGGAGCAGAGGACTCTGATTGTATCAGGCTCTGCCTGGAACTGTGCAGAGCACTCCCCGACTTGTGTCTGAGCTGTGCCTGAGGTTGTGTCCTTTATCATGCCACTTGCACCAGGGCTGCGTTTACCCTCTCCAAAAGCAGGGACCATAAAGCCCTCTGCCCCGATGCAACACCCTCGCTGCCAGATGCCCATGGTTGGTGTCCATAGTGTTTGTGGTCACACCTCTCCTCCGCAAGTGATTATCCATCAGGAGGTGCTCAGTGGCTCCTGAGGCATCCTTGGAAGAATGTCCATCATGTGGGGCTGGGCAGTGCATACCAGTGCTGTTTCGTGCTGTTGCTTTCAGTGCACAGAGTAAGTTGCTGCGAAATGGTTTCCCGCAGGAGATGCACTGCGGCGGCAGTAGCAAGAGTGGCTCTTGGCATTTATGGTGGGCAAAGTACTCTGCATGTGTCTTGAACTAGTGATGTCTCCCTTCCAGGTCCCATTCACTGTGTTGCAGGGCGAGGGAGTGGAGTATCTTGGCCATGCAAACGATGCTGTGATCGCCATCTCCAACTACCGGCTTCATATCAAATTCAAGGATTCTGTGATCAATGTAAGTCTGGATCTGCCTGTTCCTGCTGCCTGAACCATAATCTCTCACGGTATTTCAGGGGGAGCATAAGCAATTTCTGTGGTCTGTGGTGTGGGAGCTGTGCCTCTTGAAGGATGCCAAGCCTGATGCTGTCTCTTGTTAATGCTGGTCACGCAGTTGCTCTTTTGCTGTTGCATTTTGGCGTGTAGATGGGGTTCTCCGTTGGATAATAATTAGGTCTTTCCCTCGCTGTTCTTTTTAAATTCAAGCATTAAACTTGGTGGTTTTAAGACTGTTAAGGTCTCTTGCAGGCCAGTCTTAATGAGATTTCTACTACCTGGAGACCAGCAACTGAGAGTCAGGCAGTGGGAGCCTGAGGCTTTCTCTCACTGTCTTGACTTGCCATCTTTTATTGCAGCTTTTGTTTGGCTCAGTTACCTGTACTTGTCTGGATGTGATTTAGTCAGTAAGTGGTCCCAGGTGGGAGGCTACCCAGGGACAGAATAGAAATCGGAATAGTAGTTGTTGAAGGAGGCTCTATGCTGGGTCATGAAGCTTGATAAACCTCGGAGTGGATTTGTAGTTTGAACCAGAAGCTCGTGACTGTTGATTGAGCCATGACTGCATGTGATGGGCCTACAGGCAAGGCTGCTATGTCTGCTATGTTATGTGGTATGACGTGTCATGCCCTACATCTGTCCCTCGCAGGTGCCTTTGAGGATGATGGAAAGTGTGGAGTGTCGGGATATGTTCCAGCTTCACATCGTCTGCAAGGACTCCAAAGTGATCAGGTATCCGTTTTACTGCTATATTGTAGGTGGCACCACAGGCCAGTTGCCATGATCAGGTCTGGTGTCTCCCTCTGCGCTACCATTGGAATCGAGCTGTTTATGGCCAAGGTTACTCGGTTTTTCTAAGACTTGGTGCTTTGTTCCTTTTCCTGCTTAAGTAGAGCAGAGCTCCCTGTCTGTGCATCTCAGCTGGATGAACATACCCACTGAGGATGATTTGCATTTGGGTTCGCAGGTGCCATTTTTCCACCTTTAAGCAGTGCCAGGAGTGGCTAAAGAGGCTAACTCGAGCCATTGCCCGCCCTGCTAAGCCTGAGGACCTCTTCGCGTTTGCCTACCACGCGTGGTGCTTAGGAGTCTGTGTTGATGAGGAGGATCAACACGCACATCTCTGCCGTCCAGGTAAGCTCCTGGCCTGTCCCCTTCCTGCTATTCTGTCCAGAAGCAGAGCAATGCAATTTGAGCTGTGGTTCATAAACTGATGTCTGGCTGCGTCTTACATTCTGCTGTAGCCATAGCCCTAGTTCATCTTGCTGAGGGGCATCCCATACCTGCCTATAGATCCAGCTGATGCCCAGCTGTGGCTGGATAAAAAGAACAGTAAAAGGAATAATAGTAATAAGCACAATAAGGAGCATTCTGAGCCAGCAACGCATAAGCTGCCTCCCCCTTTGTCCTTGTGAATGAAGAAAACATCCCAAACTTTAGTACTCTCATCATGATGATAGAGAGCTCAAGCAGTCTTGTCCATGGATGGTAAACATCATCAGCTGTGAGGCAGCATAATTAATATGAGTCCATCTGCATCTCTTCTCCAACACCTAGAAATGCCACGACATTCCAGTGATCAGGTCTGTGGAGATGTTTGGCTCATTCTTACACAGGCAGAAATAAAATCTTTGAATCCATAAAGAGAAAACCAGAGCTGTGATGGTGCCCTCGTGTGGATCAGGAGTTTCCCTTCTCTCGGAACACAAAGTTCACTTGCAGTTGCTTTGTCTTTAAACAGCTTCAGCATGAATGAAAGGGGATTAAAACGAGAGACAAACCTGGCTTTAGACTTTAAGATGTGCTGGTATTAGAGGAGAGAAGCAGTAGCCTGAATGAAATGTCCATACACAGGTTGGGATGGAGGGATGGGGTTGAATAGTATAGCTGAAAGAGATACCAAAAAGAAGCTGGTAGAGAAAAGGTAAACTACGTGTTCTTACCCTGTCCCAAACACGAATAATTAGGAGATATTTGCTGTCTCTCCTTTAGAGAAAGTATTATTCTCTAGTATAAATAAACTTACCTGTGGAAATTGTTGCTGCAGGATATGAACGAAGTGAAGAGCTTTGCAGTATTTATTTATTAAAAACATTTGACACTCAAGCAACAAAGCCATCCAGGATTTGTAAGGCAAGGCTAAAATGTAAGAGAGCAAACCCTAAGTCAGCCTCTGAGAGAGCGGTCTGGAAGGAGGAGCTGCCTGGGGTGGGTGCTCAGTACTCCTCTGCCACGGGGTTCCTGACATCCACTTTGGAGGCCATCTCTGTCAGAAGGGCAAAAGCGGATTAAATTAACCCCACTCACTCCACATTGACATGGGAAGGCTATTTCCATGCTGCTCTGTGCCCTGAGACTGAGAGCTGATCTGACTCGACAAAATAGGCAGAGGAACTCCCGTGAGGGACAAATCTTTTTGGCTTCTGAAGCAAGATCCCTGCCATCCAGCTGTCCTGTAGTTTCTCTCCAGCCTGGGGTGGTTGCTGTGGAGCTGCCACTAACGTGTTTAGATTTCATCAGTTCTGCTTAGCTGTCAGTAAATACCCTGTGCTCTGCTCTTCCAGGAGACCATGTGAGATACCGATTTGAGATGGAGCTGGTGAGGATGGGCTTTGACTTGCAGAATGTCTGGCGCGTCTCTGACATCAACAACAATTACAAGTGAGTGTTTCACCACCAGGCTCTCCCCACTCTCCTCTTTCCTTACCTTCTTCCCTTTGCGGTCCCTGTGCAGAGCAGTGGATGAGTCAGACTCCAGCTAATCCTCCTTTCTGGCCTTGATAACCCTCAGGCAGATCAACATATGAGCCAGATCCCCTTTCCTTTCTGCCTTTCACATTGTGGAACTGAAGAAGGAATACGGCCCAAATATCAGAGCTAGGAGCAATTGTAAATGCTGACTCGGGTAGTTTATAATGTGGTGGCCATAATTCATCCTTGAAGACATTCTGGAGTCTTGGAGGAACCATCCATCGTAGGTTGCCTTTCTGGTCAGTCGTTCTGTCTAAAATGCTCACACTGTTTGAAATGAAAAATACAAAGTTTTCATTAAGTCGGGCAGCTATTCAGCTCTGTTGAGAAGCTGGGGGCAAGCCAGTGGAGGGCTGTCAGGATGCTCAGGAGTCTGAGGATTGAGCAAGGCTTGTTCAGTGTGGTCCCAAAGAGGCTAAAGGGTGATCTGCTGGCAGCCTACAGCTGCTGGAAGGGCAGTTACAAAGATGATGGAATGAAACAGTGGCAGATAACTGAACAAGAGGCAGCAGCCACAAGGTGCAGCTTGGGAGGTTCGGGCTGGACATGGGAGGAAGAAACAATCATTCCCCAGGAGTGTGGTGCTGTACTGGGGCAGATCCCCAGCGAGGTGGGGGCTCTCCATCATTAGAGCATTTCAAGCCTCAGATGATCTAGTGTTGGAGGTGGTCCCCTGTGAGCGGGTGGTTTGAGCAGAGGTCTCTAGAAGGTCTTTCCCACCTGCATGTCAGTGATTCCAGCCTGTCTTCTACTCCTGGAGAAGAGCACAGGAGTTCTTGGAGAAGCGCTTCTGCATTCTTTGCAGCAGGTGGCATTAAGCCAACAGGATTTTAAGCTTTGACAGGCGCATTCATTTCTGCATTCCCTCTAATACTTTTCTTGAAACGACTGGTATCCCTCAGTCTTTTCTCTGTCTCAGCCAGTAAAGGCATCCCCATCACCTATATATCAGACAGTTCCAGGTCACCAGTTTCCTGTGGAGACCATGAGAAGCCTCGGGCACGCTGGCCTGGGGAAATCCCAGTGGAGTTTTGCAGTTTGCTGCCTGTTCTCTTCTCTCTTCCTCAGAAATCCAGGCAGCAAGCACTAGTTTTGGGGTTTGATTTAGAGTTTCTACTTGGCTATACTGACCACATTGTTGCTTTTGGACTGTTAACATGACTTTGGCATTTATGCAGTTTCTCCAAGGGTGTCAAATAAAAAATTGTTTTCCTGAACTGCTCGGTTTGAGTGCACAATCTGTAAGTCCCTGCCCTAGGTAGAGTCTCTGCATGTCTTTGAGAGCAGTCAGGCTTTCTCCTGCTGCTAGATTTTGGGATGTGGTTCCCTCTGACTATTTCAGAAAGTTCAACTTAGATTGACCATCTGTGGCTCGCTTTCTGGCCAATAATACGCAGCAATTAGCCAACTTCTCTAAAGACAGATGTTTTATTTTCAACCAAACCAGGGAAGAAAGAACTTGAAACAAACCTCAGCAAGCTGGTTGCAGGCCTGGTTTTGCTTTCTTCCACCTGCTGAGTTCCTACCTTGGGATCCTGGCAGGTCGCAGCTTCTTGCAGACATCCCAAGATCTCAAAGGTGGTGTAATTTGCTTGTGCAACTCAGAAACCAGTTCTCTCTTGCTGCTTCTGGGAGTGTGTCTTTAAATCCTGCCTTGGCTTTTGATCATTACCACCTGCCTCTATTCACAGGAATCGGGTTACTTTTTAACTGTTTATAGTCCTTTTATCTTTTATTTCCCATATAGTGTTGTAAGAGACAGGATACTCCAAGGTAATGGCTTTGTTCGTTGTCTTTCAAGTCTGTTCTGAGATGTCCTTATCTGGAAACTATTATCTTCTTCCTGGCGACAGCCATCATAAAATTAGAGCAATACAAGCATATAATAACCGCTCTTTCAGTCTTGATAAAAGTATAGCATTTCAGCATACAATGATAATAAAATTATTACATGATCTCTCCGTGGCTCTCACATCTTCAGTGATCTGTATATTCAGAGAAACGGACACATTCTGGTATTCCCCATCTGGTGCACCCATGCTGTCCGAGATAGGAGTTGCTTTGTATCGGCCTTAATGCGACTGGGTTCAGTGCATGGTTCCTTCAAAAAAGAAAAAAACATTCACCTTTCAGTGTTGATGCTCATTTCCAGCTTTGAGCTTTTTACAATTGTGGTTTTATTTATTTTTTTACTTTATGAGGAAAAAGCTATCTGGAGTTCTGTATTTCTGATTTAGACAGGTGATGTTTCCTGCTTGTTTCTGTGAGTGCTCTTAATTCATATTTTGTCTTATTTTTGTTACAATTCTCTACAAATTTTAATACTGTCCTTCCCTTTTATTGGAAAAGTGATGAATAGTGTTCGTGCTTGTATTTGCCATATGAATGTGTAGACAATAAGTTTGCAAGGACCATTAGCGATAAAGCGTGTGTTTTTTGCATTCTGCGAAGGAAGATCTCTCTCACTAGACTGGCTGTTACCTTTGTGGTAAGAAGACACTTCATCGGTCCTTGTCTGTAGGTGTAGCTTGTGCCTATTTATGCATTTGTGGTGTTACAGCCACCTTTTTCTGGGATCAAACCTCACGGTTTCAAAAATGTCTCATGCTGTGTTCTGGCTCGGCGTGGTCCTGGGGTGTTTCAGGCCACTCCTCCGTGACCCACGTTGCTTCGCTGTTGGTCTCTCTTCCACGTGACACGTGAGCATATTGCACAACGCAGGGACGGGCATGGTTCCCCTTTGGACTCCCTTTGTTGTGAAAAATGACCATTGAAGTTCTGTACTATTTCTTATCTTTTCAAGAGTTACTGTTTCTTAAGAGGAGCTTCCTTCAAGGCTTTGGTGAGCCACCTGTTTAAAAAAAAAAAAACACACACAGAAAAAAATTTCAGAAAAACCTCTTCTGAAAATCCAAATTGACTGTCAGCCACATAAGCTGTATCTGCTTGTTCAGTGATGTTTCCAGCAAACTCTATGTACGTGAGGTGTGACCTCCCTCCAGAAAAGCCATGTTGACTCTTCCCAAGTGCACCATATTTACCCTTGCACCAACTGTGACAGGCAGTTGCTTTGTACAGAAGTCAGACTCCAATGGTTTCCCACGTTCGCCCCAGAGACCTTTTTACAAAATTGATATAGTGTTTGCCACCTTTCATTCCTCTGACACCCAAGCCAATGTAAGCAATAGCTTACACGTCTTGGTTAATCATTCACCTGGCACGCATCTGGGTTGCTGTAGAAATGTTGAGCATTATCTAGTCCTGGTGATTAGTTACTCCTCGTTCCTAGCAGATTGTTCTAAAACTTCCCCTGCAGAAGTTTCCACATTAATCTCTTCTTGTGCCTTGTCCCTTGTAAAACAGGGTTAAATCTGGCAGCTTCTCTGTGGGCTCTTCTGCTGAACACCAACGTAAATAGTTTTGATTTTCTGCTGTGACCTTACTGATCTATCAGACCTTCAACTTCGGTAGCAGGTTGTACCGAGTACAACTTGGTACCTCCAAGATGTTTGAAAAAGGTCTTCAGAGTTTTAATCTTAACAGGTCATTTCTCAAAAACTGCACGACGTGTCTCGTTTTTAATTCAGGTGCACGTTTGGCTCCTCTCATGTCCTTTGGAAACATTTCCCCTCTTTGAAGGATGTCCTTTTATTTCTAAAATTCTTCTTTTGTTCACTGTTTAACTCTGCCAGCTCTTTCTGATGTTTTTGATGCATTTTATATTACCATTGAATAGCATGTTTAAATAACCATCACATCATCTGCAAGCTTCCCCCACACCTTTTCTGTAACTGATTGTTACTGTCATGGGAGGCTCGTCCCCTCTAAAAATGTTGTTGAATTCTACTGCCTGATGAATACTGTAACAAAGTGATTTTTCAGTTATTTTATTTTGGAGCAGCTTAGGACCAAATGAAGAGTTATGTGCTTTTGTGTTATTTGGCTGGATACTTTTAAGACTCAGCTGGACAGGATGCTGGGCCCTCTCGTCTAGACTGTGCTCTTGCCTAGAAAGGTTTGACCAGATGATCCTTGAGGTCCCTTCCAACCTGATGTTCTATGATTCTATGATTGGCTGGTAGCACCAAGAAGCAGCTGATCGCATCTGAAAATGTCACCTTTGTCTTGTGCATTATCGTGATGTTTACCCGTTTTATCTGGAAGCATCACAAGTCTCCCATGGCAATTTCTGCCCTCGCAGCTGTTCTGAATCTCTTCCAGCCTCTTGTGGATGTCATTACTGTCGCTCCAGTGGTTGGTAGTATAGCCTCAATGCTATCCTGTTCTCTTTAGGCTTAGGATTTGAGTCCATGCATATTCTGCATTGCTTGTTGATGCTGGTAGCTCTTAGCCTCACACTTTTACTGTCACATCTTCCTGGAACATACCACGCTTTGTTCACTAGCTCCAGTCTTCCTACAAAGCTTGTACTCTGAAATTTAGGGTACCAGTAATAATCTTCTTTGGATCAAGTTTATAAGATGCTGTTAAGCCAACATACTCATTTATCCTGGCTTTTTCCATTCCTCTACTTCATTTTTTTGAATTCTAGCCTAGAAGCATGGGTCTGTTTGTCTTGACCTCATTGCCTGTTTTTATGTGCCCTGCTTAAATTTGGCTTAAATTCTTGAGGCTGTCCTGTTTCCTACCTGAATTTTATTGAATTCTGTCTTATTGTTTTCCTAAGACTACAGAGTTTTAGTGACTTAACTCTTAGAAGATATGCTCCTGAACCTCTCCTGTACTGACTCCCCCAATTTTTAGTTTAAGACATCTCCTGTAATGTTTCATTCTGAAGTGCCAGGGAACCTGATTCTGTTTTAATTTCAAAGTACCCCATTCTTGTATAGACTCAGCTATTCCAAAAGTTCCTCCAGATCTTAATAGGTGCTAACCCTCTTCCACATACCTTTATTCTCAGTCACACTTCAGTGCTTCTCTAATTTCCTGACCAACTTTGTACACGGAATCTGAGGCGTTTCAGGGATGTCCAAGCCTAGACATCCTACCACAGACATCCTGGTCTTCAGCTTCTTACCTGACAGCTTTAATTTTGCTGTGCCTGGGTTCCTCTTCCTCACTCTGTTGTTTTTATCCCCGAGACCAACCTTGCTCTCTGCCTGGGGCTTTCTGAGAAGCCGTCTAGACACTGTGTGAAGTGCCATCTTCTAACGTGGCAGGCAGTTCCTCACTAGTATCACAAACTAAATGATCATAAGCGCTCTATCGTGCCTATTGCCATTGGCTGGGATAGCCTGGACTCAAGGGAACGCCAGACCACGCTCTGGAGCTTACCGGCTGGATGGTTTCACCCCCTGCAGTTTGCTTCCCATCTGCCCTGAAACATTCCTTCTAAATGATGTGGGTTATACCCTAGAGCTAGAGCTGCTCTTTGATGTTCCTTGCCATGTACAGTTTTGACTGCCTGGGCTGCTGGAGCTCAGCTGGTCCAGCATCCAGGCAATGCTTTGTCTCTGAAGCCTGCGCCCTGACCTGCCTGCCCTGCATGCAGCTGTACGCTGCGAGTGGCAGGGGCAGGATAGTAGCTGCAGTAATCAGGAAGCCCCTGCGCTCCTGGATTTTTACATGTGCTTCATTCTACTTGTATTGCTCTCTCCCCTTCTCGCCAGCACTCTGTTTGGCTGTCCCCCTCTTGCCCTTGGCTGCCCTCTTGCCCTGCTGATAATGTACTTGTAGTTGGGTTTTTAACATTTTTCTTGGGACTTAAGCATTTGCAATCCTGTTGCTGCCTCTCATCTCCCCCACCTTCCCCAACTGAATTTCCATTTCAGCCGAACTGCTTTACACTTCAGGTTCATTCAGATGTGGGGCTCCTCTGGTACTGCAGCTCTGCTCGTTGAAGAGTTGGGTGCCCCCTGCTATTAGCTGTGCACGCTGTCAGTTTCTTCCCCAGGGGACCGGATTGGCAGGGACTTGCCCATCACATTCCTCTCGCTGCCGGCATGTGTGCAGATGTGTATTAGGAATCTGATTTCTGGCAACCCACCAAAGAAGATATTCTTTTAGATCTCCCTCATGTCATTTTATTATAGCATACACCAAATCACCATTGCCATCTTTCTGGGCAGAGTTGTCTTCCTTGCAGAGAAATGTGTAAAGCTTATCAGTGGTGACCTGTTTTCTGCAAGGCAGAAAGCGGCAGATCATCATTTACCAGAAGCTGTGTGTGTTTCTAGGTTTGCAAGTGCTGCAAGAAAACCAAAACCCCACATAAATTAGTGACTGTTCCCCTAAACCCTCATGAATTCTTAAATCCAGAGGATGTTCCAAAGGCATCCGTAGGAAGTACTGAGGTACTTAGTATGGGCCCAGAGGTGAGGCCTGAGGTGAAAGGAGGTTGTCTTCTCTCAGCTCATTCCTGACAGCATTTTTTGGGTCACTTTTCCCACATTGAGACTGTACTAAGACAGATGTGAAGAGGAAGAGCCAAAGTCCTGCATGCTGACTTTGGGGAAATGTGAGCTGCTCCTGCCCTCTCCCTGCACAGCTTCTCTGGTGCAGATTTTTGATTGCAGAGTCCTCATGTTGCCTTCGTGCTTTCTTTTTTCCAGGCTTTGTTCCAGTTATCCCCAGAAGCTGCTGGTCCCTGTCTGGATCACCGATAAGGAGCTAGAGAATGTGGCTTCGTTTAGGTCGTGGAAAAGGATCCCTGTGGTAGTGTACAGGTAAACGCAAAACCAAAGCAGCTCTCTCCCCCAAACCCATGACAGCTGCCCTTTTCCTCGTAGTCTTGTGCAGGGCACTGTGAAGCCAGGTTAGCAGAGCATGCGTACGGGGCTGTGGAGCAAGGCGTGACAGCGATAGCTGCATCCTGGTCCTCATGCTGCATATTCCTTTTGCCTCCTACCTGAAAACGTGCAGCTCTGAGGACTCCTTCTCCCAGCACACGTGTCAGCCTTTCTAGGCATGCAGTGTGCGACAGTAGCGCAGAGTGTTCTCCAGAAGGGAGAAACAATGTTCCAGTAACTGTTGCTTCTTTCCTGCTTTTGGTTAGATCTGAAGGTGTGGGTGACTTTCCTCCTATGGGAGATGCAGCAAGGACACTATGTCAAATTAAGGTTTTCTTTCTTTGAGTTTCAAAGCTTTTTCACGAATTGGTACGTGCCTAGCTGCTACTTTGAAAAGAAGTCTTGGCCAAAATAAGCCTGCTGTATGGCCCTGCTCTCAACTAGGTATTCAGGCCTAGACATACCTTTTAATACCCAAGTGCGAATCACTTCTGTTTTGACCAAGTTCTGAGAGTTTGACAACATTTAGGTAACAGAATGAAATGTTTGCGTGTGGCTGAACTTTGTTGATTCAATAGCTGGTAAATATACAGAGTACCTATTCCCTGGTCAGCCTTCCAAAAATAATCTATACGTGGGGATGCAGGAGGCTAGGCAGCAAATAAAGCAGGGCTTTTCAGGGTAGGGGGCTGGTTTCTCATCAAAAATGTCTGCTAGGAGACTGACGTGTTTGAAACTAACAGGAGACTGGTTGAATAGGTGCAGCCAGTTAGTGTGCATGTTTTAATGTACATTATGTTTTCTAGCCTTAGACTCTGTGTTAGCAATTACTAAATCCAAATATAAAAAGCTTTGAAAATATCAGAGCTGCACAACAAAGGACAACCCTGGGAAGTACAAAAAACAGGAAACAAACCCAGTGAATTTACATGTACCTTAACTCCGCATCTTCATGTTACATGGTTTGCTGTTAGATGCTGGCAAAACACAGTGTATTACTTCTAGAAGAACTAAATTCTACAGCAGAGTAATAACGAGTGCTGCTTATGGTTTGGAGCCTTTTTCTCTTTGTAGACAAGTCAGCTAATAAGTTAATTGTATTTGTGATTACTTTTGCTAAAAATGGCCTGGCACAGTGTGCCTTCCCACCCAAGGGCAAAGCCCTAGAGTTCTTGCTACTCTAACAATTATTTTGTTCCTCGCTTTACTGTAATGGTATCCAGTAATTTACAAGCTGAGCTGCAACCCTTTGCAGCCTGGGATCAGATTAGAAGATGCTGACAAGTGATGTTACAAGATGGAACGAGTGCTTGCCCATATGTGTATCTCATTTTCATGCATTTTCTAGCCTTTGCCCCCAAGATTGAAGTCTTTTGGTCAGGAGGGTCCGTGAGGGCCATGGCTGTTTCTGGAGTGCCTTGTGCTGTATGGAAGGGGAAGGGAAGAAATGAAAAGCCTCACGCTTGGCTCCTCATCACTCATAGTTCAGGAGAGAGTGGACAAGTGGACTCAGGTGCATGCATCCCAGGGACTTGATAACCACAGGACTGTTTGGTAGACTTCAGAGCTTTTGGAGAATAAGGCTGAATTCATCAGGTCACAGTCAGATCTGTAAAACGTGACGCCAAAGGTACCACATTACCAGTTTTCTTACAAAAAGTATAATTTAGCTGTTAAGCAAAGCAGAAATTCAGGTCTCCATTTCTGAGTCCTCAGTGGAGATGCACAGTAGAGATGCAGGAGCCTCTTCCACAATTCACTTTTAAAACAACGCAAAGGATGCAATTAATTATTTAGCTGACTACAGAGGCAGACAGGCATTGTATGCCAGCCGCTCCTCATTATTACTCTCTGTCTACACAGCCACCCTCAGAAGACCTTGGGACTAAATTAGCAAGAGAGCTCCTCACAGATGCTCAGCATCACCTTTGCCTGTGTTGGTGCTGCAGCGGCTGTCAGGGAAGCAGCGGGCAAATGGTGGACGTTGCTTCAGCCCCATGGCTGAGTGCTCAGTCTCAGGCTTTCAGATCATGCCAGAATGAGCCAGGAGCTTAACCCAGAGACTTGGGAAATGAAAGCACTTGCATACGTGCATCTCAGTTGGGAATCTTTAGGTGACAGCTCTGTAAACCCTCTCCCAGCTCTTTCTTATGTGTTAAGCTAAGCTGCTTGACTTTGCAGTGTGGATGAGCCCTCTTATGGCCAGAAAATAGCAGAGAGGGGACTTGAGAGATACTAGTTGATGCTTTCTGGATGATTGTTATGGGCTAAGTGGCGTGTACTAACAACATCAGATGCACTCAAGCCTTGTGCTCTGAATGAATCTAGCAGTAAAAACTCAACTGATAAACTACAAAGGCACCTTATACTCCAGCTTTGGATTCTGAAAGGGTCTCAAGTCACTAAGACTAAATTGAGGATCCCTAAGAAATAATTTTGTCCACATAAGTTAAAACACTGTGGCACCCTCTGCCACTCCAGTGTCAAGAAAGGAACTTTTTTCTTGGAGGAAAACCTCCACAAAAGTCCCCAGTAAGAAAAGACCTGGAATGCTTCATATGTGTGTGCTGGGGAGATCAACAAGGGAATGCAGAGTCAAGCTATGGCTGCTCCCCTGACCTGGGAAGCTCATTGCAAGCTCATCTGTGGTTTTGGTTCATCCGCTGGCACCTGCTATACTTTCTGCTTGCTGATGACTTCATGCTCATCAATGCTGGCCATATTTCCTTGTGTTTACTGGCACATCGTTATGCCTCTTGAAACTGGGTACCTCAAGGCCATCCCCTGCCCAGCATTTGTTGCAGTGCTGAGAAGTTTGTGCTACCAAGAAGTTTTCTGAATTTAATATGACTCTTTGGCAACGTTTTTAGTATTGCATTAATGCATTTAGTATTGCATTAAGCAGGCTACCACTGACTTCAAGTGGCCTACACAGGTAAACTCTTTTTCTGCCCCCTGCACCCCAAAACAGTGCCATCGCATCCGAACAGCCTGTTGGGAGCTGTCCCTGGCGCAGCACCTGCCTTTCCCAAAAACGTGCTCAGGCGCTGCCTGGGAAAGTGCTGATTGGCACAGGCCAAAAACTGTGGGTGTGCTAACAAACAAGCTTGGACGATCACAAGCTGGCGCTTAAGTCCACACCTTGGCTTTGTTTCATTTACTAGTATAAACAAAGCCTCTGCTGTTGTCTGTATTAACCATCCTTGAGTGATCCTGAAGACAGGAATAGATGTCCTGGGAATGACTGCTCTGTAAGCCACCTTGCAAAACAAAACAGCGGCAGAGGATGGCACTGAAAGAAAAATGACCTCATAGTATTTTGACTTAGGTGAACACGTGGAAATCTTCAGTTTAAAGTCTTCATCAGTATTATCTATGAGATGTCATTAATGATAACACATTTTCTGTGTTTATTGATGTTGCCTCAGGAGAATAAGGGGGCCTTGTCTCTGAGAAGCAAAATCATTGCTGCAAACTGCAGTAGCTGCTGGTGAGATACTGTGCACCGCTGTTAGGAGTTCAAAGCCTTGATGCATTTTCTTGGTGTGCTGCCTTACAGCAAATAACATGAATAGGCGCTGCCGTCCTCTCCGGAACAGCAGAGCCCCTCATAGTGGGGCGGCATGAGAAAAAGAGATACCTTCAAGAGTGCTTCTTATAGCCCTCACTGGCAGCTAAACAGCCTTTGGGTGATGGGTTGAGGCTTGTGCGCTTTAGGATCTAGAGTGTTATATGCCCTACTTTGCCACCAATGCAACCTTTTCAGAGGTGTTGACCTACAAGCAAAAAAATAATACTTGGATGTGGTTTGGCAGGTGCTTTATCTACATCTTTGTTCTTACTCCAGCTCATCTTCAGAGGGGTGCTGCATGAGGGGTGGTGGGATAGGGAGGGGCAAGCGCTGTTGTGAAGAACCGAGGTGCGGGGCTGTCCAGTTTATTATCCCGTCTCCAAGAAGGGCCAGGCACCAGGATTAGCATCTCGGAAGTGTGACAAATGGGACAGGTATGCAGGTAGTCTTTCCTGGTGCATCTTTGGAGCAACCTGTGTCGTAGATTTCCTACAACAGATATTCAGGAGAATGTGTGATTGTGTTTCATGGTCACTTGGCGGACCTACCTTCCATGACTTTAACGTATTTTGGAATCAGTTTATACTTCCACATTGCACTGTGGCAGTGAGTCCACTGTCTGTTTTGCTGGTTGTCCAAAAAATTCTTGTTTTTCTTAAATGTATGGTGTGACCATTCCAGTGCTTGTTTGTGTTTCTATCAGGGAAAAATAAGACTAATCTCCCAAACTCACTTTTTTATATCTTTCATGACCTTTTATGCCTCTTATCCATTCTTGTCCTTCTCTCGTGGTGGGGAGTTATTTCCTACTTAAGTTATCCCTATAGCAAAGCTCTTCTATACCTCTTCTATACCTTCTATACAGGTCCTTGCCACCCTTCCCTGGAGGTTTGAGTACTACATTATCCTTTTGAGATGGATTAGTGAGAAATTTGTGTCGTTTTGAAGATGTGTAAGATGCGATGCCGTAATATTTTCTGTCTTATTCTTTTCCAAATAACTGCTAGCACATTCTTAACCTTTTTGCTTCTCTTGAGCATTGAGCTGAGGCTTTTTGAGAGCTCCACAGTGACTTGAAAGTCTTTGAGATTTGGCAGCTGATTTGTACCGAACTGCTCCATGTCAACAGCTGGAGTTACGTTTTGATCATCTGTAAATACTTTTCATTTATTAATACTAAATTTCATATTCTATTTTTATCACCCAGTATCATGAGATCCTTTGCAACTTTTTCCAGACAGCCGTAGACTCTCCTGGGTAATTCTGTATCACCAGCAACTCTTGTCACCTAATGGTCCCTTCCCTTTTCAGGCCATTTGTGAAGGACTTGACTAGTGTATTCATGTGAAAAATGAACACTTCTTCCTTCTTCAGGCCTTCTGCCAAGCGTCAATGAGTGACAGCCAGGGTAGGGTTCACATTTTAGGGGTTGTTAATAAACAGCGGCTCAGGCCTCCACCCAGAAACTAACCAGTCTGATGCCGAGTGAGCTAATCTTTCTAACTTACAGGTGATAAATGAAATGGTTTAACAACCAGTATGTACTTTAAGGGAGGAAAAAAAAAGAAAGAGAATGGGAGAACAGAATGGACTTAAAATAAATAACTATTACTTTCCCAAAGTACAACCATAATTATTTAAAGTTGTCCTCTCTGGTTTCATATATAAATACTTACATATCTATATACAATAATATATATTTATATACAATAATGTATGTATTTTTATATTATATATTTATAGATCATAATATATATTTCTATATTACTGTAAATAAAAATATAAAAGTAGTTTAGTAGAGTAATGGCTAGAACAACTGGCAGCTTCCCCCTTGCTGCAGAAACTCCCCATTCGTTTCAGTGGTATTCGAGTCCCGGGGCACAGCCGTCCAGCCTTGAGGTGAGGCCCTGTGAGCTGCAGCTGACCCCGGAGCTGCCACCATCCACTGGCACCACCTGTTCCCTACAGCCACTCCTGCAAGCACTGCAGTGACCGGCTCCTCTACAGTCTCGTTTTGCCAGCTGTTCCAACTCCATTAGCCCCTCCTGTGCTACTCACAGCCATCTTCTGTTCCTCACCGCTGTGAAGCGAGTGAGAGCCTCCGTGTCACTGTTTTTGTTATGAATAATGGTTATTTGAAATGCCCTGCCCTGTTTCACTGCTTGAATGCAAGAGTAAATGCAGTAGATAAGTGAGGAGGGTTGCACAGGTCCTGGCTGTATGTAGGTGAAGTTTCCTGGGGTTGTTCCTCACCTCTCCAAGGGGCTTCATTAGGCTCTCGCTTCCTTTGCAGACATGTGCGCAACGGGGCGGTGATTGCACGCTGCAGCCAGCCTGAAATCAGCTGGTGGGGCTGGCGAAATGCTGATGACGAGTATCTTGTGACATCTATTGCCAAAGCCTGTGCCTTGAACCCTGGAGTAAAGGTACCTGGTGGCATGCCGCACAATGGGAGCAGCGATGGCAGTGAGGCCTGTGATGCCGACTTCGGTGAGGCAGCTTACTTCCCTCCACTCTGTCCTAAACATGTGAATTATTCAGTGCTTCCTACACCTAAATGTTACTGTTGCTGCTAACAGGGCTGTTAGAATGCAAGGTTTAAACCTGATATCCAGATATCTGGGCCCTGTCACGCCTTGACTGCGGTGTGTGGGACGGGTCTCTGGGCTCGTACGCGGCCAGCGTTGCGTGGCACTGGAGGCCTGTCATAGGAGGGAGGGAGGTGCTGGGAACTCAGTCCATGCTGTCTCTGCAGACTCGTCCCTGACAGCGTGTTCAGGCGTGGAGAATGCAGGAACTCCTCAGAAGCTTCTGATTCTTGATGCCAGGTCCTACACTGCGGCCGTGGCCAACAGAGCGAAGGGAGGCGGCTGCGAATGTGAAGGTACAGAGGGTTAAGCACATCCCAGAACGTCTTCCTCTTGGACCTGCTTTATTGAGTGGGTTCTCGAGCGCAGTTGGGGGTCAGGTCAGCATTTTGGTACTCAGTAGCTGGGAGCATGTTCCCCTTCTTGCTCGTGCAAAGTCCATTATTCCAGATATAATTGCTGCTGGCCCGCAAGGCTTTTGTAGGAAAACTGCCTACCTGGAGACCAGAAATGGTGCTGAGGGGACAGCTAAACTAAGTGCGTGGAGGCAGTTGCTGCAGTGGCAGCAGCTCTCTCTGAATGTTTCTCTCCCTGTTGTGTTCAGAGTATTACCCAAACTGTGAGGTCGTGTTCATGGGCATGGCTAATATCCACTCCATCCGGAACAGTTTCCAGTATCTTCGTGCTGTCTGCAGTCAGGTGCCAGACCCCAGCAAGTAAGTGACTGTTCTCTAGCTGAGTTTGATGCCATATCTGTCAATGTCCTGGGAGTTTTTCCCTCCCTTTTTTGCTATCTCAGGTTCCTACCTCAGAGAATGGAGGGATAGGAAAGTGCTCGCAGTACTTGAATGCTGCTTATTTTGAGCCCTGGTAATCCAGAAGGGATTGCAGCTCTGCGTCAGTGTCACTTGGTTGTGTGTGTCCTCCGAGGGTTTCTAAAATGTAGCTGTATCTGGGGAAAATTGAAATTAGGGGTCAGATTCTTTGCACTTATTCTCAGGCATATATCTTTCCCCGCCCCTCCCCGGAGAGCTAAGCAACCATTTTCTTGCTTTTTGCACACCTTCTAGCTGGCTTTCAGCCCTGGAGAGTACCAAGTGGCTGCAGCACCTTTCTGTCATGCTGAAGGCAGCAGTGCTGGTCTCCAGTGCGGTTGACAGAGAAGGGCGTCCAGTGCTGGTTCATTGCTCAGATGGCTGGGACAGGACTCCGCAGATTGTAGCACTGGCAAAGATTCTTCTGGACCCTTACTACAGGACCATGGAGGTATGAGTTGTGCTATGCTGCTATTTCGTGTCTGTTAAAAGGCAGCTTTTGTCTTGGAGTCTCCAGAGAAAGGAGCAGGATCGCATTTGGCAATAAGCTTAGTGGCATTTCAGAGCTACTATTGTGGGTGTTCGGTTTTTCCATGTTCTCTTCCTGCCTGTTTTCAGTGAACTGTACCTCACTCCTCTGCCCAGCTTGGTGAAGTAGTGTGGTAAATAACCTCCTGTGTTCAAGGTTCAGCTGCTTGCCTATTCTTAATTGTGCGTGTTCTCCAAGCTGGTTATTGTATAGAAATAACAGCTGTTAGTTTGTGTTTGGCAACCTCTGACATTCAGGTAGCTTTGCTCCCAAACCAAGCACTGGTGCAGCCTCCTTTCCAGCCCTTCAGAAGTCCTGAGTTTGCCTGGCACTGCTGGCAGGTGGGGCTTGCCTTGTCCTGCTACATGCCTACAGCAAAGTGTCTGCAGTTAGGGTTTTTTTTTTTTTTTCATTTCTTTTATTCACAGGGCTTCCAGGTGCTTGTTGAATCAGATTGGCTGGATTTTGGTCACAAGTTTGGTGATCGCTGTGGTCATCAGGAGAAGGTGGAAGATCAGAACGAGCAGTGCCCAGTTTTTCTCCAGTGGCTGGATGCTGTTCATCAGCTTCTGAAGCAATTTCCTTGCCTCTTTGAATTTAACGAAGCTTTTTTGGTAAGAAATATGCATGCAAACATCTCTTTATCCCATGCCAGATGTGAGCAGAGGGAAGGCCATGATATTTTACAGTGTTGTAGCTGAAAGAAAACAAAAAATTTAATTCTTTAAAAATGGGAAAGTGTCTTGAGTAGCACTTGGGCTCTCTGCTGGCGTTCCTGACATACCTTCACTGTGTGGGTCCAGCCCTGCCTTTCAGTTGTGGTATTTTGACCTGGTTCTGTATGTGTGATGTTTCTGCCCGCCTCTGTTTAGCTGCTTGCAATTTCCTCCTCCTCCCTGTGGGTACTGCAGGCTCGGAGTACCTGGCAGATTGCACAGTGATGGTTTTATATTCTCTGGTTTCTTTGAATCACTTCTTCTCCAGGTCTCTTTCTAGCCCAGTGAATTCAGATACCATCCGCAGCACTGTTTTGATTAAAAGCCTGATTTGCATATCTCGGAGCAATATGAGTCTGAAACATTTTAGAAAAATAAATTAGGGAAACAATAGCTATTAATCTCTGTCTTATCAAATAATACAGGTTAGGGTTATGGTGGGATGGGTATGGTATCAGTTGACTGTTGCTTTCACTTTAATCTAAGTGATTCCTGTTGCTATCCCCTCTCTGTCCTGCCCTGTGTGGCAGAGATGACAGCAGTAGGGTTACCGGCTGGAAGTGCCTGTGCCGTCCCAGAGGAGTGGAAGGTGTTTCCCGTGTAGACAGGAGACACCATTTCCCAATGGCCCTGACAATTGTTCCCCTTCTGATGCTGCAGGTGAAGCTGGTGCAGCACACGTATTCCTGCCTCTATGGGACCTTCCTTGGGAACAGCCCCTGTGAGCGAGAGATGCACAACATCTACAAGCGTACCTGCTCCGTGTGGTCCCTCCTGCGGGCTGGCAATAAGAACTTCCACAACCTTCTCTATATGCCAGGGTCTGAGCAGGTCAGTAGAGCTCCTGGCCCAGCTTTCCAGGCTCTCTGCCTGCCAGGCACCAGGGACTGTGTGGGGACAGACTGGAGGGGTTTCCTTTTGCGTTCATCTCTGATCATAAGTGGTTGTTGCAGGTGCTGCATCCAGTGTGCCACGTGCGAGCGCTGCATGTCTGGACCGCAGTGTATCTCCCAGCTTCCTCGCCGCATCCTCTGGGACAGGATGATATGGACATTTACCTGCCCCCTGGATCTCAGAGCCAGGAGTTCAGTGGCAGATGTTTAGACAGGTAAGAGCCTAGATCCCCAAACCCAGGTTGCCTCCTACCCACAGGCCCTCTTTCCCTCCTTGCTCACTGTAGTCCCTCTGTTTTACCTGTTGTTCTCATCTTTCCTGTGGAGAGAAAGAACTCTGTAACATTGTCCCAGCCACTTGGAGAAGAATATGTACAGCTCCCTGCTTGCACCTAAAAAGGCAGGCTGCGGAAGCCACGCTGTAGTGTTGTGCATTTCAGCTCATGCTGCTGCACCACCCCTCCCCACCCACTCCATGATCTGTAATTAGGAACATTTCCCTTCCCTCATCTCAGTTTTGACTGAAATGAGGGAAGTTTCAGGAGTTTTGTTGTGAGATTTGCTTTGCTTTTGGGTTCTAGGTTACCAAAGACAAGATCTATGGATGACCTGCTCTCAGCCTGTGACTCCAGCAGCCCACTGACCCGCACGTCTAGTGATCCAAACCTGAATAACCACTGTCAGGAAGTCCGGGGGGGCCTGGAAGCCCGGCATGCCACCACTGAGGGAGCCGAGCTGCACTTGGGCGAAGGCAGTGCAGTGGCTGCAGGAGAGACACGGCAGGTGGAGGAGCAAGAGGAAAACGCTTCCCTGCAAGCCAACAGCACTTGTAGCAGCCGTGCTGAGCACGAAGGACATAGCAAGCAGCTGAGCAGCTGGGCTTCTGTGCCAGCAAGCAGTGTCTCTCTGGAGGCAGAAAAGGGAAACGGAACATACACAGAGGAACTGGATGGCACATGTCCAGCTCCAAATCCTTCTGGACAGGAAAATGGTGACAGGGTTTCCACCAGTTCCAGAAAGCAGTTAGAAACCTGTCTCCAGGAACCTTTGAAGGCTACTGGCATGGTGTCCAATGGAGGAGGCTGCCCCAAGAGAAACACCACCTGCCAAGATGTTCCCAGCCAGGAGTCCCTGGCACCAAGTGCCCCTTGTCAGGACATCCCAGGCCCTGCCCCGGGCATCCCCTGCTCAGATGAACACAACAGCAAAGGCAATGCTGGAAGGAGCGTGCCCTGCGAGGAGCCTAGCCGGCTGGGGAGAATCCCACTAGAGCAATGGCGCAAGCCCGTTTCCCAGAGCCAAAGCAGTGAGTTCTCCTTCCTGGGGTCCAACTGGGACAGTTTTCAAGGAATGGTGACATCGCTCCCCAATGGGGAGCCTGCACCCAGACATCTCCTCTCCTATGGCTGCTGTAGCAAGAGGTTGAGCAGCAAACCTCTGCGGGCGCCAGGCCTGTGCCTCAGTGGCCAGTGGTCTGCCAGAGAAGGTGCAAAACCCTCAGTCTGCTCTGGCCACATCAGCACACATTTTGCAGGCCCCGCAGGGAAGCCCAGCCGTTCGTGGCTACCCTGCCACCTGAAGCAAGTGTCTGGTCCCAAGCATGCGCCGCCAAAATGTCCTTCTCCTGTGCCTCCTCTGTACCTGGACGATGACGGGCTCCCCTTCCCCACGGATGTGATTCAGCACAGGCTGCGGCAGATCGAGGCCAGCTACAAGCAGGAGGTGGAGCAGCTGCGCAGGCAGGTGCGAGAGCTGCAGCTGCGCCTGGACATCCGCCACTTCTGCGCCCCTCCGGCCGAACCCCCGATGGACTACGAGGATGACTTTGTAAGTAACTGCCTCTAACACCCCAACTCCGGCAGCGCAGCTCTGGGCCGGCGGTGGTCCCTGCACCCCCCATCTCACTGCCCTCTCCAACCCACAGTTCTCACTCTCTGACTTTTGGAGCAGGTGGCTAAGATTGTTCCTATGTTCCCTCAGCCCTGTTCCCCTCCTGCCCACGTGCTGTGTCCTCATGCCACCCAGAGGTATCTCTGCTTCTTGAGGGCCAAGCAACGGCTCCTACACAGTTGTGAATGCTTTACCTCCTTGTATGGGGAGCTGTGGAGCCTCCCACATGCCCCTCACAAGCACTGACTGTGGCCGGAACAGGGAATGCCCTTGACTCTGTGATTGAGGCAGCTGAGGGGATTTGTGACTTTGTCTCTTTTTGCAGACGTGTCTGAAGGAATCGGACAGCAGCGACACCGAGGATTTCTGTTCCGATCATAGTGAAGACTGTTTGTCAGAAGCGAGCTGGGAGCCTGTTGATAAGAAGGAGACTGAGGTATGTGTCCTGTTACAGCAGCAGGAGAGAATGTTTCTTTCTTGGCAGCTAACTTTGGTGGTTACAGCAGCAGAGTGTGGGCTGGAAGCAAGGCAGAGAGCAGCCACCCTTATCCTTTGAACACATCCTCTGCCGCTGCAGTGTCTGATAGAAGGGACGCTGTGGGATGGGCTCGCTCTGGGCTAGCCTGTTGTGGCCCAAAGCCTGCACTGGGGTCCTGAGACCTAGTCTGTTTGGTGTTACAAACTGAAAGCTGATGAGGACTGGTATTTGCCCTAGGTCACGCGGTGGGTTCCAGACCACATGGCCTCACATTGTTTTAACTGCGATTGTGAATTCTGGCTGGCCAAACGGAGGCACCACTGCAGGTAAACACTATTATTGCTGTAGTTCCACTCTTCTTCTCAGCCCGTTTCTCGCAAACCTCACAAAATGCTTGTCTGCAATGTTCATTCCCTCCAGCTCCCAGGAGAAAGTTTTAGGTCTTTCCTTGATTTGCCAGGCCTCATAAATTCCCTGCAGATTTCCATTCTATATTGTTCTTGTTTCTATTTTTCCAAGGCCTTTGATCCTTCTCCTGCGTAGTAACGCCCATTAGTCCCTTTTTAGGGCTAGCCAGTTGGCTTGCCCTGGAGACCACAGTATATACTTTAAGAAACACGTTGACAAGTCGTAAGTAAGGCTGGTACTTCACCCCTGAATGGGATCCTTTGCGCTTGCTGAAGTTTTGCTGTGGTGTTCCCAGCTCTCTTTTTCACTGGTTTTCTTGCTCCTTGACAGGAACTGTGGGAACGTGTTTTGTGCTGGTTGCTGCCATCTGAAGTTGCCCATCCCTGATCAGCAGTTATACGACCCTGTCCTCGTTTGTAACTCCTGTTATGACCACATCCAAGTGTCTCGGGCCAGGGAGCTCATGAGCCAACATCTGAAGAAACCCATCGCCACAGCTTCCAGCTGAATGCCAGACAAGGGACCTGTCTAAGCCCAGCCTTTTCTCTCATGGGTTTGAAGGGTGACTCTGCCTCCACTGTAATTGTGAAGGCTGTTGGTGCAACACTTGAACACCAAGCTTGAATGCACTGTCTTCAGCAGTCTTGCTATCGGTCTGGAGCAGAGGAGCTCAGATTAGAGAGTATGGTGTGTGTCCCCACTCTGATACCAGTGGGCCCGTACATTGTAGTCTGACGATCTAGGGCTAAAGAGGGGATTGCAACCTCTTTCTTTTGTGGGCTGGAAAGCAATGTTTTCACAGATATTGCCTGTGCGAAGTACCCCCAAAGCAATAGAAAGGCATGTTTAGAACCAACCCCCCCTACAGAGGCAGGCTGCTGTACGAGAAGGAAGAGGGCAGACTCCAGGTGGTACCGTGTGCTTTGGAAGGGCCTCAGCCTGGAGCAGTTCTGTAGATTCTCTTTCCATGAGTGTGATTTGCGATCAGCTTGGTGAACAAGACTCATTAGCCATCACTAATTGATTTTTCTCTTGTGCGTTGAAGAGAAATTCATTCTGGCTGAAAATGGGCCGAGCAGATTTTGCCCGTTTTCACGCTCCGCTAGGATTGGTGAACGCACTTGACTTTGCCCCTGCGCCCCAACACTGCGGGGAGATGGGAGATTGGCTTTTTCACTTCTGCTCTGCCCGTCTGCTTTGTCTGCGGTCGTGTCACAGCCTGGTGCTAACACAGGAATGGCACCCTGATCCTCTTCTGGCATGGAAACAGAACTCGTGTTCCTGTGTTGCTCCTCCTCCCCTTTTCTGACCTCAGCTCTCCACTTCCTACTGCTCTTTATCCTGAAAACTTGATACCTTGAGGGTATAGGCCATAATGTGTTGTTTTACCTCCTGGAATGTGCTGTCTGGTGTATGTGAGGGTTTCAGTCCAAATGCTGCTATATATTTCTGTGCACTTAATGTAACCCAACGAAGGGAGAATGAAGCATCGATACCAAAACGGGGGTGGGGAAGGACACTGGCTGACATAGACACTACGGTCTGTGCTTTTCACTTTAGGATGTATGGCCAAGCTACAGTGATAAACATGACGTGCGGCATCTGTTCAGTGGTGGAAACGATCTCTCTGACTTGCCCCAGCACTACCTAAAATGCCTCTTGAATTTGACTTCTTTTTTGTCTCCTGTACAGTGGTCAAAGTTCAGAGTTGCCAACTTGTAATTGCCTCTCTACTTCTTTAAAATAGAGAGCAGGAATCCCAACTCATTCTAAGAAAAAGGAACTGCGTTTAGAAAGAAATAAAGGTTTAGAAAGAAAGTGGGCTTCAGGTGGGCTTTTAATCCCTAGATCCCTCAGGGAGTATCCATCCTGCCTCCTTTCTAAGAAATCTGCAGATATTAATGAGGAAGAGTTTGAAGATGGGGCATTTCTTTGCAGAAATGCAGGTTTTCTTTCCAGCTAAATGAAAATGTCCGATATATTCTGCACCTCATGAGCTGAGAACTTCGTATGTGGGGGGGAGGACCTGTGGGGACATTTGGTCTGCTAAGAAGGCAAAGTACTTTACACTGTTGTGATCTCCCAGATTTTTTGCTGATGGTTTGTCATTCCCGTTGGAGGGAATGGAACCCTTTCCTGCACTTTGATATGTCAGCCTCTGGTTTTGTAAATCCCAATAGCGCAAGCAAAGCTAGCATCGTCTGAAGACCCTGTACTTACTTGGACTCTGCTTCTTTTCCATACTGGGAACAACCAATATGGCTTTGGGAAGAGAAGGCACCTTGCTTCAGATTCTCCCCTGCCTTGTACCTTGCAGTCATTGCCAGACATGGAAGAGTGACCGTTGGGCTGGCAGAAGAAACTGGATTTGCTCCTGTTTTGCACATGTTGGAATGACTGCAAGCAATAAGGAAGCCAGAAACTAGGTACTCCTGGCCCTTCCGTTCAGGCCATTAGTCCAAACTGCTTTTAGCTCTTGTGAGTTTCAGTGTCACAATGTGCTGGCCAAAAACTCTAAAATCAGTTCAATAGCATTGTGACAAACAAAATGTGCTGTACAACTCAATACAGTCGAAATAAAATCTCTATATTAGTGCTGCTGTGTTTAGACCCATTCTTTAGTTTGTGGTGAATTCTTCTTGGACAGTGTTTCCCAGGCTGCTGTTACTTGCCTTTTCCCTTGATTTAAGGTATGTTAGGAATTTAATACCCCTTCTCACAAATAAGAATCACGGGTAGGACACAAAGTGGGCTATGCTGTGGTCTTCTACTCTGAGGCCCTCTGCTCTCTTCCGAACAAGCCTGCAGCTGCCCAGGATACCAGCCCCTTCCAGCCTCTCCCATAATGACTCGGTGAGAAATTTTTCTTTTCCAAGGAAGAGCTGTCAGGCAGGACTCCCTGGCTCTTCACCGACACGTTTATACCGCTTTTTGCCTGGTAGGCTGTACCGATGTGTTTCTCCGTGCAGGATGACGGATGGGGGCTGTTGTGCTCACTCAGCCCAATGTGCCGAGGGTGATGCAGGTAAGTTATAGTTTGTGGTGGAGCTGGAGAGAATCTTCCAGAAAGCCTGTCCTTGATTTAAAGCATCCAGGCACCTTAAAATTGAGCAGATCCCTGGTAAACTGCTGCTATAGTTCAGCTCAGTGTTCATGTTGACAGGTAGTACCTAAATGCTTTGTTGTGTTAGAAATGTTGGGAGCAAGATAGCTTGTCGCATTTAAAAATTAACCATTGCTTCTGAAACAGTCACACAGAAGAAGGTCATCTTTGGAGGCAGTGTTGCTGAATATTAATCACACACGATGTTTTTACAAGAAAGGACAGTCTACTGATTAACTTCCAGGCTTTGGTCTTAACTGTTCCAGTGTCATCTTGATAGGGAGTGGAAGGCTGGCTGCTGGGACTGTTGTATGACCCTTCGGCTTCTCATCACCAGCTGGGACAATGCTTCAGCAGAATTTCCCCCTGTGCATTCAAAGCTGAATATAGGCATTTTGCTGGAGACGCTCATGACTTCTCATGTCAGGCTGGCCACACCAGCAAAGGGCACTTAACGCTCATGATTATTGAGCACAGAACAAAGCATTATCACTTAAAGAATATAAAGCCATAATTTGCCAACACGTTCACCCTGAGGTAATCTATATGTGCGCTGAAATGTGTCTAAACCTAGCACAAACAGTGAGATCAAAGCCTTCCCCTATCAGTGCACTAACTGCCATGAACTCTTAGCAAATTAACAACCGGAACTGCTTATGATGTACTATAATATCTCATCAGCCACTGAACAAAATAAACAGATTTAGGTGTAGCGGGAAGCCAGGTCAAGCTTGCGATGGTTGGTGTTGTTCAGCTGCTAAGCCATTAACAGATAATGCTAAAGCTGCAGGGGATGTGAAGAGACATGTTAAGCCTTGGTTATGAAAGAAGAAAAGAGGAACGTGATGTGTGGCCGCCTTGTGAACCCTGCGAGAGCTGAGCAGGAAGCAGATTAAAGTGAGAGACACGTACAAGAAGGATGCAGGCTTTCTGAGGGTGCGTTTGATGTGTTTCCGTCCATTCAGGTTTCAGTGTAAGGGAGAAACATAGTAGTACATTTCTCTCCCAAAATGTTAGGCTTCTGTGAAAGTGAACTTTGGGCACTGCCATTTATTTATGGTACCTTGGGTATCTCTGTATGTCCTAAATTAAAACTAATACGCCAAATTGTCCTTAAATAAAAGATGCTGCACGCAGTCTCCAGTATATTTAAAATAATAATTAAAAAAAAAAGTTGCCCAAAGCAGCGCACAACTTCAGTCTCTCAAAGTCTAGGCCAGTCGTGCAACTGTACTCCCCCACGCAAGCGCAGTTTTTACTGACACGGTTGTATGCAATTCTTTCTTACTGAATGCAGTCAGGTCCGAGGCCCTGTGTCAGCCTCGGTGTTGAAAAGCCAGCTGCTGCGCGAACCTGCTGGACTGGCCCAGGCTAAAGTGGAGTGCTCGGCGAGCTGACAGCGGCCTCGGGGTGAGCCTTGGTTGGTGGGTATTTACAAGCTTTGTATGTCCTGGGACAAAGTATTCATCCTTGCAACTACCACCGCTCTTTTGTGACTGTAGACTGTGAAGGGCTCCCTGTCACCTTCTAATAAAGTAGTCAGTCATATTGTTCAAAAACAAGCTAGAAAATTTGATACAGTGGCAAAGAACAATGGATCTTCACTTGTGGTCAGAAAAAAAAATGCAGATTTCATTTAGATTTACAGAAAGACAATTTTTTTTTTTAATGGCTGCAAAGACACTTGCCAAAGGAAAGCGTTTGGCACAGCTGTGTCAGAAATAAAGACTGACGTGTGGCTTAACAGATTCAGGATATATGCTGTGCAGAGCATCGTCCTTCTGAATGCACAGTAAGTAAACTACTTGCTAAAATAGTTTACTTCAGTGGTATTGAAAGACACGAGGCAGGCAGCATCACAGACTTGTAACAGGCGAGCATTTAAAGAGGAACAAATTTAACAGTCAACAAAGCCAGAATTCCTGCATAGAACTGCAGTTCCCAATTCGTGACTGAATTGCGGAGGCAGCAGTAGTGCTACCAGACCCACAGCTGTGTGTGAAGGAAACTCGGGCCACAGGGAGGAGAGAACTTGTGCTGTCTGGTGGATTGTGCTCCTCACCTCTCTTCAGAGCCGGAGCATCGTAGTTTGGGGAAGAAAGAGTGAATACTGTAGGTTAGTGTGGGGCTGGAAGGGTGACAAGGCAGGTGTTGAGTGAAGGCTGGAGAGGAGATAAAAGCGTGCATGAAAAGAGACGTAAAGAGGAAGCAGCTGGCTGAAAAGGCTGGGCACTGCTGTCAGCTGACAACGTTACCTGTAAATCCTGTGCAGTCCAACAGCTTTTGACTGTGCTATAATATTTCTTGCTAAAAAGCATTTAATTATTATTGATCTGTTCCAAGTGAGAGGAAACTTCCAGTGTTCCCCAGAATAAGTTGTTCTGGGGAGCCCCTGCATTAAGTCTAAGGCAGGGGCGGTTCAGAGGCCGACCTACCAAGAGAGCTAAAGGGACCATTTCCTCTCTTCTCCTCATCAGGCTGGCTTGGCGAGTCAAGTGCGCTCACTGCCAGAGAGCTACAAAGCTGTTTCCTTCATGCTGTACCTCCTGCAGCACCTGCTGTAAGACTATGTCTCGTGTGACCTGGCCCGAGTAGTGAGGCGCTGAAAGGTGCAAGCCATGGCTTTGCTGAGAGCATGCAGCACTCTGGATGCTGATGAAAAACATCACTCTGTCTTTAAAAAGTCATCTGTCTTGCAGCTATGGGCTCAGTTTCAAAGTACGGAAGGAAACACTTAAAAGTGACCTATGTTTCTGGGCTTCAATTTCAGGGGCTTTTTAGTTTTAGGGACTCTGTCTCTGCATTTCAGTTATGGACTACATATTGCTGGCTCTGACCTATCCCACTGTCAGGCAGTCGTCATCTTCTTACACTCCTGCTGCACCGGGAGAGAGGAGAAGCCTTAAACCATTTCACTGAAGTAATGCAAAAGACAATCTCAGGAATGCTGAGAAAATGTTTTTGTGAAGTGGAGGTTTTTTTTTTTTTTCAGGTTTGCATTCAGTATGCTTTACTTAAGTTGTGGCTGTTTACACTGAGCAACCATTACATAATTCTTCAGAGAATAAATTATTACTGAGGAACTAAAATGGCAAAGCCTATTGGGAAGATGGCGGCATGAGTTCACTAGAATCGCAGGCCATTAATTCCTTGGGTAAAGCAACATTCTTCTATGGTGCAGGACTTTAGCTGTGATGACAATGCTGACAAAATTTCTGCTCCTTCCTGCTGTTGCTGCTGACTCAGAATAATGATGAATGTGCTAAATCTGCCAAAGACAGGCAGAGACTGAGAGAAATAATCAGCCAGTCTGCTGAAAAAGAGGCAAAAATAATATCTTCTAATCTCTCCTTACCATAATTTTTCCTTGTCCCGTTTCCTGTTTTACCTGTCTGCTTTAATTTGAAGTGGGGAACTCTGTTAGCAACCCCACCCAAAATATTTAAGCTAGTCAGTCTAACATCTTTTTCCTCACTTCAGCTATGCGGAAGAGCAGAGTGATTTTGCTTTCAGTTTACAAATAGGAACAGTTTCTCATCAGTTTTTTCAATTTTGTCCCCTTTCCGAAACTTACTGCACCTTCTCTTACTTGCCTTGGTGTTTTGGGGGTGTGCTGTAAATCAAAGCAATAAGGATGATTTCAGTTAAAGAAGGGGTTTGGTTTTGTACCTTCTTGCTAAGAAATCTTATGACAACTCTAAGTTAATGTATTTAAGGCCATAAAATATGCAGGTGCTCAATCTTCTCACTGCTTTCTTGCTCTAGAGGGCAGCCAAAATAGAGGAATAGAATTTTCTTCTTCTGTCACTGCTGGTGACCCAGGGATAGGATGCAAGCAGAGAGAGATACTCTTCCTTTCCCAGCTCCTTGCTCTTCTTCCCCTTTTGGTTCATAGCAGATTCTTGTTCTAAAACAGTAAGAATGGTTATGCAGGGCTAGAAGAAAAAAAAAGTCCCTGTAGTCTGCCTCCAGTCATAGCTAGCAGCAGAGAAGAGTTTCAGAGGCCAGACGTGTGCTAGTACGTCTCAGGTGTGGACTCTGAGCTTTCACCGGTGCACAGTTCAAGGACTAGCAGTGACAAAGGTGCCACCTTTAAGAGCTATGTTCTTTGTGAATATAGCTAATCTCCCTCCCCAGCCAAGTAACATTTTGGTACCCAAAACATCCCATGGCAATTAGTTGCCCAGTTTCCCTGTGATTAAGTACCTGATTTGATTTCCTTCTATTTGATGTCCTCCATTAGTCATGCTCACCTCCTTTATACTACCTACACTTTTACTACCTACCTTTTCACATAATAAAAGCCCCTCTGAAGATTTCTTCTTCAGTATTTCTTTCTGTTGAAGCTAGTTCATATCCTTGATGCTGATTTTTCTCTATCCCATTTCAACTCTACCCAATCTATTCTGGAGTGGGGGAGATCAGAACTGCACACGCTTGGGGTTTTTTTAGGGCAAATGTGACACTTATAATTCCCAATTTGTTCTGTATTCCTCTTCCAATGCCTTCTAAACTCCTTTCCTTTTCCCTTTTGTGAACTGCCAGTAAAGTTTAAGCTGACACTTTCAAACGCCTGCCCTAACTTCATCATTTCTTTCATGAGTGGTAATCGTCGGTTCAGAGATCATCACTGTGTGCATAAAGTTAGCATTATGTGTCATATGTTTATCGGCACTGCATTTCCCCGATGTCCAGTGTTTTCCCGTCAGTACCAGCGGGTAGACCTGCAGTCCTTCACGGTGCTGTGTCCTGAAGAGGTTAGGATGATCAGCAGAAATCACCTCCTCGTTCACCACCCTCTTTTCAAGATCATTACTCTGTGGGATTTAATTTAATTCCTTTTGTGAAGCCCGGCCCTTCAGCCCCCCCTCTCCGTTTCCTATCATTTGAGCCCAGGGCACACCCCCGGCCGCGGCCCCTCCACCCGCGGGTGTGGGAGGCCGGGGTCCCCCTGAGGACACACCTTCCCCTCTCTACCGCGCTTTTAACCTCTTTCCACGGGTGCGGGCTGGTGGCGGGGCGGCCACCCACGCTTTGGTTCAGGGACCTCCAGCCTCCCCCGGGGACGCCTCCGGGCTGGCGGCGGGGCCGTTCCCGAGCAGCAGGTTTCACCCGCGGGTCCCGGCCGCCCGCTCCCTCACGGGACCGATGTGAGCTGCCGGTGGCAGCGGGGCTGAGGGGAGGGCAGGCTGAGGGGCACTGAGGGGAGTCGGCGGCCCTGGGGCGATGGAGAGGCTGAGGGGATGGTGGGGCTGAAGGGACAGTTGGGGCTGAGAGGGACTGTGGGGGCTGAGAGGGACTGTGAGAGCTGAGGAAAGGCGTCGGGGCTGAGGGGGCTGGCGGGGGCTG
>WAAD01027761.1:0-13838 GCA_013389945.1 Fregata magnificens
TGTAACAGAATATATGGCTTAACAGAAAACTCCACCTTGGTAGTGTTTGGAGGAGTAGACGTGCCTTTGGTTTATTTGGACTTACTGAAGATCGGTCCCCTCCCCTCCTTTTAACCACAGTTTGACTGAAATGCTGATTTCCTTAGTCAAAACTTCTCTTGACTTCAGTCAGAACTTTGCCTGTGCTAGGACTACCAGATCAGTTGAGTCCTATGTTGAATTCAACTTCGTACTAAGCAACAGCTTTTCATATTCAATTTTCTTTAATTCTGAGCATTTAAGGAGACCAAGGTTCTCAGGTTATTCCAGCAAAGCTTTGAATGGAGACTTTGTTGGGTTCTGGTCATCTGAAGAAACATCACACACTGCCCACACACAATTGCCTTCCATAGCATTGGATTGCAATTAGCTGTATTTAATTGCCAGAGTGTATCACTGTGTTCCTCTAAGATGTCGTCTACTTTTCAGTTCACTGACGTAGATATTGTTGTCCTGTCTGTATGCTGACCAACTATGAGCCTGCACAGAGCTGCAGTGAGGAAGAGCAGAGTGCTACTCTCCTTTGCCATGTAGCTGGGCCATGGAAGATAAGGTCTGACTTTTAGAAAACATAGCACTTTCCAGCTGTACAAACCTTTTGATAGGTGAGTTTAGTCATGAAAATAAAGGATTATGTGTTTTGGAAGACAATTAAAATTTCATGAAGACATCTGATATCTTTTTTGAAGGTGGAATCAAAATGTTTATAAATGCCCCTGTTTTAGCAAAATGTCCTTATTGCTCGTTACCACTAAATAAATTGCAAGGGTCGTGAACTATGTAACAGATAAATCTTCAAATCTTACTAATAGCCTTACTGTTGTAGAAGCATGTTGTAGGAAACATTTCCTAGGACTCCAGGTTTTTTTTATTTGGCCTGGAACCTGTTAATATTGATTATTAGAAAATTATAATCAGGACTTACATATTGTATTGAGATAATATGAAAATAATTCAAGATCTCACTAGTTGTGACAAAACATGATTTTTGTAGGTAGCCTAATGTATTTGTCTTTATTTGCGTGCAGCATCAAGTAAACAAAGCTATCAAAACACCAAAATGTTTGCACAAACACATTTGCAAATGGGTAAATAATTAAGAAGAAAGTGGTAGAGCAAGCATGATCAGAGAGAACTTTGCAAGACTCTATAGCCAAAAACGAGGTGCAGATCTCTGTTAAAATGGTATCTGAGAAGAAATTGAGTCAATCTGTAGCAATAGTGCTGCTTTCACATCAGGGATTTTAGAAGTTTTTGAGTATTTCCCCAGGAAGTCACTAGAGATGAACAAAAGAGGAATCCTAGAAACCCATTGCTTGAAGCGCAGGATTCATTTTTACAGTGCATGTGAGCATTCCAGCTTATCCAGGTTTCTACCTGCTAGGGCACTGAAAGGCTAGTCCTTTCTGACTCTCATGTGGTTGCCCTATCAATCAGTGCTTGTGCAAAGGAATAAAACAAGTAGCATTTGGTCTTTTTCTTGTGTATTTGTAGAGCCTTTACTGATCAGGATTGGAGGCTGCAGTACCTTTTGGCTGTAAATAAATAGTAGTATCGACAGCAATTCCTTGTCATGAGCAGANTTCTTTGGAGGGCTAGATAATGTCTTCCATTCTTTTCCTTGTGTGCATCTATTATTTTTCATTTATGGCTGGACGTGATACTCGAGAAAAAATGAACTGCAAGAAAAGCAACGAATTCAGATATACTGTACCTTTATTGTGTGATTAAACAAGAAATTGAAAGCTACAGTAGCATGGGGTTTGATTTTTTTCTTCTTTTTTCCCAATAAGTCACTACCTCAAAAAAAATCTTATTTATTTGCAGTAGTGTTGTCCTACTTCCTTCTCTGAAGAGTCACCCATGCCATTTTTAGCTGTAAAATTTCTTTCCTGTGATAACAAGAATATCATTTAAAATTTTAAGATGGGCAAGTGATACTTAAAGCAGAACTCCTCATAAAACACTACAGGCTATTGGGGCTCAGGTTAGGTCCCAGAAGCCTATGGGGATTGGATTCTACATCTCTTTTTAGGGCCATGGGAAGGTGTAAGTGAGCACAACTATGTCACTAGCGTTTTGTATCTTTTCAGACTGTTGTGCAGTTTTTATTGCAGTCTTAAATCAGTATAAACTGATCGCTATCCCCATAAGTAACTCTGATGTATAATTTAATGTATGAATTGAGACACAGAACATAAAGAACAGGTGATGAAATATTACACCAACACTAGGAACATTAAAATGCTGACGTTTTGAACAGCTGGCTTAGTCCTTTTTTCTCAGCTGGAATAAATAGTAATATTAAAGGATTAGCATAACCAACAACAAGTATGGAATGACTTGATTTCTTTCCAGGCAATAAGAATATTTAGGAACCAGAATTTTCAGCACTATACAGCAGAAGAATTTATTTCTTCCAAGTGTATCTTTTATAATATTGTCTAGATATGGATGTATTTACTATGGTTGATATCAACTTGATATTTAATTTGGAAACCTTTGGAGTGTGAGTGCTTGAGGCATGGAGGGTTTTTTTAATATATGTTTTTGTGTGCAATTATTAAAAGAGTATATCCTGGTGTTTTTAAGAAGAAGATTTGCAGTTTTCATTGGTGTATCATTATTAAATTAGAATAGAAATGAAGAGGAAGTCGTTATCCATTAGGAAGCATCAAGATCAGGCAAGGAGTAAAAGTGGATCCAATCTTTTGTATATACATTTGAGATCTCAAAATAAATTCCAAAGTAGTAAAACTTAAGAAAGCAGATGCATAAAATTAGAAAGTTTTGTGATGGTGTCATTTCTGAAATGAGAGAGAAAGACCACAGTGCAGCTGGAAGNTGGCTCTGCAGGATCATCTGAAGAAAGATGTGTACAGAGGGTTGGAAGGAGTAGTGAGGCATTGTTCAGCTTTGTCTTGTAGTTTGCTAGGATGATTTTGGAAATTAAAATGGTATTTAGGCCTTTGACACATATGAGTTTGATTTCTCACTGAAGCGAGGAGGCTTCATGTAATTCTTGCAGTGTGCCATTGCAAAGCAACAGACAGATCTTAATGTTTATAATGTTTCTTCATTAATAAACCTCTGGAATTCAAGTAAGAGAATGGGTACTGTTTGACATTTTTGGCAAATCGCACCAGCTTTGTGATTTGATTTTCTTTCCTGAAGTGTTTCAGGAGTTGAATTTTGATGCTGGCTTAATTGTTAGGGTCTCTGAGTAGATCAGCCAGCTCTTCACTCATTTTTTAATGAATGGCTCTCTGAAGTTAAATGAAGACATTCCACTCGTCAAAACTTACTTCTGCTTTTTCTTTCTTTGACGGTTTCAGCAGGGACCTTCCTGCAGCCAGACTCTGGATTGTGTGTGTTTTCCATGACACCAGTTCAGAATTTAGTGTGTTTGTCAACTTCACTCTGCAAACAGGCAGTGGCATCATTAGGTGACTTGATGCCCCAAGTTTGAATCCATATGTTACACTATTTTCCTTCACCCCACAGGCACAATGCAGCTGATAGAGTGTGATGTAGCAGTTGTGTACAGAACCATATGTTTGGAACGTGGTGCAAGCAGAAAGTGCTTGTCATCCTCCAGCTTTGTCACAGGGGAAATGAGTTTTGTCCAGTTCAGGTAGCCAAGGATGGTGTCTCTCCCACAGCTTTAGGTGTTTAAAAGAATATGCTTACCCCACCTGTAGGTTTATTAAAAATGAATACGTTGAAAATAACTGCTAAACTCAGAAAAGGATGTAATTTGCCCTGAGACAACTCCAGATTATCTGTGGGCACAAAGATGCTGGCAAATAAAGTTTTTTGGCAAATAAATACTCAAAGTGCAAAGTGGGAGAAAAAGTTCTGATTTAATCATTGATGCTACACCTGCTTGGTCCTGTTCCTTAATCCCTTTGAGCACCATCTCCTAGGTAGTAGCAGTAATGCTGATACAGAGGTGATGGTGGAATTGCTCAGGAATTTGGTTAAGTATCTGCATAATGTTTTGCTAGCTTGCAACCGGAACAATAGGTTCTAGTCTTATGACAATATTTTCAGCCTTTCAATTTTTATTTCTGGGTTTTCACTTTATGTGACAGACAGAAAAGAAATGATCTATAAAATGTGTCAGCCATCCTTCCCTGGGAAATAATCCATGGCAGCTTTTCTTGTACTGCTTTAGGTATGTTTATTATTAGTCTTAAATGCTTATAAGAACAATTACATCACTGAGGCACCAAATTGTTTTCTGTGTGTTTCTTTCAATAGCAAGTTCCTTTCATCTTGGAGGCAAAGGGCAAATGGCACTTTTGTTCTATTATACCAATTTCCTTTATGGTATCTTTAACATGGTACTTGTTTTTTGTTTACCCTCCTTTTATTAAAAAGGCTGTCATAGCCCAAAAACTTTGCTAGTTTTCTAAACACTGAAATTAATTTCAAAGCGGATTTGTTTCCTTGCAATGGCTCTCTATTCCACAACCCTCAGATGATTGTCATGATGACCAATGTATCACCTAAAGATCCCTGTTGCCAAATCTTGCTCCCATGAGCTCTTTCACTTATCATATTGAAAAACAGCAAAACTGTTACAATAAATCAATAAAAAAGAGGAAATTGTTTAAAAACTTAATTCAATGCCTTGATTGCAATAATGACAGAGAAGCTCTGGAAAGGTAAGATGGTCTTCTCAGACAGCCCCATGCCTGCAGAAGAGTGCATTAATTCTTCACAATGATTGTGATGTATGGGAAGATTGATAGGAGACTGTCAAGTGTTTATAAATTGCAGCTAGAAAACTATATTGAATAGTAACAATTCATGGAAGTTTAGAACTCCATGTTTAATCAGGGGTATGCAAAATATTTTTTTATGAAACACAAAACCTCCAGAATGCAAGTATTTCTGTTTCTCCTGCCTTTTATTCAGAATTTCAGAAAAAAATCTTATTTTGTGGGATATATTGTTTGCTGCACATGTCCTTCAGCAAAAATGAATTAATTTTCCTTTTAATAATAAGCACTCTAAGACTAACTTATAATTTCTTTCTCAACATTTAAAAGCACTTGGAAAAAAATGTGACGTTTGAGAGAATGTAAAATCACTAATTAAAAAAGGGGTAATGTTCACTTCATGAGAGGTAAACCTGTGAAGTTTACAGAGTGACACCATTGCTACAGTGATAGAGACCTAAGAAAGAATTTGTACCATTTTGTGTATGGGATGTGTTTTATCACAGGTGTAGCATCCCCCAGCAAGCCCCGCGATAAGGGCATCGATGTTAAAATAACTTGGATAGGTTAAAAGATTTTCATTGTTTAAAAAAAAACACCAACTGTTCGTCAATTTTATATTGGAATTTCACTGTATCCCATTTTATGAGCATTTTGTGAGCATTTACCTTTATGGTATGTGGTCCGAAAGGGCATAGAGTGTGTAGCTGTTGAGACATATGTCCTGTTTCCGCTAAGTGTAATGCCTTTATTGTTCCTGCGTCAAGATATAAAGACTTCTTGTTCACATAATGGATACAGCTGGTTGGGTGGGGGGCAGGGAGGGTCTTACAATAAAAAGGCATTTGACTGCTGCTGGGATCCCTGTCAGTAAAATACTCAAAGATGGTTAATTGGACATTAATGTGTCAGATTTTCAACAAAATAACAAGAAATTTGCCAAAAATAAAACCCGAAGGAAACACGCCTCCAAATTTTACAACAAAGCTTTGTTTAAAATAGAAGTTAAAGCAGCTAAGATTTATGACATGTTGACATAACTGATGGTAAAGGAGTTGGCTGAAGCTATGGTGTGAAGGTCCAAATGAGAACATCTGCATTAAGAAGCTAATTCTCTTAAACATACTGATCAAAATATTAATGCTACATGTAAACACAAGTGCTTTATCTGACAGTGATTTACATTTGGAAAGACCTAATCCAACTATGCACTGCATCTTTATTCATTACCAGCAGCCTTTACTTAACACTTCATGCCCGCTTGCACAGGTGGACAATCTACTCAGAGTGACTATTGTGTTTATGTTATTTTTTCATAAGCAGGGTTTGAAATTTGTCAAACTGCATCATTGTTTAACTATGTGCCAGTCAAAGGGAAATTGCCAGATGGAGCGGCTTTCCCCTAACCTTGCTCCAGGCAATGAAATTACACATAGGCCACAGTCTTATGTCAAGTCTTTAAAAAAAAAAAAAAAACAAAAAACCAAAAAAAAAAACCTCAGGCCATGAATAGGTATGACTATGTGCATTCACAAAACCTGGCTTTCTTATGCCACTAATTTTATATGAAGGCTCATGCCAATGGTAAATAAAACTTCATGTCCGTCATGTCACTCATTAACTAGGTGCTCATAATTTATGTATTTAAGGCTTGCTTGTCCGCCAAGCAATCAAACAGTAAACCATGTTTTATAGGTGTTAGTGTTTATAGAAACTGTAAATAAATGTCAAACAAAAAAAATCAGGTTTCAGAAAAATGATCAGGGTTAAGTCATTTATCATTGTTCCAACTGGAAAAATCTGAGAACCTGCCAGTGCCAAAGCAAATGTTTCCCTGGCTTTTTCTAACGTGCAGCTTAAAACTACCAGGTTGTAGAATTCTATTAGCAGGATTTGATGAAGTGGAAAATTTGCAGGTCATGTGTTTTAACTGAAACTCTCACTCAAAGAATGGGGCAATCTGGCTCTTCTTTAAGATGGTGGCCTTTCATTGTTATGATTTGTTGCTTTTTTCTGTTTTTGCTTAACACCAACAGTTAGTTGAGGTGACTTGGGCAGAAGTTAGGCTCCTCCAGAGCGTGGGCAGAGAGGTTCTTTGCAAATGAAGGGAAGTCAGTGTGAACCCCTGCTCCATCACACAGCTGTGGTGGGCACCGGCGGTTTTGCTGTGCCTGCTGTAGGAGTGTTCCCTCCCAAACAGGGTACACGAGGAAGAAGGGGCATACAGGCACCTACTGCTTGGTGTTGTCACGTTGGTGCTCTCCGTGCAAGGTCATTCACACTTAGGACCTACACTTGTGGACCTCCAGGTAACAGCATATTATAGCTGGTTGTACCTGTATCTCTGAAGTTGCATATTGTACATGCTAGTCACACGTATTTTGGCTAGGAGATTTGAAAACGAGGAGATTTGGGTATTCAGAGGCTTTTGCTGGCATACACTGGTAACTGCAGACCAGCAGATGTTCCAGGGGCTGCCTGCTAGGTCCAGAGTTGAGTACAGGATCTGTTCTGCAACAGAGAAACACGTTTGCGCATCTCAGTGCTAAATACATACCTGTTTGGTGGTTCTAAAAAAGAAGTATGTAATTCTAGGTCGATTTGTCTCTAGAATTGCACTTAGACAGAGCTCCTTGACAGATAGAAGTTCATGAAGAACCACATCATAACATGAAGCAAGGATGCTGTTACCCAGAGGAGGGAAAGTGAACAGAGGCCATAAAGGGGGGTGGATTTAAGTGCAAAAATCAGTAAGGTGGTGCATCCTACAGGAAAAAAGACGCAAGTGAACAAAGCGTAAGTGAAGATAGTGGTATACCTGTTACCATTTAAAAAAAAAAAAAATTAATACAGGAATGCCGGTGACCGTGAATATGAGGGAGGTGATTTGTGCTTTGAGAGTGACTGTCAAACAACCTACATATGGGACTGTTGAGCGTTTCATGGATTTTAAAAAAAAACCTTATTGTGACAGCCATATTTGCCTGTATGGAGATGTTCACAGTGAAACTAAAAAAAAAATCAGTCAGATAGATAAGCCAGTGCCTCTAGAGCCTTGTTGAAGAGCTACTGATGTTTGTAAAGTAACTGTGTTCTGATGGGTTTCTGGAGATGTCTGTGGGAGGTCACCCTGATCTGCTGTGGCCTGAATCAGCAGCCGACTCTGGTGTTACCCTGTGTGGGAGTTTCTGGAATATGATGCTGCTCATGTTCCCGCACCTCATATTCCCACAGGCTTCTTTGTGCTAACTGAGAGAGGAAGAACTTTTTGTCAAGTCTATCTATAGCGTACAGCTTGTATGTTTTCAATAGCCAAAGAAGTAAGATAATTCAGCACTGCCTTTGTCTTGATCCAGATTCTCATGTGATGTAAATTGTCTTGGCGCCATTGATGCTGGTGGGGCAGAACATGTTGATGAAACCTAAAGGTACTGACGAGCTGTTTGATGTATTAAGGGCTAAGAATTGTGCTACAAAGTGATGACTGTGAAAAGTACAAATAATCTGTGATTCTTAAATTGAAGTCAAGGTACTGGTTATGTTTATGTAGTCAGTCTGTCCTATACTTGAGCTCAAACGTGCCTATAGTTGCATGCTATTAATAAATAACAATCGTACTTCATAATATCCTTTCTATTTTTCTTTATCTTCTCCCTTTATAGTAAAATAAATTGATTTTGAGCCTCAATTACTTTTTAAATTGTCACTTTCATTTTTACTGCTTTTGCACAAGCTTTGAAACCATTCAGTGAGAAAATGTGCCTTGGCATGTCTAGCACAGGCCCCTCAGATGCATTTATGAGTGTTGTTTCAACAGCTACGGTGAAGGGCGTATGACACACCAGCTTCAGTATTTCCTTCGTGTTGTTGTGCCCACCATAGATTACTTTAGTTCTGAGTTATTTGAAAACTCATCCAAATTAAACAAATAGACTCTCAACTTTTTGAGTATGGTAATGTGTGGTATCCAATTTCATGGTATTTCTAGTGAATTTTTTAAGTGATGTTATTTCCACCTATTTGGCCAGCTTCTGAAACCTTCATTGAGGGCTCCATCACAAACCGTTTCTGAGCTGTACTCTGCACCTGTATCAGAGACAAGCCCTGAGGTTTCCACTTAATTCTTACTCAGCAAAACTCCAATCAACTCTGCTCAGTTTTGTGGCTCATTAAAGCCCACAGAAAAGTTCCCATGATTTTTAATACTCCTGCTTGCTCAGCAGTTATTATTCACTGTGTATAAATGGGGCAATCTGAATGCTATATTGTGGCTCAAATTGATTTACCAATTTATGAATGGCATTTTAAAATGTATAGTAAAGTATATCTATTCCATGTTTTCTTGCTTTCTGAAGATAGTCTCTGATTCTATAGGCTTAAAAAAATATAGGCAATAAATGCCTTCAAATAGCTAAGGACATAATTCATGCCTTGTAATGCATGTTTTAAAAATCAGGCCTTTTTCTGGCTCATTACTCAGCCTGCAGACTTGATTTTTTTAATTAATGTAAGAACACCTTCTTTATGGCATGTTCATGTTTACCCAAAAGTCACATCATTTTTCAAATTATACAAGGTGTCAGTACTCAGGGTAATGATCTTTACTGCTTGCATTCCAAAACGAGCACAGCTTTTTTTTTTTTTTTCCTAAATCTGTCTAGAAAAAAGAAGAATCAAAAATGTTTTTCCCCTAGTAGCATTTGTGTGCTAGTGAGTGCTGTACATAAAAGTCACACAGAGAAGCCATCAGGTCTGCGTTTATAGGAGCTGTTTGTAATAGTTAAGCTCCACCGAGGAACCCGCAGCTGATGCCCGTGTGTTGCTATCGAGAGTCCGGCCCTGTCCCGAGGTGGTGTGATGTTTATGTTTCTGGTGACAGCTCCTGCTGGATAAGTGGGATTCCTATTTGGTCATAGTGGAGCATGCATAGTGGACTAAAGACAGTCTAAGCATAAGCAGACATGGTTCCTGTTGGCTTTCATGTGTCTGAAAACCCGGTTGCTTCCATTACGTGTTTCTGATTTTCATTTTATTAGGTGAGATCATACCGTGGTGAAGAGTGGTGTACAGAACTAGTTGACGGTTCATCCCGTTAATTTATTCTGATGATTACAAGAAATTGTGTAGTTTTGATAATCTTATGGAAGTTAGAAACATTCTGTTTTCTTTCATTTTTTATTTCTGAAAGTAGGCCTTAGGGGCTGGGGTTGTCTTTTAAATAAATGCTAATACAGAGACCTGTACTTCTGTGTGCATGAGTTGCCTGGTCTAGGGCTGGGATTCATCAGTGCTGCGTTAACAGAAACACAACAGGGTGGCAAGAAGAAAACGTAAGTGCTTTGCAGCAAAACATTAGAAGAATTGGCTGCAACTTTTTCTTGAAAGCATCTGATTTTATTAATTCTGATTATTTTCAGAGTGTGAAACCTTTCAGATTAGAGATCCTGTTAACCATTATCATCCTGAACACCCAACAGCTTTCATACATTTATAATTTTGGTTCAGCTTATGTAAGACTTGTTTTGATCAAGTCTGAAAGTATGAGAGCTCCTCCTTGCGCCATTTTGCAAAGATGCACAGTTGCCAAAATCAAAAAGGCTGTCATTCTGAACAGGAGGGCAGGGGAGTTGGGTGTTGTTTTGGCAATCTTTTATCAGTGCTCATTTAAATCTGCCTTTGGTGTTGTCAGTATTTGCACAGTGTATCCTAAGTCAGCAGTGTCAGGAAGATGTATGTTTGTTGGTGAAGAAGTCAGCCCATGGTTGTATTTTGCAGCTGTCGTGGTACAAATCCTCATTGCTGTTTGTTCCTCCAGTGATGTTCAAGCTGCATTAAGACTGAAGCATTTGGCTCTTACCACCATGCAGTATGATCCTTTGCTGACATGTAGCTGATGCAGATCCCCCTGACAACACTTAACACCCCCAATTGTCCTGCCTCCCCTCCCAGCCCCATTCCTCAAGCAGGCTGCAGCCAAAGTGATAGGCCATGCTGTGGGAAAGGGTGCATGGCAAAGGCCACCCGTGGATCTCAGTAGTGCCCAGCTGTCATTAATTTATAATGCTCCATTATCATAAGAACTCGGCAACCCCGATAATGGAGAAGTGCAAGTGGTTCTTGGCTCATAAATAATATTTTTGCAGAGCAGGATCATTGCCCTTGGGTTTGATGATGAGGAACGTCTTTGTAGACTTGCTGTACTTGTGAAGGCTCAGTGAATTTCTAAGTTAAAACATACTAATCATGTTTCTTGATGATTTACTTATTCGGTTTCCTCCTCCAGTAAAGAACAACTCTTTTAGTGGTTTGAAAATGTGGGATAAGACTGAGTTTCAGGTGCCCATAGTGTTGAAAAAATATACAAGAGTCTTTCTTAACTGTGGGGGACGATACAGATTTCTTTCAGTGCATCATCTGTAACTGGACATAGATTCACATCCTTCCTGGATGATATGAGTAAATGTTTAGTTTACTGGTTATTTTCACTTTTGGAGCTTGTGCAGACTTTTACATGTTTGTGTGTGTTTGATTTGGAAATGACCTTCATATCCTCAACAACAACCATGATCTTACTGGACTGTTATGGAAAGGTGAAGCCCATTCTATAGCAATGAATTCACATGTAGTTAAAATGTGAAAAAGCATCTCCTTTTTAGCCAAAGAGTGTGATTTCCCCATGTTTCTTGTGTTATGAGAATTGGTGAATAATCATACCCTAGCTGACTTCTTCATGTCATGTGTCATCTGCTCAATCTGTCAGAAGTAGGTCCCAGTATTGAGGCAAACAGAGTACCAATAAAGCTGAAGTTGGGATTCTGTTTAAATGTCCCCTTTCCTGTTTATTTCTACTTGCTGAGAACTTTCTACCTTGTGGTGGAGTGTTACTGTGCTTGTCAAGCTGCTTCCTTTTAGTGTTGTTTGTTGTGACTTTTTTTATTCCCATTAGACATTTTGACTTGGTCTGTGGAGTATGACACTCATTTCAACAATTAAAGAACTTCATATTGGTGAGGAAGTTTATAATGAAAGGGTACTGTTAATGAAATGAGCATTTCAGGTCTTTAGGATTGGTTGTGATTTTTTTTTCAATGAAAATTCTCTGAAATGCCTCTATCCAGCCCAGCTAATCTGGTATCACTGTGTTGGGGCTGAAGCCCCAATGTTTTGAATGTTTTTGCAAAAAAAAAAAAGTGATTTTTTTGGCTGTCTTGCTAAACTTGCCTCTTAGCTTGCTTGCATCAGGAATAGTGTGACCAGCAGGAGCAGGGAAGGGATCATGCCCCTGTACTCAGCACTGGTGAGGCCGCACCTCGAATACTGTGTACAGTTTTAGGCCTCTCACTACAAGAAAGACATTGAGGTGCTGGAGCATGTCCAGAGAAGGGCAACGAAGCTGGTGAAGGGTCTAGAGTACAAGTCTTATGAGGAGCGGCTGAGGGAACTGGGGTTGGTTAGTCTGGAGAAGAGGAGGCTGAGGGGAGACCTTATCGCTCTCTACAACTACCTGAAAGGAGGTTGTAGTGAAGCAGGTGTTGCACTCTTCTCCCAAGTAACTAGCAATAGGACGAGAGGAAATGGCCTCAGGTTGCATGAGGGGAGGTTTAGATTGGATATTAGGAAAAATTTCTTTACTGAAAGAGTGGTTGAGCATTGGAACAGGCTCCCCAGAGAGGAGGTAGAATCATCACCCCTGGAGTCGTTCAAAAAAGGTATAGACGTGGCACTCCAGGGCCTACTTTAGGAGGCATGGTGGTGTTGGGTTGATGGTTGGACTTTATAATCTTAGAGGTCTTTTCCAACCTTCAAGATTCTATGATTCTATGATTAGCTTGCTGATGAACTGTTTCACAGTGACCGATAAGCAGTGCCAGAATATTCTTTTAGGCATCCTGAATATATATTTGTGTGCATGTGTTGTTTGCATGTAGTTAATCAAGGGCAGACAGAGGTAATGGGGAGGGGGCTCTCATACTCCTGTCCTCTTTTGAGAAAACCCTCCCTGAGCAAGGAATGAAGAGATTATCTTGATCTCCTTCAGCATCCACAACAGAGCTGGAGTCCCTGAGGGGACAAAGTTTCTTGTACATCTGTAACGAACAGATGTAGAAATATAATGACCAAGGTAAATTATTGTTCTTAATTGGGGATGCTCTAGCCATTGCTCAGGAGTTTTCATTGTTTTGGAGTTGTATCACCTTTTAAGAACTGAAATAAAGCAGCAAATAAAAATATGTCATGAGGAAAGTTTGTGGATAGATATGCAAGTGTCTGCTTGAAAAAGTTCTTGTTGCCCTAGTTATCTGGGGAAGAAAAATTTAAAAATATTTCCTTTTAACAAAAATCAGTTCATCTAGGGGCTGATGTGCTTTGCTTACCAGTTTTTCATCAGGGGAAGGGAGAACAGAGAATTCTGTCTTACAACCGTGTAATTCACAAAGATGTACTACTACTTTAAATGACTGGCAGACTAGTGATGCTTATTTTCAAAAACCGCAATTAATGTGAATTAAAAAGCTTATTTTTATGCAGTCCTACATATTACCAAGCTCTGTTCAAATGAACAAAAAGCAAGCTTGGATTTAAGAACTCTTGTCAAATCTCAGCCAAAATTTTACAGCAAGATGTCTTCCATTTCCTCTTGTCTCCTCTTGAATAACAGACCTGTTTTCAAACATGAATTTCTAAAAAAAATTTGAATGTGCAGGTTATAATTATGCTGCTTGGGTTAAGCTTTTATTTGTAAAAAAATAATATACAATGAGGATTGTAAGTAAACATGCAATTATACATCTCATTATTAAGCTGATAATTACATACATTTTTCTCAGTTTAGGCTAAAAACAGACTGATGAACTCAGTTGCAGTATGCGCAATCTGATGAAAATCCATAGATAATGCTCATAAACAATGTTAGAAATTTTGCAACTGTTTTGCATTTTCAGTTATCATTTGAAGACAGATATCTTTAAGGCATCTCTTTAACTCTTGAATTTTAATAATATATAGAAAGTTTATAGACTCTGTTGACTCTAAGACAGACCTTTTGATTGTGATTTCATAAAATAACATTTA
>WAAD01027761.1:22814-47303 GCA_013389945.1 Fregata magnificens
ATGTAAAGAAATACTGAATTGTTGAGGTCTGAGGATTTTCATCTGAAGAGCAATGGGAGCTCCCTGTATTCTGGAAACTGTTTAACTTTTGAGGTCTGTCTGTCAGTCAAAATATGCCCTGTTTCTGTTTCATCCCTTTCTGTTTCATTCCTTTATGCCTGCCTATCACTGGCATTTTTGTGATCCTTGTTTATGTAATATTCAGTTACCTCACATTCTTTGATGCATTTACCTTCACAACAATCCAGGGAAGTATAAAAACATTACTATTCTTATTCTTTTTTCTGGATGGGAAATTTAAGCAAAGCAAAGAAATAGTGTAGAGAGCTTTCTCATGCCTGCATAAGACATCTGTGAGAAACTGAGCACTGGGAAGCGAATTCTTGTCTAGTGCTTCTATGCTGAACCATCCAGATGTCTGAAAGCACATGAGTAACTTCATGTCCAGTGGTAAGGATGGACACGCTTCCAAGAACTCCACAGGACCTACACTAGCTGTTTGAAAACCAAAAAAAGTGATCCCATATGTAATTTTGTAAATTCAATCATGTGCATATAAAGTCAGTTACATTCTTTAAAAATACTGGGAAAAGCTTGTCAAGGCTTTTCTGACCTCTCTACAGTCTTGTAAGGAGTAGATTTCTTCTTGCGTAAAAGTCTTTGCTGTTTCAAAGAGGGGTTCCTGCAGCTCCATTTCCCCAAAATGTGGCCTGCCTCAGTTCTGTGGTTTCTTCGTAGAAAGTAATTGTGGAATTGCAGTCTGAAATAAGTGAAAGACCTTTTCCTATTCTTTTGTTCCCTCTAGACACAAGTTCCCACATTTTCTTTTGGATGGATGCTAATGTTGGCTCTCTGACGTGGCTCCCAACACAGCTATGTGAGCAAAGGAGCCTTTCCCACAAAGGCAGGCACAGAAACTCATGGCTGGGAGAAAGCTGGCACTAGGGCTTAACAGGGTGAAGAGGGTGCAACTTTATAGGGATGCTGGTGACAGCAAAAAATCTTGAACCATAGTGGGTTTTGGCCTTTGCAGCCTCCATAACCAGCAAATGTTTGTGATGGCATGACAGTTTTTATCAATGTACAGTATTTTATGATCTTAGATTAGATACAGAGGCAGAGCTGCAAAGAGGAAAGCTGGAAATATTGTCCTTCTCATACAAAATCACCAGTGTACTTTGTTTTGAGTGAAAGTAATGAGAGATTTTTTTTTTTTCAATCTCATTATTTCCCTTGGCATGTCTGTAGATGTGACTGTCCAGTGCTTCGTCTTGCATCAGGTTACCCTAGTCATCTGTTGATGTTTTCATTCATATTGAATATGTATAGGCTGTATGATCAATAACCATTTTTTCTTCTCCCAGTCAGAGGTTAATCTCATCCACTCTAGAGACTCCGAATACACCAGTAGGCAAGTAACTGTGCCATACTTTTCAGAACAATAGGACACTGAATTTTACATGCTCCAAGGAGTAACCTCTGGGGTTTTGGATTTCAAGTTGTGGTTCAAGGCTTCTACCCTGCATTTAGTTTGCTTCTGTGTTCTGAAAATAGATTTTCTGACTTTTCTAAATTTGCTTGTTCTTGTGCTGTGTAAGATGTTTGTCATTTCACTGGAAAGCCATTTGCTCTTACGGGACATGCCTGTGTGTGCAAATGAAGTTTAACAAGACTGGACAGGGTGGCGGTGGTCAAGATCAATGGTGGTCAATAGGACTCATGCAAAAAGCTTCAGGCAGTCTCATGTAAAATTGGGTTGATGTGAGCAACTATTGCAACTGTCCTGTGCAGCACCATCATGGAGTATTTGTGTAGGGCATTGGTCTAGGGATTCTAGGGATCCAAGCTCACTCCACTTTGTAACGAAACAATAGACAGCTGTTCCTAATCTGCTGAAGGTGTGGTTGATTTCTAGCATTGGACAGAGCAAGAAGGACTAGACGTTCCCTAAGGATCCCTCTCCTGAAAGGTAATGGCTGAGTATGGAAGGATGATTCTGTGTGGAGGATGGTTTTTTCTCTTGGTTAATTGAGGGACCACAGAAGGGTAAAGGTTTTCTTTTATTTGTTTTGCAGACCTGTCCTGCTTCTTCTGATTGTTTACAGAATAGAGTGTGATTGAGAGAGACTTGCACTGAAGAGGCTGTAGGATTCGTTGTCCTTAGCTGACAAAAGGAAGGAGCCGCGTTCACCTTTAAAATGGTTAGGACCCACTACTTAAAGGCATGTAGGGTGCAGGAGGAGACCTATATCTTTCCATTAATCCACGTACACCGAAAATCTAAATCTAGATCTGAGTTTGCTCAAGCCTCTGTAATCTTGAGAGCACCTTTTAATTCTGTCTGAGTGCTATTCTTTTTCTAAAATGAATGCAAGAAAATATAATAAAAAATATAACATTTGTGTTTTCTTCTTTATTTTTGGTCTTCTGCTCATCCCTGTAGTAACTGTTGAACTGATAGTTGTAGCAACAACTAACTGTTGTAGTAACTGTTGAACTGACACAATGCAGTCATCTCACGTGGTGATGTTACAAGCTGTGGAATAACACAAGACACCAGTTTTAAAATTTTATTTCAGTAAAAATTGAATTTTATGTACAGCTTGCATCTGGCTTCCCTTTTCTCACGGTATTTTAAATAGTTCAGGCTTTTTCCCTTTTTTGTTTAAGAATAGTCACCAAACCCTATAGTTCAGATGTTTATAGCATGAGACTTATCAGGTTTTATGATGGAAATAGCCTCCAGCAGTCTACTGGCCCAGGGACCCATTTGTAGAAAGTTTCTTAAGTTTTCAAAAAATACAAATAGGAAAGTTAATTGGATTATATGTCTATTTTGACTAATCCAGCCAATTCAGTTGAGAGGTTTTATGGGGACTTACTGATATAAACCTGTTGAAGTAAAGGTTTCAAATAACAATTTTATTTTTATTTTTTGCTTGTAGAGTGCTACTTTTTAGTATTTTCTTCAGGACCCTCTTGTCATTTCTCCTTCAGCTTTGTTTTCAACTACAGATCTAACCTTGTTTACACCAAACTCTGAAAAAGAGTTAAAATAAAAGGAATGTTTAAGTTTGCTTCATGACACAAGTAAATACTGGAGCTGCACAGCACAATTGCACTTCAGGGCCAAAAGGAAAGGAGAACCTCGCGATCATGGTGGTGGCTTGACAGAGTCTCTTGGGTAGATGTTTTCATAAAAGGAAACGATTCGTCTTATTTCTTTATTCACTATCCCATGTGATGCTGAGTTTCAATGAACTGTCAGCTTGCTGTGGTTTATTCCTTTTCATGACAGACAAAAGAAAAAGAAATATTGAAATTGAAAACAGTCATTTTGCTTGCATCTCCATTTTTTGGCTGGAGCCAGCGAATGCCCAACGGGCATTATAATGGATGGGTGTCGCTTTACAAAAAATCTTCAGTTGGGTTATGCTTTTAAATGTTTTAGCTTTCCACAGGACTTTGAATTTGACAATCATTTTCCGACTGCCCAAAGTAAAGAACACAAAATACAGTTCATTTCCTTCAGTAAAAATGAAACCAACAACTCTGCTAATGCCTTTTGCACAGGAGAAAGTTTCAGGCCGCACTAGAAACCAAGCCAGGGTTTGCCCCGTGTTGCAGACGTTTGTTACCTTCTTGTCTTCCAGATGACAAATAATGAAAATACATGTTTTGTACAGCATCACCATTGCCAGCATTAATTTGTACTGAACACAGAAAACAGGCTATTTTGGGGTATGTATACTCATTGTATTTGACCTAGCTAGGTAATGGGAATAGCTGTGGTCCCTAATGAGACTTCTTTATACCACCACTTTTTTCAGCCTTGTTCTTGGCAGTAATCAGCCCCTTTATCTCTTTGTGACTAACACGATAGCCAAAGGGTGCAGGAGTTCTTCCATGTGTTACCTCTGTGGCAACTGAATGAAGAAAAATGCTTTGTAACTGCTGGTATTTTTGTTGTTGCAGTGCTGTGGATAGGCTAGGCATCAGGAGTGTGAATGACTCTTTTCAAAAAATGAAATTGATTATAGACTTTTAAACATAATTATTTCTCCTACACTGACCCTAAACACCAGTTGTTGTGGACTTATGGAGTTGGCTTAGCAAATGTTTTCACTCCCTCTATATGCTTCTACATAATATACAATCACTTTGATTTGTATGCTCTGTCTAAATTTAATATTGGGCCATCCAGCCGTGGCAATGAGCATGTCTTGAGAGATTGTCTTTGGTCCTGGGGACTGGATAGTCCTGGCTATAGAAGGTCGTGGGAGCAAACCAGCAATGCTAAAAGAGATGATTAACCAATTCCCATGTTTGCATCAGTGTAAAAGGCCCTCCTATAGCCTCCTCATGGCCCCAGACACTACAAAACAGATATTGTTGGTAGAGATTATGAATTCCAGTGCTCTTTACTGTGTGTATCTACTTTTCTATCTGTATATGTTGCAATAAAACAACATGCACAAGGTTATAAAAATAGCCTGGAAGTGATTGACATGCTAATAATGCTCAATCAAGTCAATAATGCTCATGTAACAAACTCCTGAGAAAATAATATTTTTGGTCAATAATACACTTTTTTAAAATGAACTGTTTGTTTTTAATTAACCTCATATTTAGCCATTTAGTCATGCCATGTCCATCAAGCACAGTAGAGAAAAACACGTGCTGTCTTGAAGCACTGCATTGTTGCCTTAAACTTTCATCTCTTGCTTCTTGGCTTTCTCTTCTGCATTCCACCTTAGCATGTTTTGGAGGATTGAGGCAAATCATGGCTTGTCATGTTACTTCGAATTCAGTGCTTCTCTTTTGTAAAAAGGGTGTTAGGTGATTCATCTGTGACAGAACATCCCATTATGTTGTGACAGACTGTCAAGGTGAACCTGCTGTAAGTACTTAGCAACAATATAGTGCTTCTAATGTGTCACTTGGCACTTTTTTCCTTTTCTTTTATTTTTCTTTTCTTCCTCTTTTTTTTTTTTCTTTTTGGCTAAAGGCTGACAGATTTTAATCCATTAAGTGATCCAAAAAAACCAGTGTTTGGAATTGTGTAATGCTCAGGAAAATTGAGCAGGACAGACAGTGCCCACAAATTCCTGACAGGGAGGAAATAGGTCCTGTGGTCTTAAGATTCTTCTTGTCACATGATGTTAAGTAGTACATTGTGGGGTTTTGTTTGGTTGGGGTTTTGTTTGTATCTTTTAAGGGAAAAATTATATGCTATCAGGGGAAGAATTTTTAAAAATAAAATGGATCCATGTCCCAGTTATGAAGGAGATCTGAAATAAATTCTAACAGTTGTGAGATGACTTTCAGATACATAATTCCTTGAGTTGTTTTGTTTCTGTACTTACTTATATATAGTGTTCAGGTGAGGCAAGCTCTCGAGTTCAGCAGTTCCCGGGCTGACGCTCTGCCCCCTGGGACTTCACAGTAGCACCTTCTCCCTTGCACAGGGCTTGTGATTAATTACAGCATCCTTCCAGCCCTCTAATTAAAAAAAATTTCTACCTATCAATGCAATCAGATTGTCTGTGGCTGAATTATTATTGAAAATAGGAGCGTGAAGTTGAACTTCAGACAACAGAAAGAATGCTGGCTGCTGCGTGCTTTTGTAAATAAGGAGTCTTAATTAGGTGCCTAAATGTTACGTTAGGAGCCTGTCATTAAGTAACCATTGTTTTGACAGTTTTTGTGTGCCCATGCATTCACGTATACTTACATCAAGATTGTAGTGCCTATAGGAACCCTTACTTTCTGTTCACACCAAGTTCACCTATCTTCCCTGAAGCCAGTAGTAAATTGATAACTTACAAAAAAATCTGAAACATGGTTTTGAAACTACAATAGATGACATCCATGTGATTACTGAGCAACATGTTTAAAATAAGACAAATACTAAAGGAAAGAGAGAAAATGGGAATTTCATGCATTTTTAATGCAATAATGAGTCCTGCTTAACCCTTCAATATTTCTCTGTATTGTATTCTTTTTCTTTGCCCTGATGATAAGTGAAACCTACATCTAGCACTGCATGGGATAAAGGTTGCAGTGATTTGAATTCCATGTAATCTTGGTTTAGCTGATTTTGCATGGCATGTAGAATAGTAGCCAGTTTTGTGTAATTTTTGACCAATGCTTAACAGCTTTTGATTACACTTCCTAATATTCTTTATTATTCTTCTATCTAATCACTTCCTAATATTTTGATTAAAAAAAAATCTCAAATTTTTAAAGTGGAGAAATGGTGACCCAATAAGAGCATCCTGCTATTTAAAATTTGTCAATGAACGCACTTTCTGTTTGTCCTTTTATTCACAAATCCCTGTGGTACATTACTAACATCATTGGCTAACAGCCGAGCTAAGAGCTTGAATGTCTTCTGTATCTACCTTCTTTGAACAAAGATCAGGCTATTTTTGTTCTGGCATTCATTTTAAGAAGTCATCAGAGTTGAGGAAAAGATAGCCATGTCAGGACCTGATATTGGCATCCTGACTGTTGCACTGTTCAGGAAATGATAAAGCTATCCACAGAGACCAAAAGGTGGGTCAGAGGGATGGTTGCTACAAGCCTTGATTCATAAATGTACTTTCTTCTGGTTTTTTTTCTGCAGTCAAAATATGTTAAGAAAATGTTTTTCCATTGTTGGCTGAAATAATAAAGACTTGGAAAAACTGTTTCAGGCTCATTTCACCGCAAACAGATGAACATGGAGATGAAATTAGGTCAATAATTTTGTAAAATAAATAAGAGCTGAGTACGTAATTTTTCAGGTTTTTTTAAGAGGGTAAGGTGATGGCACACAAATTGCATTGTGCTGAACGAGGCAAGATCAGGAAGTAAGTATTAGTCAGGAAAGAATAGTAGAAAAATACTTTATCTTGTTAACCAATAGGGTGTTGCTTTAAACAAAGCAAAAGAAAGATTTCAAGAAAAACATGTTCTCAGTTGCCTGTGCTGTTATGAAATTAAGAAATTCAGACCTTTTGGGTTTGCTCTCTCCATCTATCTATATATAGATGTGCTTACTTTGGTCTCTGTTGCTCTTGCTTCTGAATTTTTTTTAACTTGCGGATGAGCCTTTGATATCATTACTGAAAACCATTGGATATTTCTTTTGAACAGAGGTAAAATGCCTTTCTTTCTGAAACAGTGCAGTATGTATTAGTGAAGAGAATCCAGCTTTATAGAAAAGGCATTTTCATGTGCTCTGTTTCTTGCTGATATGTTTGTAAGCACAGAATTATGTGGACGTGTTATGCTGTCAGATATCTAAAGAGTACATCTATGATTGCTTTATTTATACTATATTTAGTTTTCTGAGTCAAGCAGAATGTATTTTCTACCTGATTTTTTTTGCAGAAACAGAGGAATTATTATGGTATTTTATCCTCTCATCACAAACTTTTGCTTGTTGTAGTTTTACTGTAACCTACATTTTTTTTGGCCTGACACCATCTTACTGTTTTTAATTGTTTCATTGGTTTGTAAATCTGAAGACTTAGTCTTCCATGTGAACTGTAAGCACAAGTTGTATGCAGTAACTTTTCCAGGGGAAGAGGAGTCTCTTGCTCGGGTTGTAGTAGCACCTAGCGGGCTGAATTCTCATCTGAAATGTGCCTAGTGAAATCTCTGATCAGATCATATACCTTAAACATTCTTCTGTGTAGTTGTATTGGGTTTGCGTGGCGAGGTTTTGGTAGCCGGGGGTGGGGCGGGAGCTACAGGGGTGTCTTCTGTAAGAAGCACCTAGAAGCTTCCCCTATGTCCGAAAGCACCAATGCCAACCGGCTCCAAGATGGACCCACCGCTGGCGAAGGCCGAGCCAGTTGGTGACCGTGGCAGCACCTCTGTGATAACATATTTAAGAAGGGGAAAAAACCTGTGCAGCTGCAGCCGGAGAGAGGAGTGAAAATATGTGAGAGGAACAACTCTGCAGACACCAAGGTCAGTGAATAAGGAAGGGGAGGAGGTGCCCTGGGCGCGAGTATAGATTCCCCTGGTGAAGACCATGGTGAGGCAGGCTGTCCCCCTGCAGCCCATCCGCCTGCATGCTATTGAGGTTAATGGTGGAGCAGATATCCACCTGCAGACCGTGGAGGACGCCACGCCAGAGCAGGTAGATGCCCAAAGGAGGCTGTGACCCTGTGGGAAGCCTGTGCTGGAGCAGGCTTCTGGCAGGACCTGTGGACCCGTGGGGAGAGGAGCCCACGCTGGAGCAGGTTTGCTGGCAGGACTTGTGACCCCGTGGGAGACCCACACTGGAGCAGCCTGTTCCTGAAGGACTGCACCCCGTGGAAGGGACCCACACTGGAGCAGTTCGTGAAGAACTGTAGCCTCTGGGAAGGACCCACGTTGGAGAAGTTCATGGAGGACTGTCTCCTGTGGGAGGGACCCCACGCTGGAGCAGGGGAAGAGTGTGAGGAGTCCTCCCCCTGAGGAGGAAGGAGCAGCAGAAACAACATGTGATGAACTGACCGCAACCCCCATTCCCCGTCCCCCTGTGCCGCTTGGGGGGAGGAGGTAGAGAATTTGGAAGTAAAGTTAAGCCTGGGAAGAAGGGAGCGGGGGGGGAGGTGTTTTTAAGATTTGGTTTTATTTCTCATTACCCTACTCTGATTTGATTGGTAATAAATTAAACTGATTTCCCCAAATCGAGTCTGTTTTGCCTGTGACAGTAGTTGCTGAGTGATCTCTTCCTGTCCCTATCTCAACCCACAAGCCTTCCATTATATTTTCTCTCCCCTTTCCAGCTGAGGAGGGGGAGTGATAGTGTGGCTTGGGAGGGCACCTGGCATCCCACTAGGGTCAACCCACCACAGTAGTACCAGCCTTTTGGTTTTGTTTTCTCCATCTAATCTCTCCAACTATATACATGTGCTTGCTTTGGCCTGTGTGCTCCCATTTTTGTATTATTTGGCAATACGGTGCTCTTTTTATGTCCTTTTTCTAAAAGCAGGAAATATAGCTGATGGTAAATTGTTATTATATTTGATCTAAGATCTGCCTCTTTAAAGTAGAACTTCAGTTTGCATTCTTAACCTGAAATTTCCATTTATGAATAATTTAAAAATATAGATTTGTCACATCAAAAGGGAAAGGAAAGAATAGGGGAAAAAACACAAAACCCAAACCAAAAAACCATGATGCAGAGAAAATATCTTAAGGAAATACTAAACAGCTGCAACAAGCATTGACTTGAAGTTGAATAAAGCCAGCAAAAGACTGGAAAATATATTTTACTTTTCTCCAAGATGTAGTCCCTTTCCTCCTTGAAAATATTGAGTTAAAAAAAAATTCCAATCAGGAAGATTTTGGCTAATATTGAACTTCAAGGTTTGCAAAAGCTGGACACCTGTTGGTATTTGGCCTGTGTTTTGTTTTGGGTTCTTTTTAATAAAAAAGAATCATTAAAGCAGATCTCATTCCAAACTCTCTGTAAGAATGAGCTGACCATGAATTACAAACCCTGGGAGAAGGCAGCCTCTGCTTTGTGTGTCCAATTCATGGAAGGCTTCAGAAGGCCAAGTGAACTGTGTTGGTTTGGTACCAGATGAAGATCTGGCCACAACTGCTCTTAATTTCTAAACAGAGCTGCTAAAGATAGGTTAGAATAAGTTGATTTTCAAGGTATTTAATTTGAACCAGGCTTTTAAGTTTGGTTCCTTACTTATAAAATGGAAATACTGTGAAAATTAATGGTCCCTGTCTGTCCCTGTCTGGACTTTGATGGGGATGACAGTTGCTGAGAGGGCAAAGAAATAGAACTGATCTGTATATGGACATAAATGTGCAGACATTTAGTACAGAACATCTCCATAGCTGCATATGCTTTTGCAACCCTTCTTCAGTGTTTCTTCAGTCTTTGTTGACTGATCCTTAGCTGTCTGAGCATGCTGTGTCCTCAGGAAGAGTGCTCCTCACATGGTGGCTTCATGTGAAATATAGCCCTGCTTGTGAACAGGAATAGCTGAGCATGCTGTCCAAATTGCCAGAGGGGCAGAGGTGTGCCCTCAAGTGTGGCTGTATTCTCCCATGTCAGGGAAGAAGGATGGAGAGCCTTTGTGTGCGTGTGAGCATGTGTTCCAGTGCAGCATCCTTCACTTGCTATCACGTAAAGTAGAGGGGAGTGATGACTAAGCAATACTGATGATCCACAGCTTGTTTCCTTCCCAGGTCTTATTTTTGGCTTGATTTTTTGGGGTAACTGTTTAGATTTTGCTTGCAAATGCAATAAACTCACATGTCCTTAAAAAATATGAAATGCAGAGAGAAGGATTAAAGCTTGTTAGTTTATACTGAGGACTGACTAAAAAAACCCAATATGAGTTTCACAAGCAAATTAACTGTGACACAGTTCTGTAAATTTAGAAAAGCTCCTGCCATATTCAAGTAATTTTTAAAAACATTGTATTTTAGTAAACTCAATTTAACTGCCATGTTATTTTTTTGTGAATTTTCTTCCCATCACTACTGATTACCCAGATTTTTGTGCCTAAACCAGAGCTTTCTCATTGATCTGCTCCTCTTGCCCAATTATTCATTTTACTATATCTTATATAACAGCAATCCATAGTATCTTCAGCTCTGGACAATAGATTTTCTGTTGAAGTCAGTGGAAAACTGACATGCATTGAATTAAGCAGAAGCAGCAGGTTTGTTGTAAGGTGGAGCCAACAGACAGAAAAGGCTGTATAATAGAAGCACATGGTAGTCATTTGTAGAAACTACTAAAATATAGCTTTTTGCGTGAGGGGAAGGAAGTTTAGCCAAGCTATGCGTAAATTGTCCTAGTACAGGCTAATGATTGTAGATTGTTTAATTTTGCTTATTACTATTTTTATGTTAATGCTGAAGGAGCATATATTTTTCACATCTGTCTGTGAGATCTAAAGGAGTCAGGTTTTCTTCCTGGAACTCAATTAAAAGGAATACTATGCCTTAGATATATTATAAAAATATTTTAGCCCATAGCATTAAAACTTCAAAATGTTTAGGTCTTGATGAATTCCCTTTTGATCTGTGTAAAAGAGGGCTATGGGGCCATGCTGCGTCAAGAGTCTATAGATGATTCCTGTTCTTAACATAGCAGCATGGTAACTGTGTTTTATTTGAAATCTTGTCCAAAACCTCTGTTTTAATGAAAGGAACCATTGCCATTAACAAAAAGTCTCCTTTGAGTTCAGTGGGTTTAGATCAAACTATAGTGACTTCTAAATATTTGTGCGTTGATATAGCACCCAGTGACCTTGATCATCTGTAATGTTGGCAGGTGTTCCGCACTGACTTTGTCTTTTCAGAGTAGCATAAAAAGTTCTGTGTTAGCAAAATGTCCAATTGTCAAGTCAGAATGGAACAATACTATTTAAAAATAATTGCAAATTTAAAATAAATGGAAATGCATTTGTGTATACAGTAAGTGGGTGGATGAATACTTTGATTTTTAGCATTTTGTGATATTTTTTTGCATCACAAATTGCAAAATCTTGAGTTTTTTATCCCTATGTAACCCAAGATGAATATTTACTCAATTCTTATTTTAAGGGTTTTTCATTGTTTTGAGATAAGCTGCTTCATTCAGATTTAATGCCACAAGTTTCAAATTTTCCATTATGAATAAGCCATTTGATTCTTATATAATTCCAAGGATTTTATATATAACCATATATCTTATTAACAGCAGATCTCAGTGACAACCAAAGTAAGGAATTCTTTTACATTTGGTGCTTATTGTAGGAATTCAAATTACATAATGGCTCCATTATTGAATAAAACAACTAGGTAAACATCATTTAGCTTGCAAGCAGACCATGCTTCATATGACACTTATCAGTCCGCAGCCTGGATCTGCTTTACATTTTCTAAGAGCTTACCAAGACAAATATAAGAGCAAGTATACCTTGGCTTCCTCTGTACAATGAGTTTTAAAGCTGAGGAAATGTTCTGGACAAACAACCTATGCCTCAGTTCAGCAAGGTATTTATGCTTCTCTCTCCTTGCAGGTGACACATTTGGTTTAGAGCAGGGTGTGGGACTGATGTTTTAAGAGCTCCTCTGTGCTTGAGTACCTGTTACAAAGATACCACTTCCTAAACCGAATTATTCCTACGATAATGACTTTTCATTTAGTCCTGAGGCATCATTTGCAGTCATGTAAGCTGAAATGGCATCATTATGCCATTTAATGCACCTTAAATATGTTCCAGCCACATAACACCAACACATACTTTGCTAACATCTGTACTCTTATAGCTCTTTTCTCTACCTTGGACTGCGAGCTTCTACTTAGGGAACACTTTAATCATAANGTTCCTGGCAGGAGGCTGGGGAAGTGCAGAGCCCCAAAGTTTCTGTGCCTGTTCACGTTAGTTTTGATTGAATCATGTTAGCTAGCCCTGAAATTCTTTTCAGGAGCCCTTGGGACCTTGATGCTGGGGTGGAAATAAGTTTTAGTCAGTAGTACAGTATTTACACAGTCAGTTCTTAGTGCACCCAGAGGTGAGATCACAGCTTTTTTGGGGTGCTACGGAAGTGACGCAGCTACAATACTCTCAGATTTCAGTGGGTCTAATTGACATGACAGAGTGTTTGGAAGGGGTAGAAAAGAGTCAGGATCCTCGTTTCCATTCTCATAGCATTCTGCGAGCAGAAACCCAATTGTTCCACATTATGGGTAGACACCTGACATGGCAGCATTGTAGACCGACTAACAAAAATGAACTCTGCAGTTCACTGTGTTTTCCAATAGTTTGTAACACAAAAAAGGCAGGAGAGGAAAAAGCTGTAGTAGAGGTCATGGAAATCTCTTTAGAGCCTGTCTGCCTGATTGTGCGTGAAGAGCTGTCTTTTTACGGTGTCTTAACTGTGGTTGAAGCTCAGGGAATTTTGTTCTTGTTAGCTGCTGCATTTGTGAAATTTGGAGCTGTGGAACTGTTCAAATCATGGATAGTTTGATTAATTTTGACTACCAGACTAAGTAACGGAGTAGAGCTTTCCTCATGTTGAACCACTAACTTTATTTTGTAAACTGGATTAACTGAACCTGAAACTAGCTTGCCAGCTCCGATGAGAAGAGGTACTGACACAGGAGAGATTAAATGCACAGTGTTAGGGTTTCACCTTATTTTGCTGGCTAGGTATTGGGGAATGCAGACCTTCTGAGTGGGATGCATTCATGTCCTACCTGTGTGATCAAAGATAATGGTGGACTATTAGACCTGATACAGAAAACGGTGACTAAAGCACAGGGACACCCTAAGAATAATAGAAATCCTCCATTTTCAAAGAGTAGTGGTCACAGTCTTCTGGCATTATGAGGTGTCCACACTGTCTCTAACCTTTATAGTGATTTGTCTCTTGTGGGATTCAGTCCATCCCACTGCTTCTAGGGTCTCCAAACCTAACACTGTAGGTGAAATGAGCAAACCACAGAGGCCATCCTCCATGCTAAGCCCTCCCTGTGTGCTACATGCCTCTTCAGTTCTTTTCTTTCGCAGTAAGAAAGCATTGTGAATTTCTCAGGAAAACTCTAGTAGTACTTCTGGACCAAGTCAGAAGTCCCCAGAGTCCTTCCTACTTATTCGCCCTATCTTTTTCTAGACCGTCTTAAATTATTTTGCTCCCAATTCTTTATTCAGAAGACTAATGAACAAGGCTAAGTCTCTGAGGTCTTGTATGCTCTCTGGGATTTAGCAGAACAGCTAGTCCTATTTTCATCTCTTTTCCATGTCAGGATATCTGCTTTTTCACTGTTAGCATTTGTCCAATGGTTGTAGCACCTTGCCCCATGGATAACTGCAAGGAAAGCGGTTAGATTTCTTTTCTGTGTGGTCCCTCACTGAGGCTCTGAATAAATGCAGTTGTTCTCTGTGCAACACTTTGCAAAACTTTCATTGTGTCCTGCTTTCTATCATATCCAAAGCACACCAATAATTCCGCATTTTGGGGATTTGCATTTCACTACAACTCATCCATATGCCATCAAGGACTATAAAAGGAACAAAGACTTGGATTTCTATTTTTCTTTTATTGGATAAAATTCCTAATAAAATATTATTGAAAATACTTATGTACATTTTAATATAGAAGTATTGAAGACTTTGGAGATGCAGTGATATAAAACAGCCAGGAGTGAAAGGCGAATCAGTTTTCTGATGGTATTCCTGAGATCTTTCCTTTCTGCCTATGTACTATTGCAGCCTGATGCTACTATACTGTCAAATTAGTACAGTATTTGTATTCATACTGTAGTATTCATCTATAGTTGTTGTGGTTTAGCCCCAGTAGGCAGCTCAGCACCACACAGTTGCTCATTCACTCCCCTCTGGTGGGATGGAGGAGAGAATGGGAAAGGTAAAAGTGAGAAAACTCATGGGTTGAGATAAAGACAGTTTAATAGGTAAAGCAAAAGCTGCACGAGCAAACAAAGCAAAATCAGGAATTCATTCACTACTTCCCATTGGCAGGCAGATGTAAAATGTCCACAAAATGTCCAGTTATTGGATTAAGAATTAATTAATGGACAGTCCATGACTTTGGGCTCCATCTGTTATGGTGGTCACTCAGGACAAGAGAGGTGATGTGTTGTGTGGAGTTATTGGGTACCAAAGTCAGCTCAGCTCAAGTCACTGCTGTACTTGCACTGCTTCTTGCAAGGCTTGGCCTCCATTGGTTCAAGTGGTTTCTGCTATAGCAATTCCTATAACATGCAACTCAAATAATGTTTTTTTTAAAGGACAATTTAAAGGTATATCCATTACAATCTCCACCCCTGGTCCCTTTGGACCAGACCTTACGGTTTAACATTGCAATGAACTCCGCCCCTTGCCCCTGCTCTGGCTTGGACTTATCCACAGACTGCAGTCCCTTAGGGGAGTACCTGGTCCAGTGTGGCCTTCTCTATGACCCACAGCCTCTTTAGGGGTATATCTACTGCAGCATGGACTTAGTCACAGCCACAGTCACTTTGAGGTGCACCTGCTCTGGTGCAGCCTTATCCATGAGCCACAATCCCTTCAGTGGTGTAGCTGCACCACCATGGCCTTATCCACAGCCACAGTCCCTTCAGAAGTGAACCTGCTCCAACATGACCTTATCCATGGCCATAGTCTCTTCAGGAGTGCACCTGCTGTGTTATGGACTTATCTATGGCTGCAGATGCTTGGATGTGTCCCAGCATGACTTCATGCACAGCCACTAATGCTTCAAGGTGTACCTGCTGCAACACAGACTTATCCATTGCCACAGATGCTTTGAGGGGTACCTTCTCCAGCATGGACCTATCCTTGGACTGCAATCCCTTCAGAGGTATACCTGCTGTGGCACGGACATATCCACAGCCACAGATGTTTCAAAGTGTACCTGCTTACTTACCCACGTGGACTTACCCACAGCCACAGATGCTTCAGGGTGTCCTGCTCCTGTGTGGACTCATCCATAGGTCACAGTCCCTTTGACTCAGGTTCACACTGGAGTTCCAGCCTGTCCAACACAGCAGCACAGGAACAGCAGCAATGCCCTGGCCATCTGCCAGCCCAGGCACATTGCCATTGCTGTTATCTAAATGTTCCCAGACACAGCAGAGTAAGATGATCAGCAGCACAGCAGTACAGCAAGCAGTGAAAGCAAAAAGCAGCCACTACCAAGCAGTAGACTCTAATATACAGTAAGGCAAGCAAGCCCCATGGCAAGCACAGGAGTCTGCCAATTAATACCCAAACAGCTATAACAGCTGTAAATTCAATCTAGCACATTCCAATCAAATCTGTCATTATCTCAAACCCTTCAAGCCCATGTTGGGCTCCAAAAAGGACTGTCGTGGTTGAACCCCAGTAGGTAGCTCAGCACCACACAGCTGCTCACTCATTCCCCCCTCCAGTGGGATGGGGGAGAGAATCAGAAGGGGTAGAAGTGAGAAAACTCATGGGTTGAGATGAAGAGTATCACAACAGTATAGATGATGTCTTTTTTCTGATACTCTAACACCCTGGACCAGTTTTTGTGCTTGCCCTGTGATAGATGAGGAGCCATCCCACATGTTTTTTGGCTCTGTATCTTTAAAGAGAGATTTCTTAAAGTGCCTAAATGAAGATGCATGACTTTTGATGGGAAATCTGAGGGACCAACAACTTTTTTTTTCAATGATTTTTCTTTCATGACTTGCTGATTGCCAAGAATTGGATGACAAAAGATGTGATTTGCCAACCACAAAATATAGCATCCTTGTACTAGTGAACTCTAAAGTAATACATTTCAACAAATACATAAGGAAGCAATATGTTATGTTTGTACCATAGCAAGATGTTTCTGCTTCTTCCAAAAGTGGAAGTTTTGAGGGAGCTTTTCTCTAAAGAGATATTAAATTTCTGGAAGTTCTAAAATAAAAGGAAACTTTAAGGAAAAGATTTTCATTTTTTACCTATGTGTACACACAAGAAATCTTCACTAACCAGCTTCTGCAAGATGAGGATTTAATCCACAGACTTAAACTTGTCCTCTAGTAGAGGTTTTTATAATACCAATTAAATCTTCCCTAGAATGTCAAGTAGAAAAGTGAATAAACTTGAAATAAAAACTTTTTCGGCCATGTGTGAGAAAGAAAACCTGAAAAATGTGTTTTTTCTGTTTCCTATTTGATTGCTAGTGATGTACTCTTTTGGCTCATCTTTGAATTCCTTATAATCCAGTTTTATAACTGCTTCCTTTTAAGAAAATGGAACTTTCCTGTCTTGGATTTCCTTGAAGCATTCTCTCCTCATTGCAATCACGGAATCACAGAATCACAGAATCACAGAATGGTAGGGATTGGAAGGGACCTCTGGAGATCATCTTGTCCAAACCCGCTGCTTGAGCAGGTTCACCTAGAGCAGGGTACACAGGACTGTGTCCAGGCGGGTTTTGAATATTTCCAGAGGAGACTCCACAGCCTCTCTGGGCAGCCTGTTCCAACGCTCTGTCACCCTGACAGTAAAGAAGTTTTTCCTCATATTCGGGTGGAACTTCCTGTGTTCCAATTTGTGCCCATTGTCCCTTGTCCTGTCATTGGGCACCACTGAGAAGAGTCTGGCCCCATCCTCTTGGCACCCACCCTTCAGATATTGTAAGCATTGATAAGATCCCCCCTCAGTCTTCTCTTCTCCAGGCTAAACAAACGCAGGTCTCTCAGCCTTTCCTCATAAGAGAGGTCCTCCAGTCCCCTGATCATCTTCATAGCTCTCCACTGGACTCTCTCCAGCAGTTCCCTGTCCTTCTTGAACTGGGGAGCCCAGAACTGGACACAGTACTCCAGATGTGGCCTCACTAGGGTGGAGTAGAGGGGGAGGATAACCTCCCTCGACCTGCTGGCCGCACTCCTTTCTATGCACGCCAGGATCCCGTTGGCCTTCTTGGCCACAAGGGCACAGTGCTGGCTCATGATTAACTTGCTATCTACCAGCACTCCCAGGTCCTTCTCAGCAGAGCTACTTTCCAGCAGGTCAACCCCCAACCTGTGCTGGTGCATGGGGTTGTTCCTCCCCAGGTGCAGGACCTTACACTTGCTTTTGTTGCATTTCATTCGGTTCCCCTTGGCCCAGCTCTCCAGCCTGTCCAGGTCTCACTGAACGGCAGCCCAGCCTTCCGGTGTATCAGCCACTCCTCCCAGTTTTGTATCATCAGCAAACTTCTGATTTACTGGGACTGAATGTGAATTAGCAGTGTCTCATTGTTGTGAAAATACAAACATTACGATAAAATGTATCGGCAAAATTACAGCCAGTGAGACATGTGATACCATCTTTCCTCTCTACTTGGCTGTTGAAAGGCAAAGACCTTAACTGGAATATCATGACCAGTTTTGGATACCAAGGCTCAATAAAAGTGTTGAGTCCAAAGGGCGTCAGTGGAAGTGATTAGCAGTCTAGAAATATGAGGTTCAGGGAGAGAGCAGGGAAAACAGTAACATGAAATGTCTTGAAGGCTGCTGCAAGGAAGAAGAAAACAACATTTTTCCCATATGTATAACGGACATGATGCTCTATAATGGTGTTGAGTTGCTGCAGAGAAGAAGGTTCATGTTCCCTGAATAGTGTGGTTGTTGAAATCATAAAGATTGTTTGGATGGGTTGGGAATCTCTACTATTAGAGGAATTTGACGGGAGGCTAGACATGCATCTATCAGGAATGATGCAGGAGACCTGATCCTATTCTTAAGACTGACAATAGATAGACTAAACAATCTCTTGCCATATGATTCTGTGATCTTTAAACCAATATAATAATTGGAGATCTTTTAATGCTAAATTAATACTTAGAGCCATGCAACTTCAGCGTCTTGGTCAGGGTTGCATTTGGTATAATTCATTATGAAAAAATTATGACTGAACAGTGTCATGCAGCAGACATTAGGCCTACAGCACACATGGCACAGTATTGCTGTATTTACCTAGTTTCACATGAAGCAAAATTTAAGTCTTTATATGCATATGTCCCTTTCCCCTTTGGCAAGCGTTAGAATAGAGGATAGCAATTATATTAAGCACCCCAACTAAAAGAAGCGCTATAATGTGAATGCACTGCCTGGTTAGCACCAGAGAACCCAAACAGGAAAGAGCTTGTCTGCAGACACTACCTCCAGTGTTTGTGAAACAACTGCTTATTTCCTTTAGAAAAGTTTAATGTGGGTGGGAGTTCTTTATTACCGCAAAATACGAGCATTACTAATGATTTTACTCAATGTTTTTATCTCAGCAATAATGAGTTTAATCTTTTGTACTGATACAAGCACAGTTCCCAAGAAAGTGAGTTTTATTGAAGTCAGTCCTGAAAGCTTTTAGAAAATAGAAAATGTGTAAATATCCATTAAGTGTACTTGGTCTTTTTAACCTTTATTTTGGAAAACTAGCTATCAGATGTGTATAATTTGATTAAAATCTTCCTCTTCAGCCATTCACTCTTATTGTTTCTTGAACGCTCCAGTAACAACTTGTTAGGAATTTAACATCGTTGTTACTTAATGTATGTGTATGTGTAGGTAACGATGCGATTTAAACTGACATGGGAAAGCTTTCACTTACTCAGATTCCAGTTCAGTGAGGTGAATGCACCTCAGATAGCATTAAACATCTACTATGTGTTTGCAGCAAGGCAGTCAACTGCATAAACTATTTGTTTTTATAGGCATTCCATAATGCCCATCACTGCAAGTTGTGAAGGCCCTAATAAACATAACTGATACAGAAACATTAATGCCATTTCATAAGAAGGGAGGCTGAGGCCAAGTGGGGCTAAATGACCTATCCAAGTGCTACAGAGTGAGGAACCCAAATCTGCTCTTTAACCAAAAGGAGGGTCTGGTGGCACTGCCTTGCATTTAGAGGGCAGGAGCATCTTCCATGTCCAAAATTGCATGTGTTCATTGAATTCCTGAATGCATTTTGAATGCCCCTGGCAACTCTTCTGTTGACAACAAAGGACATATAAGGGATGAAGCACAACTTAACTGCTTCATCATGAAAGCACCTGCTTGCTAGCTCGTGGCCTGAGTTATCCTCTCCGGGAGGTGGATTGGTGTTGCAGTGGGTGGGAAAAGCTTGTCAGATATTAACATGACACCTGTTCTGATAGTCTGAATTGTGCTGCACTTGATCCCACTTTCGACAACAGATTGCAAATCCCAGGGGCCCATCTGTGATACACTCTACATTTCAATGGTTTGTTCATGCATGTACATCTCTGATCTCTCAAGTTTGCAATATTTATTTTGATTTGATTATAATCTTACTTTTACTTCTACTTGTATATTGACAGAAACAGGGAATTGGAAATGGTAAGTGCTGTAGTTTAGAATCTGTGTGTTTAAAATACATAAGGAGTTGGAATATTAAGTCTCCATTTTCATATCGAAAGTCTATGTGGTATTTCAGATGCATGCAAGGAACATTTACATCTTTACTTTTGTTATTTGATAAGTTAAATATATAGCATACATTTCAACTCAGCTATACTTTCAGCATGCAGCAGACTCTACAAATATATTGGGGTTATACTTGTCCTGTTGGGACAACATTTTGGGCACCAATATCAACACGACCCTTATCTGACTATTGCTCTCTATTTCTCCAAGGTGCTACTTGGAGTGAGCTGCTTGTAGTCCTCAGTTAGACTCAGTTAGTACCAATCTGCTTTCCGTCTGTCAAAGCTAGTACTCGAATCACTGACCGTTTCCTTCTGAATAAGGAACGGGAATGCAGTCACCATGATTGCTGACAGCATCGCCATGTTTCTGGGTGAGCTCACCCTCCTTTGCTCCAGAGTAAATACTCTTTCTTGTTGAAGAGATGAGACTCCTCAGAGTGACGTTCTTTTTGGCTCATCCAAGAGGCCTTGTCCTTGAGCACTGAGTCAGCAGCTGGTGCAGATGCAGCACTGGCTGGTTATTCTCATGCTGCCCAAGAATTCCTCCAGCAGCACTGGGCCCAGAAACAGAGGCGAAAGGGCTTTGTTTAGCAAGTTAATAAATTTCTAGATGGGGCAAACAGTGAACTGGAGTTGTCTCCAGAATGACAGAGGGAAATGTGTCAATAACACTTACTCAGTAGATTTTTGTTATGGGAAGCCCTGCCTACTCTGTTTTCTTTCTGAGAATATTCCAGCCAATGAGGTGTGAACACTCAACAAAATAGGAAACTTTAATAAAATAATTCAACTTTTTGTTTCTGTGAAAATTTTGAGCTTATTGTTTTTAGCGTGGTACAAGAAATAATTCCAAGGATTATGCACATCTGACTAATGTGTTTTGAATGTGAAACCTTTCAAGAAACTGCTCTACAAGTTATTTGACAGTATATAATGTGTTCATAGAGAGTTTTGAAATGGAAAGAAGTCCTAAATGCATGGAATAGATTATTCATTAGCCATTACTCACCTACTTCTAATAGGTGACTGCTGGTCATTCCCAGTAAAGCTCTGGATTCCTCAGGGAGGCCTGGCAAGTTTCCTTGCCGTACAAGTAAAGCTAATTGCATTGCCTGTTCCCTGGTTTGTTTTCCAGAGTGCATAAATACCTTTGGTTTTAAAGGCAATATAGAGGTAAACATTTGTGCTGCTGTTAAATACCATTGTGGCACCAGAGAAATACTTCACACTTTAGCACTGGCCATGTGTGGACTTGAGGTTTTTTTTTTTTTTTGGTTGATTATTCTTTAGAGCACAGACTTGCTGAGTGATAACTCTTGAAGTAAGTAAGTACATCTGCATGGTTGGGTTTAACCTACTCTCCTCCATACGCACACCTCTGGTGGGTTTTTGGTTTTCCTATTTTTGTCCCAATAACTGCTCAGCATCTGAGCAGATATCCATAGCGGAGCTGGGCTCGACATCCCCTGAGCTTTTTCTTAGTGCAACTTCTAGAAGCCAGAGGGTTTGGGGAGGCAGGGTTATGGGGGTGGGGATTGGACTCAAGCTAGGATGGTTCCTACAAGCCAGCGCCATTATCCAACAGTTGCAGCCACTGCCATTCAGCTGAGATACTGTGACTACATGAGGGGGAAGAAGATAAAATCAGGGCCACACCTGTGGATGGACTTTTCTTGTAGCAGCTTCATTGTGTCTGTTTTCGGCTTGAGAGGCCACTGGCACTGTTAGCAAGCCAGTGCAGGCAACTCAGCCCAAAATGCAAAGAGCAGCTTTCCACAGCAAGTGGCTGTCTCAGTTCTCAGCAACTACCAGAAGCTCACCAGGTTGGTACTGGCAGGTTAGTATTCAGTCTTTTGTCGCAGAGCTGTTCAGTGGTACATCTCTATAAAGTTTAACAGGTAGGTCACAAACCTTAGGATACTTTTTTGTGATTCTTAAACTGTACTGATGATCTTCATGGGACCATAGAGAGGTGTCTTTTCATCATTTTCCAAGACCTGGTTGATCATTGAAGGTTCAGTCCATATTGGCTTGGAGGAGCCTGATGTCTTAAGAGACTTCATAGTCCATCTGCTTAAGGAAGTAGACCATGGGCTTTCATGGCTACTCACTGTGTCAGTGATGTGATTTCCACTGATGTTTTTAGGTGATCTTTTTTTACCATCTGCTTTTCTGCCTAACTGAACTATTTACTGGACTGTTGGATTTGGAGGATGGACTTAGTTAACTGGATTAAACAGCTGCTCAGTAACAGGTAAATGTGCATGTTGAGAGCTCTAAAGGGTGGGAAATTTTCTCATTAAGAGGCTGGGGAGTACAGGGCAATCTTTAATCTGTTTCTGTGAGAGAAAGGTCTCTTTATCCTTCAGTGATGGACAGGAGATAGAAGAACAGAGGCTAAGAATGTAATAGCAGCCAGAAAAAAACTGCTCTGCACACCATATCAAATTGGGCATCAGGAAAGCATCAGAAAAACATAGCTTGTTCTTGAGGTTATAAGCTGCAGTGTTCAAAGTCATTTTTGTTATTCATTATATCCATGTTTAGATTTCATGTGGTAGCTTTTTGAAAGGACATTTTACTGTATTTATGAGACAGATGTAATTATAAGAAAACTGGTTTTCTTATGTCAAAAATGTCAGTGAACATCGCTGAATGGAAGGCAAGTGCTTGCATCGTTACAAGGGTTTGTGGACAAACACGTGGTTTGTTTTTTTTTTTTCTTCTTCCTTTGAAATACATAATGGTGAGGGAAAAAAGACATTAATTGGAGTCGTAAGATGGAGATGTGTTTTCAGTCTGAGTTCTGGATCCCTCTGTTCCTTGTCTTCTACATCGGACTTTTGCAGAGGATCGTTTTGTGTTTATCAGAGCATTGGAGGTGCTAATGTCATGGTTTCTTTGGCTCCTTTGGCATGGTCAGCAAGTCCACTGGCTTTTGTATTATCGTTTATTTAAAAAAAAAAAGAGTGGTGGGGAAGATTTTTGGGGGGCAACATTGGCATGGTCTGAGTAGAGTAGCGCAGAGGCCTCAAAAATAAATAGGTGATTCAGCCTGATGGGAAGCATTGCAATTTGGGATAACCTTCAGAGAAAGAAAAGGGATGGGGTGAGGTGATATCACCATGTGAAGCTGTCTCTGTTAATTGAAGGAGCTTAATCCATCTTGAAAGCAAATTATCTTATAATATTGCATTTCTTCTCTTTCTGGATGTGATTCTCTTACCCAACCATTTTAGGTAATCTGAGTGAATAGCACAGGAGCTGCAAAATTGAGACTAGCCTAAAAGGGCCCAGTACCAGAAGATGCTGAGAGTCCTTAAGTCCCACTAAAGTTATTCTGTGACTTCATCTCACCATAAAGGCATGTTTGCTCATTAGGATTAAAAGCAAAAAACCCCACTGCATTTCTGGTTAGTGGGATTTTTTTTTTTTGTCCCTAGTACCATCCACACAGACATCCCATTAAGGCAGCAGAAAGATCTGTAATGGCTGTACCTTGATTAAAACTCCTGGCATCGATAATGGCACAAGCCTGTGGGATTTATTACTGTCTGTGTGGATCCTGTTTGTTTTTTCCTATGGAAATCCAAGTTTATACAAGAGCCATCAGATGGAACTTGCACGCCTTTATTATTACTAATAGTGGCTAGGAGTGCAGCTCCAAATGATGCATAACATTTTTTTTAAAGTAAACCATAAGCCAAGTTAAATGAACTTTAAAAGTGAACATGATTCATAACAGATACCATTTTAAAACTGACCAGACACAGCAAATGTAAATTCTGTCCTTTTAACTGTAAAATGTTTAAGCTTATTTGCAAAGGAGTTTGAAAAATTAAAACCATACCTTCTCTGTATTTCTCCAGCCGTGAAGAAACATCAGAGTTTGCATTTGAAAGGATGGCAATACAAACTGTATAGACAGACTAGACGTCTACTTGAATTACCTTGCTTGTTGAGGGGAAGTCTTAAACTGATGANCGTCTACTTGAATTACCTTGCTTGTTGAGGGGAAGTCTTAAACTGATGATCACATATAATCTGTAATGTATTAAAAGCATATTCTTTATTGGAGTCCCCATATTACATTTCAAATACATTTCCATGGAATGTTTCAAAATGTCATTTAAAATTATTACTTTTTTCATTGAAATGGCATGTGTCCCCTCAACACTCATCTAGAACTTTATTATTATGATTCTTTGGACAGTTTAAAGTCATGAGATCACTTTTTGTGGTTTTGTGTGCCTCACACCACCTCTGTTCCTGCTTCAGTGCTAATGCCAGCTTCACACTCCCCCTAACAGTTTAGCTCCAGCTTCTTGGCCTGTGTAGGTTTTGTTTCAGTTGATCAGAGGTTTGGCTAACTTAAATATTTAGGCAATATATAATAACTGTATCTCAAACAAACACTTATTATAATGATCACTTGCAGTGTTTGCTATCATTAAGAAATAGAGTTCCAGCTTCCATTCTAGCCCCTCTGTTTTTCAACTGGTTTTTGGGGTTTTTTCATACACCCAGAGTGATTCTGTCACCTGGAAGGTGATTTTGCAATAAGAGGGATTTTGAAGAAAG
>WAAD01027762.1:985-17992 GCA_013389945.1 Fregata magnificens
TGTTTTAACATCTCACTTCTAATTTTAAGTGGAGTAGCAACAGTTAGGAACTTAACTTTGACTTCTAAAAAGCATAAATCATAGTCAGGAGTTCAGCTGGATAATTCTTGACCTATTAAGGCAAATCATTTAACCTCTTAAAAAAACCCCAACCCTTCTGCAAACTCTTTTGACCAATCTTTGGTTCCTAAGTAAAGAGAGGTATACCTTGAAATTATGCATGGGCTTAAAGGGTTCTTAAAAGCATCTGTTTTTTAAGTCCTTTCATCCTGCATATCTGCTGCCCACTTCATCCATCTGTTTTGCAACAGGATACCTGCCATTTGTTTCCACCATGGGAGACTGTTGCAGCAGCGCTGTGCTGCTGCTAACTAGACTCCAGTATATTAACCTCTTTGATTAAATTAATCTAAAAGGAACTAGAGACACTCTTGACGTATGCATGCATTTGATCATGGAGTTGGAGAATGCTCTTCATATCTGTTTGATCACATATGGGTTCTTTACACACTCAAAAAGTAAAAGCAGCAGCAGCTAACTCAAAGGAGAATCCCATAAGGGCTCAGACTTAATAAGATCTTATTTTCTTATATAATAAAATAATCCTACTGTAATATCAGTCCTTTTATTTCCCCAAGAGAACTTGGGAAGGTTGTAATATAGGTGGTTGTTCACCATTGCCATGAAACAGTTATTTACAAAGCATATACCCCTCCTGAGGAAGTGACTTTTTTTTGTGTATGGATGGGATGAAGCATGCTTCTGCATGTCTTAGAAAGGGGTGACTGTGTGTGTGTTTGTGTGTGTGTGTAGGAGGCTGCCTCAGTCATGTTAAATTCATATTAGGTAGCACTTCAAGAAAGGACCGGAAAGTAGAGCTGTTGTTGATGTAAAAGGTCACAGACATTAATAGCCTGCAGAACAATTCCAGGGTACAGAACTATTCACAGCTGCCAAAACACAAAGGAAAAGAATAAAAAAAGAATGTGGGAAGTAAAAGGTTTGAAACAATGGTATCTCTCTCTTGTTATTGCTGTTATACTTTGGGGTTTTTTTAAAACACTCATCTTGGAGGGGAATTTTGAGCTGTTCTCTGCTTTCATCTTTTAAATGGCAACAGGAAATATGCGTCTTTTCACTCTGCTTTTATTGCATTTTGTGTCCTGTTCATTTAGAAGTTTTTGTGGAAATATGAACTGCAGTAAATATTGATGAAATGCATGCTTTTCTGACTGAGAATATGCTCTGCTGACGGCTTTTAAAGGGAGTCCAGTCTGTTTTTTCAACAGTTCCAGACCAAGACAGAACAGGTGGAGGATCAGAAAAGGGAAAGGCCTGAAGGGGAGAGGAGGAAAGCAGTGAAAAGGAAGGGAGGATGTTGAAGGTTCAGAGAAGAATATGGACTGTTCTTTTGGACAGAAAATATTCTGTTGCTTAAAGAAAATAAAATTTCTCTCTTTTTAAGGCTGGTTGTGTACTAGCTAGTGGCAGAGGCACAGAGGGGAAATGCTTAGCTCTTGAAAGCCATTACAAAAATGGAATGAAAAGCACCAGCAATATCAAATGGTAAGGTTGTGTCTGTGCTGTCTACCTCCCTCCCTCTCACCAAGACACACAGCCCCTCTCATTTTCCTCACAATCCCTTTCAGGCAGCCAGGGGTTCCAAGCAAGGGACAGAGAATAACAAAAATGTCCATGTTTATAGTCATTGGTAGCTGGTATGATTTGAGGTAGCCAATGATAAGAAAAATCCTCATCTGTATACACTGGCATTTATTATGCCAACAAAGTCACAGATCAATCATTTTCATCTCTGCTGCTGACAGATCAGATGTAGACTTACAGCAAGTGAGGAATTGGGCAGATTAGAAGCTAGGTCTATTATTCTGATTATAAATCACTATGTCTTTGATTTGCTGAGTAGAACAGGAACAGACATTTTATCTTTTTTCTTCCTGACTGAAAAACAGAATTACTGTTTTATTTTTTAGCCACCCTTTCCTTTCCCACCAGCATTCCCCTTCCCTTCAATACAGATCAATAGTTCTGTCCTTTCCATCAGATATACTCAAAACTCCACCAGTCTGCATGCTCTCACCCTGTAAAAGGAGAAAGCCCTGGTCCTTATCTGCATCCTCTCAAGCTGACTACAGTCCTTACCTGTTCTGTCTGTGTTTCATCCTTTGTTCCTCCTACAAAGAAATCTTTGCATGGATGGCTCAGGAGACTGCCAATGGTCCATAACATCTTTCCCTCCTCATTTTGCTTCCAACAGTGATTATTGTCTTGTGTCATTCTGGGGAAGTGAGTTCTCTTCCTGTTCCTGGCAGATAAGTGTCTAAAGAATAGGATTCATAACATTCATTTAGTCTTAGTCTCACCAAGGAAGCAAATAACTAAAGTGATAAGCTTGGAAACATAGTGATGGTGGTCTTGGAAATGTAATGAAGGCGGCCTTGGCCAGCAAGGGCTGAGGGGCAGTAAGTGATGTGATGCCACTGCCATTTCTGTCTGTTTTCTGGAAATACAGAAAAGGAGTCGGTCTGCTGCTCTGTCAGTCTAGTGTGAAGTTCACTTCAAAAACTGAAGGGTATTTGATTTGAAGCAATGATTTTCTTAAGTGAATGAAATGACAAGAGATGTTTTAGCCCAAGAAAGATATGCAGAGATGGACAACTCCAAAATTTTCCATTTTAGCCATACTTCTGGCAGGAGGAGGAAACATGTCATGGTCTTCACTTGGGTGAAAGACACATAGTCCTGCTTCCCCATCTGATATCTCTCTAAGGACAGCTTAGAACAGGCACATGTGGACAACTCCAGGCTGCTGTGACAGTTAGTCAGTGTTTGGGTAAGGAGAGCTGGGCATCGTGTGGTCATGCAAAAATACAAGAAAACAGATGGTAGTTACTGGAGGTACTGGGGACGGCTGTAGTATAATATGTAGAACTGGAGCTAATATTAGCTGTCTAATGTTTTGAGATATGTATGGACCAAGTGCCACTTCCAGGAGGTATTTGAGGTTGGATAAAATTCAGTGGCTAATGGAAAATTATTGTATTTTCTCTTGTAATTTTTTTTTTCTACCCATAAGCTAGAGCTGCAGTGTTTGAGCTGTCTGTGAATTGGCAGAGCATTTGGTGTGTTGTTAATAATCTCAGCAGATATGGAAGCCTGAACTAGCTTCTAATGAGTATAACAGGGTGTTTCCAGATTTGGGCAGAGACTGAATGATCCAGTGTATGGGTCCTTAATTGAGAACTTTTCCTGGGGACTTGCAATCAGATGCCTATAAAAACAAAACCAAGCAACCTCCCTAAGCTAAAATAGCTAAAATAAACTTTACTGCTAAGGACATAAAGAAAATGGAATAGTTTGTAGTAGTTTAGTCAGTGAGTCTCTAACCTATGCTTTTCATGAGGAGATGATCCTGCCATATATATAGCCTACCGGTATACATTAATGGCCCTAGCGGTATACATTAATTTGTCCAAACTGTTGACATACCACACAGAATCAAATAACTGTTACCCAGAATGAAAAGGGAAAGGAGGTGAAAATCCAACCCAGCAAATTCTTTTTCTTTTAAGGGAGAGAAAGAAAGAATCTGTATTTTTGTTATGTGACTGCTACTGGCGATCAACTCACCCATCCTGCCCTTTCTTTTCCTCTGGTCACTGGTAATCAAAACTGCCAGGGAATCTGAGACAGGCTTGTTCAGGAATTAGATCACATGTAAATGGTGGCAGTGCAGGCTTTTATGGTAACAGAGGAATACTATCGATGAAAAGCAAAGGAGCTGTCCTTATTTTGCAGAGGTGCCGTTACATGTGCTTGCCTTATTCTGTATATCAATTCATACTTTGCAAGTTAATGAGATCAGCACACCATCTTCTACAGATGCCACATATTGGGACGAAAGAAAGAAGCAAGCTAATGCTTTTCTGTGACTATATATTTTTGTCAGGAAAATGCTGGAGTAAACCACTAGGGCCAGATGATTTGTCTAATTCTGAGCAGCTAGATTAAGCTTGGGTTTGAAAACTGAGACAAACAAGATTGGTATGTTATTTGTTTTGACAGCCTTTGGGGAAATCAAAAGTATGGAGAGGGAAAGGAGGATGGAGACAGAGATAGGGATTTTTTTTTCCTGTATACCTGTTGAAGAAGGTTGGAGAATTTGTTATTCAATTTAGCTCCTATTAAAGCGGCTGCTATTTGCTTGAGCATTGATGTTTCAGAAGACTGTTTCTTCCTTGGATGTTGTTGGTACCTATGGCAAAACTGATCTCCTGACACTAACACTGTTTGTCTTTGCTAGCTGATCCTTCCAGAAATAAGGCTGAAACAGTACACTTGCTTGTGTCTGTGACCATGGCCCTGCTTGTAGTTGTGTGTGTGTGAGTGTGTACTGGACGTGCAGAGGGGGGGATGGCAATCTCAGGTGAAGATGGTTATCATCTAAGCAGCTGAGGAAGATTCAGGGATGGTAGTCAACCCTAACATTTAACTTTTGTGAATTAGGACAAGGAAAGTTCAACAAATCCTTGAAGATCTGTTCTCTGCATCAAGCCTCCACTAAGCTTGATGTGGGGTATGTGGATAAAGTTACCGAGGATCAAGCAATAAATACCATCACTGGAGCTGTGCAGGTTTCACCACTGCTGGCAATTAAGTCTTGGCTGTTTATTTATGCAAAAAGTTATATAAATGTTACCCATAATTCAACTGCCTCTGAAAGAGTTCTAAAAACATCCTATAAAATGAAGCAAAATTAAGCCACTTTCATAAACTGTTACTGCTGCCTGTGTTGTGTATCTGGTTTTTTTAGTAACTGAGAGCTGATTCCAGGGGACAGATCCTGTAGCAAATAGGCTGAAGTATCCCTGCACAAATGTCAGCGATCCAAGTGCTGCACTTGGTGTTATGTGAAGTGAATGTAAGCACAGACATAGCAGAGTGCAGCAGACGTTTCTTGGGAGGGCAGGAACCTCAGGCATTTAAAATGGTTCTGCTTTAGCTATTGCACAAGCTATTTTTAACTTTTTACTTCATATTTCTCTGTCATCATGTCAGAAATAATCTCATAACAGTCCTAGTGTCACCACTCTGAGCTCCAGACTCAGCAGTCCCAAAGTTCTGATGTGCTGTTTGCCTGATCTCAGAGACAGTGGATGAAGAAGCCCTGAGGATGTGTAGGCACCACTCACCAGGAGCGATGGGGATTGCAGGTGCTTTTCCCACAGCTGGATTTCCTCCTTAGCATTTAAACAAGGGCAAGCAAACTGGTGAGATTCAAATGTACAGTTCAGCTGGGAAAACTTTCCTGGCAATGTTAGTACTTGAATTGTTCAGTCCAACAAGCAAAGTCAGATTCCTTAAAAAAATCTTTAAGAAATTTCTGATGGTTCACCTCGCTGGTCTCTCTCTTTGTCCCCAGATCTGTGGAGGTGTGCAACATCTGATCTAGTTGTTGAAAATATATTTCAGCATTTAAGTGCCATAGGCTGTGCTTGAAATGGCCTTGGCTCGTACTGAAGATTCACTTCACTTGCAGGGAGAGTCCATTCTGCTGTAACTGAGTATAGCTGCACTTATCCCTTGGAAGGCATTGGTTATCCTCTACAAGACTGATGTCACATGCTGCGTGCCCGCTGCTTTAATGTGTCCCCATACATCTATATCTGAACAGCAACAGAAATACTACCACTGATCTTTTCAAGCTAGAGTCCCATGAAGTTCACAGAAAGAAGGACCTGTATGTGACAGGAAAGGCTGTTACTTACTTTTGCATGCATTACTGCATCCTGTCTTTCCTTGTTTTGCAGAAATCATGAGTGTTAACAAAATTCGGAAAAGGCAGAGTCTGACTGATTACATCCACCCATCTCAAGTTCTGCTGCTGCCCATCCTGTTCCACTCTTTTCTTTCCTGCTTTAGATTGTCATGCAAGTCTTTTGTGTTATGCTTATGAAAGACGTAAGGAGGGACAAGTCTTAGGTAATGTTTTTTATATTTAAGTTTCATTGAAGTTTCAGTTTACTTGATTTTGAAATTCATGCTAAAGACAATCTGATAAAAGACAAAGCCATTCGTTGCTTACTGTCAGTATTTCATACTAGTTCAAATTATTGCAGGACAGGGTTTGAAACTCAGCTGACATCTTGCTGCAGTGTTGAAACTGTTTGATAGTTCCTCACCTCTGTGAGATCAATAGAGGGGGAATAATAACAGTATGTTTTTCTTTTTCCTCTGGCACTTTGATACAGCATTTCTGGTTTTGGAACCATATAGTGCAGCAGGCTGAGCCACTGGAAGATGTGGTACAAGTATTTTGAGAGCAACAGCTCTCCATGAGAGAGGCTTTGAGAAATAGCCTCATTTGGAAATAACTCTGTCTATAACATACCATCTGAGGCATTGTAGAGTTTGCATAATATGAAGGGCATTTTGGTTCACATGACAAACAGCCTCCTTTTGCAGCTACCATGCCCTGGCTCATTTTCAGGAGCTGCATAGCCAAAGAGAGAGAGCACCCTGTGAGACTGACCCAGTCAGTGGCTATCCCATTCATGCTCTTTTCTTCGTGCACAGACCCACGTGGCCTCACTCATTCCTGGCAGAGCCGGGAGCCAATGCGCAGGTGCTTCAGTACGTCCTTCTCTGCCATGCAGAAGGCAGGGTTGGCAGATGTGAAATATCTTTTTGAGACTGTCTTTCTGTGCAGGCGCTCTCTGAGATGGGTGACCTCAGGGAGACTCTGAAGACAGTAAACAACAGAAAATCTTTCTGCTGGTGCCATTTAATAATGAAAACACGTTTCAGCTCCTCGTTTGCAGCCACATGCATGGGCTGCCTTTTTCACTTGAAAAAATATCTTCCAGAGAGGGAGAATTAACTTGATTTTGAAAGAAGAGTTTTGCCACATCAGCTGTTACAAACTGACAGCACTATAGAGCTGTTCACAGATCTGTAGTTCCAGACCAGGACTCTCAATAAAAGCTGATAGTAGATTTATTACATGAATTTAAGTTACCTTATGTAAATACATTGTTCCTCTGGGAAGTCTGGCTCTTTTTTTCCATTCTCTAGCAGTTCATCCAAGCAATACTTCAACACCTGAATCATTTCTCCAGAGCAATGGAAATGGGGAAGGAGGGGGCTGTCCTTGATGCTCACATTGGCATTAGATGGGAAGTGACTCTCTGATAAACTAAGGGTGAAGAAAATGTCTTTGGAGTGCTCTTGTCTTCAATAACATTTACAGATCCTCTTTGGCTCTACCTCTTTCCACATGAAGCTACTCAACTGCTGACACACTCTAGTTACGAACACCTCACAACCTTCCCTGAGGTCAATAAACATTTCTATGGTACATTTTGGGAATAGAAGCAGTGAGAAGTTTTACTGATTTCCCCCTCTTTTTTCCCCTCCATCTCTGGCAGGGATGAGAGTAAGCCCATCTTCCTACTTTCAGTGCTTTAGTTTGACCACTAGACAGTGTCCAGCTGATGTAGCTGCCGAAGTGTGCCTCATTAAAAATCTGGATCCCTCTCGTTCTTGAAATGAGGCATATTGGACTCTGCTTCTTTCACAGAGGTCAGTTCTTCCTTATTGACAGACTGGAGAAATTTGTGCCACTGGCAGCAGTACCCGTCTGTTGGTGTGGACCACGACTGTGTAGGCGTCCCTCCTGCTCTGCCACCAAGATGCTGCACGTCAGCGCAAAGATAAGACGCTTCTGCTGAAACTGCCGGTCACTGTGCAGCGTGTGCCTCCTGCATTTGACACAGTGTGTGTGTAAAGGCCATAGGATTTGCAGGTTGTGCATTTTGCACATAAGGTTTTGCCCACAGGTATAGATATAATGTCAGTTCTTTCAGGAAGAGACTTCTGTGACTGGGAAAGTGCTAAAAAGGTGATTTTAAATTTCTAAACATTGGGCAGTTTACTAATATTGAGATACATTTGATACAGTGGCCCACAACTTTGTCACACCAAGCAATTGGTTTTGCATAAAATGTTTACAGTGTTTACCTGAAGTGTATGTACAAACAAAGGCCCAGTCTTTTGGAGGCTCGCCGGAAGGGCGATTTGGATATTTTGTTGTTGCTAAAACCCTCCCGACTGACTGTATGCTAGTATGTACCAGCCATTCAGAAAGACACCTTCTGCCCAGAAGAAACATTTGTGACTTGGAGCACAAGGAAAAAATCAGTGAAAAACATGATAAAATTTGAATTGTAGAAAGAGTGTCACAGAAAGATTTGGGTTGTCCATTCAAATCAAAGATTTGTACCTGGCTTTGTGTATAGTCCTGTTCACGTTTCAGGTATCTCAAATTTTCTTTTTTAAAAATATGTATCTATGGATACAGTGGAGGTTCAGCTACTTGCAACAGAATAACTATATGAGTAAACAGTTATGTGTGGCTGCCCTAGTACATCCTGTGAGAAAGATGATAGGGCAGACTCCTGGGTGAGCATGTATAATGCTCTTTGATAAATGACCTGAATTTGTGGGTAGCCAACAATAAAAACTGGCAGATTTACATTCCTTTGAGCACTCAGGAAGTCACCAGGGAATATGTCCAGCTTAAACCATTTCAAAATTCATGAGCCAGACTCAAAATTATTATGGAGCTTGTGTAAAGTAATGATTAGAAAAAAAGTTGTGATCCTTTGCTTTCTGATACTGTAAACTGTACATAGCTGCGTTTTCTTTTTTTTTGGTTTTTTTTTTCCACAGGAGCTGACCACCTGCAATTTGACATGAGGCTCGCGTCTCTTGCATTAACACCTGATTCCAGCAGCAGAGGATTTAAGAACATGAGTGCTCATGGTGAAACTCGCGAAAAAGTATCGCTATTTGGTCCTCTCAAAAAATTTGGGGAAGAGATTATCTGCTGTTTTGAAGAAATAAACTCTAGAGTCAACCCCCAGTTTTAGCAGTGTGGCTTATTCTAGTCAGTGAGACATTCATGCTTTTCACCTTTGCCTAAAGCTTGCTGTATAATCTTCAGCTCCCTTCTGACTACCAGCCAGTGGCAGGAGACGTCACTGTAGCATTTGACCTAGACAGGTGCAAATCTTTCTGTGCTAATCTTATCACCGGCTTTTCAGCTGAAATTTCCCAGAAGATCTAAGTCCATAACTACCCTGACTGAAAAAATGAGATGGATTTCAGTTGTGCCCCAGCTTGCACTACATGAGCTGACTTTATGCAATAATAAAGGAGACTGGATCAAAGGCAAAAGCCCTGCTGGAAATCTTGTGGGCTGTCACCCTGCCTTTGGTGGCAGGTTAGTGAAAGGCTTTACTTTAACTGGTGTGATACTGCTTTGGGGCTGTTCCAGCAGCCTGCACGTTTCAAAGCTATTTTGGTGTTACATTCCCTACTCCACACCAGTCCCTGCGCGACAGCTCCCTGCACTCATTCGCTGATCTCTCTTCTAGCATCTACCTCCCTCAGCGTGAGAACATGCCTGCCTGCATCCGTGTTTCCCACACGCATTACCAAGAACACACGCATTACCAAGAACACACACTTGAGGGCCACAGATCTTAAGTTTAGCAGCTCCTGCCTTTATCAGATTTATTCACTTGGAGGGGGAGTGGGAGTCTCCGTCCCTCTGTGGCATTAATTTTCAAACACAAGGCAGGGTGATCAATAATCTACTCTGCTGGCAGCTTTATTTACTTTACTCCTGTTTCAGGTATTAGTTTCCTCAGCAATTTTATCACCTGCAGGTTTGATTTTATCTATTCAGTCTGGCATGACCATACACCTGTCCCTGACCCTAGTGTGGCACACCAGAGTCTCCACGTGGCCCTGAGCCACAGTGTAGCTTGGCATGGAAGGTAAGGTTAAATAATTCTGAGTTGCATGCAATTGGCCATCCCTGAACTAAGCAACCATCTGTGATCCATCCCAAAGGGTTCAAAAAATACAGCTACTTCCATCTACTGTACAGCTGCAATTAAGCTGAGGAGCTGCACAATGCAAAACAAGCAGTAGGGAAGCAGCCTACACACTGTATGGCACTGCACTATAGGCAAGGAGGTGCTGGAGAAGGACCTGCTTTTCCTATAACCCAATCACTGAGTAATTTGTAGTTAACATGGGAACCAAGCACACTGATGCTTCGATAGTCAGTATGTGCTCTGGAGACAAGAAGCTCAGGTCTGCTTGCTATATGCTGCATTGTGGCACGTTACTCATTTGCTGGAGGAACTGCAAGGTCAGGTGTTGAGGCACTCATTCAGAAAGGTTACATAAAAAGTGTCTCCCTAGTAAGAACACAGGTTTGGTTTTTGGTTTATCACAAAAAAGAATATTGTCAAAGGAAAAGCACCTGAAATTAATTAATGTAAGGCCTTAGGGTCATGAGTTTAGCAATTTTCCTGAGTTAGACCAAACTCAGCAAAAGTTGCTAAAGCCAAACAGACCAAGACCAGTTTCTTTGCAACCATCTAAAATGAGGGCTATGCCTGGCAGAGGAACTGCATGTAAATCTGCCTTACCAGCTCTGACTAGGGATGCTGTCTGTCCCTAGTGATAGGACTGTCATCTAATACTGTTTTAAACCATGTAACATAATATAATGTTGTGCGGTTAAGCAGCAGCAGATAGATAATGAAAGAAAAGAAATGACTGCCATTACCTGTTAGAACAATCACATTTTTGTGGCAGGTATTTTCTGTATCTCTTTTTCTCTCTTGTTTTTCAGAGTATTTATGTACATGGAAGAGGATCTCTGTTTCCAGAGAGATCATCTGTTCCTGCTGCTTATACCCGATTTGATGTCATGATCTTGGTTGCTGTGGAAATGATTAAGCTGTCATCAACAGGATTCAGATGGGGAATATGCTCTGGGAGAAGATGATACAACGTTCCTTCTTTTATGCAAATATGTGTAGTTAAGAATGGCAAACAAACAAACAAGTAAAATATAGAGGCAAACACTCTTCCCCCTCCCAAATCACTATTCAGACTGAGCAAACTGTTTTAAAATAAGCACATTTTTTCCAGGGGGTGTCAGACGGTGTCTAGAAAATGTCACCCATTGTTGTGGAAGTGGCAGAAGGGAGCTAGGGGTCAGTGAACATGTCCTTGACCCTTTGGTTTGAAAGGGTATTCCAAAGTAGAGGCCAAACTCCCTTTTGTGCTGTGCTTTGAGCAGGCCGTGGTAGGTGCAATATGTTGCAAAAGTAAGTAAGACTAGCACGTTTTTTTGTGAGAGCAAATGGATATGCAACATGCAGAGCACCAGAGAACAATGTCCTTTGCCCTTAAGTAGCTGCCCAGGGTTGTGTTAAGCACAGCAAGTCACAGTGGGAGGACTAATGCTGCCAGACATTAGATGAGGTTATGTTGGCTCAGGAAAATGAAATGCCTCCCAGAAGTACCTTTGGATTTAATTAATATGTGTTTAGAGTTGATGGCAATTCTCCAAAGAGGACTTCTGTTAACCACCAGCTGATTGCATCTGGAATTGCATGGGGGATCTTTCAGTATTTGGTGAATATACATGGGAAGCGGGTCATCTAGGTTGTATATTTGTAGTTGTAATTAGAAAGACAAACTGTATGGGAAGAGAAAGTCAACAATGATCTTGATGATGAGTTTAATACTGCTATGCACATCTGCTGTGTCTTTTGAAGTCTGCAATGCTGCTGTCTCAGTGGTGGGCATAAATGCCTTATAGTAAGTCAAACCCAGTTACTATTACTTTCCAGAGTCTTGGCAGCACTAATGTCTCTAACATAGTCTATATTCAGGAAATGGGGAAAATGCTCAAATGGAAGCAAGCTAGGGTTGTTTTCTTATTAGAGAACTCTCCTACAAAGGTGGATTTTCTGCAGGATCTCCTGGTACTGTTGATCTTAAGCTCTAAGTAGTCTGCTCTTTACCTGCAGCTAAAATTATACACACAACATAATGAGCAGTTGATACGTGACTAAGCTGCTCTCTTATTCAGACATTGATAGGATGTGATAAGGCATCGGGAAAGATTAAGGATGATAACAGGAATATCCTTCTGGAACTTTTTCCATTACTACTGATGCTTCATGGAACATGTTGAAAGAGTTTCCACTCAAGAAATATGTGCTGCTTTTTTGTTGTTTCTGATGACAGCTTCTCAGAGGGGGCACAGCCTGGGCCATGTTTTGAATCAGGGGCTTCATGATCTTTGGATGATGCTGTAAACTGGCACAGAGCACTAATTTTGTATGTCATTTTTGTTACCTGGTTTCTGATGTCATTTGGTGCCAATTATGGGGATGGTCCCAAGTTTTAAATAGCCACCTACATCTCACTTTGTTCCCCACTGAATACTTTTTTGAGATATCTCCACAGCAAGTTCTTTAGGTGCCAGAATGTTGTATTGCATGGTAGAAATAAGCACATGCACAAAGAAGAGCAGATGAAACTAAACATCACACCAGATTATTGCTTGCATTTCTAAACAATAGCACACAACATTGTAATATCTAAATTACCACCTCTCTCCAGAGTTAAAGGGGACAAATTGTATCAGTGTGTTGTAGACTATTGTAACTTGTCCATCACCCCTCCTCACACACGTTCACACGCAAACATGTACAAGAGTACAGTGAAAGATAGATGAATGCAAATATACAGGCTCAGGAGGGATCTCAATCCCCTAACCCAGTACAGCACCTTCATTTCTGGTGTCAGCTCCTGAGTATTTTTCTCAGCAAAGCTCCTCTGTGCAGCCACGTAGAGGTGAAATCTTGCTCATTTAGATGAATATGCAGTTCATATACACACAACACATACAAACATGGTATTAGCCAGTTACCAGGCGTGTCTGACTGCAAATGTAAGAAATATGTTGCCATTCAATAGCAAGATAAAGCAAACTTTCCTCTTCTTTGCTTTTGACAGAGTCTCAAAATAGATTTAATCTTAGATTTAGTCAAAAGAGCAAGGCACTATCTGCCTTCTTGTTATACACTATACAATCTCTTCTCTTGCAAGTTTTATAGCTATATAATTCCACTGACTTCAGGGGATTTCTTTCTTATTTACAGCAAGTGTAAGAGAGGCAGCAAGGTCATTCGCAGTGATACCTGGAAAAGCCAAAAATGTATGAGGTGGGCTTCTCCTCAGGAACTAGTAATGTTTTTCCATTAGAAATATCACAGGGATTTCTTACACCGCCTCATTGTTCTCATTGCCTTTTAAATGCCATGCTGCAGTTCTTGGTTTAGTAATGAGACATGCAGCGCTTCCTCTGACATCCTGGAGAGCAAAGAGTTATCACTGGCATGCCAATTACAGTTAACAAGGAGAAGCTTGGTCTTTGGCAAGGCTACAGAGTGCCTTATGTTTTAATGACAATGGTTGTCAAACACTGCACAGATACACCTCAGAATTAATATATTAGTAGTTAGCACAAGAGGTCCTTGTCCGTGACCAGGAGATGCGGTTACAGAAATAATGCAAATATTGATAGCAATTAATCATGGGGATCTCAATGCAATTTCCCCTTTACCTTGTATCCTTTTTTCTGGAGGATTTTTTTTCACAACATCATTTCTTAAAAAGATCAGTGGCTTCCATGATAAGTTTTTGCACTTGGAAATTTTATCTTCATCATCCTTTTGTCCAGTCTTTGAGACCTTGGGGGTATCACGACTGCCTTATGCATGCTTCATGTGCTTTAGAAACTTTTTAGTAGATGAGTTCAGAAGCATAATTTCACAAATCGGCAGGGAGAAGGGTCACAACTGTGTTGTCATCCAAGAGACTGAAGGACACATAGGTCAGTTTTGACGAACTAACTTAGGTTAAGTGGGCTGCTTTGGGGGGCTGTAGACCTCTCATGTTCTCCTCCTACATTAATCCTGCCTAATGTAGGAGGAAGTTTGCTACAACAAGTAAGGGAAAAGCTCTGCTGCCACCTCCTTCCATGGACAGTCTATGGCCATTCCTCATTTAATCCTGTGTCAGCACCCTGTCAAATGGCAAAGGCAAGTACTGTTTTTCACCTGTGAGAGAGCTGTGCCTCAACAAATGCTCACCTTATCTCAGAGGATGCATGTTCCCAAGGAGAAAAAATCAGCAGTGTCAAATCCTCTGCACCTATTCCTGGCTAAGTCCCCAGGCCTGTGTATGCATGTTTCTGGTCAGCTGTCAGATTTTCAGTGCCTCAGCATCCCTGTTCAGAGCAATGAGCATGCTTCAGATGGCGGATTACCCACAACCAGTAAGTCTAGTACCTCTGCTACTTCCTTTTTGCATCATAGGAGAGACTTGATGGATTGTCTTTAATTCATACAGTAAACATGTCCCATAAAAATCAGTCTCCTGAATCTAATGTTTTCCCAGTAGATTGCTTTCCTCGCATCTCAACATATTCACCTCCTTGTAAAGAGTTGAGCCCTCCTTGGAGGACTCCCTGTTATTTGGCATCTTCTTAGTATGATTAGAAACACAGATCTTACAGGGAGAACCTACTCTGTACTGGAGCTGTTTTGTCAGATATTATTCATGCCCTTAAATGGGAGGCTTGATGAGGTTTGTTGTTCTGAGAATAAGGTTGAAGAGATAAAGGGCTTAACCTTTTTTGCTTTCTGCAGTCTTGTATTTCTGTGCATTCTCTTCTGCTTGGGTTCCCATTACCTTGCACCAGAGGCAGAGCCTGGCATCAAATGCACATGAGAGAGGTCATGTCCCAACTCTGGTAGAGCCCTGTGGGCAAGGAGCTGGCAGAGCTCCACTGTTTCTCTCTTTTTCTCTCTCTTCCCCTCCCTTGCAGGAAAAATACCCATTGGAATCCATGTCTGGCAGAGAGCTGGTGTTACCCCTGGACTACCAAGACATAGGGCAAAGGAGATGAATCGCTAAAATACAGCCTGAAGGCAGATAGGGGCTTTGACGAGCTGTAAAATTGTTCAACATCTCGGTTGAGACTGAGAGACCTTTAGCAACACAACACTGGGGACTGACAGAACTCAGCAAATGCTGCTGTGTGTCACCCTGTTTTTACCATTCTTGCCAGGTAAGGAAAGAAATGTCTCGAGTGAAGGACTGGGAACCTTAGTGGTGTACAAGGCAAGCAGAGATATCTAAGAGCACAGTCCTTTCTGCTGCACTCAGAGATCAGCAATCATCCTCCAGAATTGTTGGGCAGGTCCTACTACTCCAGGCTTTGAAAGCATTCTTTTTTGTTTGTTTCTTTGTTCATTTTTTCATTTAAAAAGAATCTTAAAAGACACAATATTTATCACTCTGTCTCTATCTCCGTTTTAAGCAACAGCAGAGATGGGTCAATTACATCAATCCCCCTCAAAGTGTGGCGCTTACAAGATAGGTAAAGAATTATCCAAGCATTTTTTAATCAGAACAAAGTAAATTCCCTCCCTTCAATTTCTTCATTCAAGCAACTTTTTTCCTTTCCTGTATGACTCAGGTTTACTCTGTGCTGGTGTATTTTGCATCTGGATCTCATCTCCACGGGGTTACCTTGCTGTTCTGTAAGTATAAGTATGTCTTGAAAGGGAAAATTTATCCTGAGATTTAATATTTTGAAGACTGAATCATCAAACCATAGCTTCTGCGTGTTCAGTGTAGCGTCCTAGCCCCATCAGTGTTATGAATGCTTCATTCCAGGCAGAAGCTCAAATTGAAAATAAATTATTCAGACTGAAAGTCAAAGAAGAGTAAGTTTCAAAAGTTGCCAAAATTTGATTACTTGTTGATACCTTTATAGAGGCAGCGTTCTGGGGGACAGAGTTTTCATGCAAATACTCGCTCCTTCAGACTGCCAGAGGCTTTAATAGCCCACCTTCTTCCAGGTGAAAATCAATACATTTGGTTTCTGTTTTTCTGTTTTCTGTACGTGGTAAGGAAAAGTAAATAGAAACACTGATACAAAAGAGAAATGAGAGAAAAAATACAGAGGATCTCAGCACAAGGAAAATTTATGAATTTTAAAATGAAGCTCCAGGTGTGTGTTTGTTAATTGAGTGAGTACTGAATACCTCAAGTGAGCCAGGAATTCATTGATTATATGCAGATCCAGAAAGACCTTTGAAGTTAAAAAGGGGGGAAAAAAAAGAAAAGAAAAAAAAGAGATTAAAACATTCCTCTCCCTTACAATCTTTTTCCTGGCTATTTCTCCCTGTGTTTTGTATGCTTCATTTTAGGCTGACTTTCCACAACTGAAAATGCTGAGATGAAAATCAAACACCTTGCACCAGGTTCAGCTAAGGTCAGTGGATTTGGTGTTCTTATGATCTGTTTTGTTGTCAACATCTGAATCTGATGCTGAACTTTTTGGCTTTTAGTAGTCTACAAAAAATCTGCTGCATGAGCAGTGTGAAGGGGGGTGTATGGGTATGCAGGCTGTCGAATATACACAACAGTTTTATTCTACTAAGGGGATATTCATGCGGCTGCGATGAAACAACTCATAACCAGCTCCCAGCTGATTCCACACTCCTGTCCCCCAGGGACCTGCAGGACGCAGTGGGATTCTGGAGTCCAATGGAACAATTGTGGTGGCTTCTCTCTTTTCATTTCATTGAGGTTGCTACTTTCAACATCTCATCAGGCACCAGAAAGATCCCTGATGAGCAGGGGAAAGCAGAGAAACTTCAGAGGTCCTTAAAGAAATCATTCAGATATGTATGCTGTGCCGGAGATCAGTCTGGATTTGGCTTCCCTGTCTAAATCCCCTGTCCATGCTCATAGTTTCCTCTGGTGTATTCACGTTCAAATGACTGTCTTGATGCAAGTAAAAGAACCATATATAACCTGCCAAGTAATCTAATAAAGCAGAACATGAACATTGTCTGTGGCACGTTCAGCTTTAACAGACTGTGCTGAGCCTTTGTTTGTTAATATACAGATAATGTTGTCAGTCAAGTTCTGTGCATCTTCCTTAACTGTGTGAAGTCAACACTGAGATTACTACAAAGCCTCAAAAACCAGGCTGAGATTTTTACAAGGAGACTTATGCATCTAACTTGTGTT
>WAAD01027762.1:18021-38284 GCA_013389945.1 Fregata magnificens
CTGATTTTCAGTGGCGTGGGGAAAACTTTTATCAGCTTTGGTACCTTATTCCCAGCAAGATGATTTTGAATGTGAGACTAGTTTTCCAGTTGTTTACCTTTCACTATTGTTGAGACCCATTCCTTTTCTTAGGTACTTGTTTGCTAAACAATGTAGATAGTAAATATCACCTTTACAATGACCCTAAATATATGGTATATTGAAATCTGCTTCACACATTTTGATTTGTGAATGACTGCAAAAAATGCTAAAAAGTGCTCACCCCTGAGTCATATACACTGGCATCCTTCCGGAAGGCGATCTGGGGGCTTGCCATTACAGTTATTTTCAGTCGTAGTCAAGACCTCAGTTATGATTTTCCCAGTGAGATTTTTCTCTAGAAGCAGACTTCTACAAATTTTCAGCTCTGCCTGAGCAGGGATAAGTCACAGGTACCTCTCTAGGACCCAGTTTATGCAGCCAATATCTGCAATAATAACGCTGTCCTACTCCAGAAGGCAATTTGAGAAAAAAAACCCCCAAACAACCAAACCAAAGCCTTATAATAAGCAGATGTTAGTTATTATTCATTGATTTACCACTCCTTCCTTCCAATTTTTGATTGGACACTTTATCATACACCCATATATTAATTTAAAGTTATCTATTTGTCTGCTAATTTCTTTACAGAAATCTTTGCAAGAATAAACATCATATTATTATAGATGCTGACTAGTGGCGTAATATCTTATAATGAGTAGTTTTGTCCTTTTGACCTAATTTATCTTCTGACTCAAGGCTATGGGTAGCTACAGTTGAGAAAGTGAAAAGGAAACTAGATTCCACTGATCATTTTAATGTGACTGCTAAAATATACAGCTAGAGATCAAGGGTAAAGCTTTAATTTTCTTCAGGGATACAGAAATCATGTAGGAAGAATGAAAAGGTACTTTTCAGCTTTAAATGTGCTTTTTTTGTTCTGACGTGTCACTTGACATCTGTCAAAATAATGCAGTGGAATTTAAAATCTGGGAGCCACTGAGTGGTTTGGTACAGCAATAATTGTTTCCTTTTCAAGTTCTTACGGATAATTATAATGAGAGAGAGCACTAGTTTTTAGCTGAGCTACCAATTGCCGGAAGAACTATATCATGATCGTCATTTGGGATGTTGTTGGATTGGTGAGGTTTCATTCAAAACAATACAGTGTAACTACTATTTACCCCAGCGGGTATGCAGGACAGCAAAATGCTGAATGAAATACTGAAGAGAAAAGGGGTTTTCTGAACTCACCTTCTGTTTAACAGAAAGATTGCTTAGAACAAGAATGCAACAAACCACTGGCTCCTGGATCAAGCCCAGTGCTGAACAGAATAAAATCTCAATTGAAACCAGAGATGCAGTTCTCAACCATATGATGATCATTGCCCTTTAAAAACCAGATCCACCGAAAAAGTCCTTAGATGGAGCTGCTCATGCTTGGGACTGAGAACAGGTTGCATCCGAGTGCTGCAGGGCCCTGAGGTTAGCATGATACCTACCAGCTTCTCACTGCCGAGCTCTGAGAAAGGCTTTGCATTCTGCCAAGCATGCCCAGAAAAGTATTCCATAAAGAAGTGCCCTCAGAACAATTTCTCAAGAGGCCTAAAAGTCAGAACCTGTCAAATATCCGGAAAGAGAAATTTGGGCAATGTGCTTAAGGCCTTTAACAGCCCACAAAGCAGATACAGATAAAGGAACAAATTTGAATTAACAGTGCTTTAAGAAATTAATTGGAATACAGGATTAAGAGTGGCAATCAACACATCGTTTCCCAGACTGATTGAGTAAACAGATGTCGTGATCTGTAAAACAGAAAGCAGAGAGAGGGGGAAAAACTCGCTTACGGTTCAGGATTCTTCCTCATCAATGGAGATTCATTACAGCTGGCTCCAAACAGGACTGAGTTTACACAAGTGATTTTCTTACTCTGTTCCTGAGGAGATCTGCAATTAGGGCCTAAGGCAATATATTGGGTTTATTAGTGTATTTTTAAGAAAGATGTCTTCTGTCACACTGCATGATTGGCTACAAGCACAAACATTGAAGTAGCACTGGGGAGAGTGCAGCATTAATGCAACAGGTACAACCAATCTTCTCCCATTTTATTTAAGTTGTTTATGAACCTGCTGATACAATTTGGGCTGGCTCTTTTTGGTGAAATGTGGGTGTGGAGGGGAAACAGCTGCTATTTGGTGAAGTAATTATTAGGTCCTGATTAGGGGAGGAGATAAAAGGCCAGTAGAGCTTGACCCTGAGAACTAGAGAATTGCTGCTGGGAGGTGCTAGTGAAGGAGTGAGTATTGTTTTGAGAGGCTTTTTGGAGGTTTTGGGGTTTGTTTGTTTTTTTAAATATACTGTCTAAGCAAAAGATCAGGGATATTTACCAAGTATAAAGTATCATTAGGAGGGGGCTGACTCTCTAAGGCCTATCTTCTTTTCCTCTGAAGAGAATAGTCTGCTTAAACAATAAGAGGGGCAAAATGCTAATGCTGAGTGCTGCTCGGTTGGCTTGCTAGAATCTGTAAGAAGCGAGTCTGTATGCTTTCAAGAAGGTCTGGGAGCCTCTGTTTTGCTTTCTTACTGTGAAGATGCAGATTAGTTTTCTGTCTGTGGCTTCTTCTCTGTGCTAAGAAGTTGTGATCCCTCTCTCCTCTTACATGGTAGCTATTCTTTTCTCACTGGAGTTATTCCGAACAGCGGTGCAACTACAGAGCAGAGACTATGCCAGGCCTCTCAGCCACAAACCACTGCCATTTCCAGGGCTACTGGGATGAGGGAAAGCAGATATGGCAGTAGTTGTGGTCCTGTGAGTCATCTTTTCCTTCATCTCTTAGAACACTTTAAACTTTTGCTTATGTTTGAAAACATATTTGGGCAGACTCCTGTGGGGAGTCGGGGCTGCTTCAGTAGGTGGAAAATATAGCCTGTTTTGAGCTCTGCATCACTGCCTCCCTGTGCAGACTGGGACTGGTGTTCCTCAAGTGCCTCCCCTAATAGCTGCTTCTGATGTAGGCAAGGACAGCTGTAGACCGAGATGCTAGCACACTAACTGCTTATATCATATTAGAGCAGCTTTTCTATGTGGAGATTTGGGAGGTATATTGCGGGAGATAATAGGAGAGGTTAAGAAGCAAGATACAAGGAAATTGGCATTTCCTCTAATAGAAATACAATTGTTCAGATTAAACTGGAGAACTACAGATTGTCACTAATTTATTATCCTCAGAGAGGAAAACAAGCTCCCAAATTGTGTATATTGTAGTACTTGGCTTGCTAAGCCTTTTCTGTAATGACTTATTTGTAATATTCTCTGAGTGTAAGAAGGGGAGGGGAGGATGAGGTTCCTAACTAAAGATGGTCTATTGTTTCCTGCATTGGCAATTGAATTGTAACTCATAATTTGCAGATGAAGTACTTGAAGTACTCCAGTAGCTTTGTCATAAAAGGAGAAAATTTAATGCTTTTGTGAAAATAACCTTGAAGGTAAATGAAAACCTATATCCGTCCAGGCGCAGGTCTATTAAATGTTCCCTTGGTACACATCACAATAGAAACATTTGAGCAGGCAGTGTAGCAAAAATTCAAAGAAATATCAGGTCTCTGAAGCCACTGTATCACTTCACTACTTGTAGGACTATTTTTGTATTGTGAAGTTTGACTTTCTTTCTTTAGTTGCTCTCCTGGTAGTGAAGCAGTTGTCTTGTGCTGGGGTCAGGTGAAGAAAATACAATGAACAGCTTCAGAGATGTGGTGCTTTTTGTATACGAGTATATGAAAACTTAATGGAAGCAGGGACTTTTAGCAGTGGGAGAGGGAGAAACAAGAACCTAATAATGTGAAACTCAATTAGAGGTGGAGTTTTGGATGTGGACCTTTTCTCTGACTGTCAGAATGGTGATATTTATATTGGTGTAGTGCCTAACAGCCCTTAGGCAACTACTGGGTGAAATAGTCTAACCCCGGCAGGTAATAGCTGTTGCAAGGTTCTGGCTGAGCCCTGGAAAGGTGCTCTGTCCATAATGTAGAAGGCAGGGTACTTGCATGGTAATTCTCCCATCATGAGAACTGAGCTGTGGAGAAAATCTGGAGGGGTGCCTGGTTTGAAACAAGAGACTGCACTGTGTTTAAGGACAGAGCCCTGTGAACCAGACAGGCTATCCATGTCTCAAGGTCTGAGAGCCTCTGTCAGCAGCCTGAGGGCTCCCAGAACTGTGTGGGCAATCATGGGGCCTTCAAGGACAGAGGTATGAGGGAAGGCACAGCTGCTTTCCTGCTCTCTGAACACTGAGGGGAATCACTGCCAGATCAACATCGACTGTGGGTTTGAGAGAAAAGGGATGATGAATTATTAGCATGATGCACCATCCTGGTTCTTGGTTTAGCTATTTCTTTTAGCTGATGTGGATGTGAATTAAGGAAGGCAAGAGGACAGGAAAGAGTCACTGAAAGAGCAGGTGCAATCTGTTACCTTTTACCCCACAACAGAGTCTCCAGGGAGAAGGTTATCTGTGTTACTATGTGTGTTATTTCTACTAAGTCAAGCTTTCAAAAGCCTATGGACAGATGCTTAGGGGCAAACATTTGGGAAGGTGAAAGCATTCTGAAAAAGAGCATGGGACATAGCGTGTGTTCTTGGCAGCGGGAATACCTTTTCTAACTGCTGGTTTTCTCCTCATTGAAAAACCAGCCCACCTCCTTTCCCGTGACTCTCCAATACGTGTGTTTTAGGATTGCTACCAATCCAACAGAAGTTGAAGTCAGATCTACCTTCCCAGAATGAGGCTATGTAATGCAATTGCAGCAATACAAAGAAACATTTTAAATGCTGGTAGTTAAGTAATGGGACAAATCACTACAAAGTTTAAAAGAAGTAAAAATGATGACTGTCACACAAAGGTATCACTTTAAGGTTGGATAATGATGAAGTGAATGACTTGTGTGAGAGTAGTGGTAACAATACAATATTAGTCATGATTCCATGGCAGAGTGAAGAGACATCTCCTTATGTTTTTACTAGAAATATCAAGGCATCTTCTATGCAGCTAAAATGAGTAAAGGGAATTACTAAACAAAACTGATACTATATACATCAGAAGATTCGAGATGCTCTCAAGTCAATGTCTCTTCTCCCACAGACAGTGAAGGGGTCTTACTGCACAGAACTACTAATACATATGAAAACTTTTTTTTGTTTTGCTTCTGCAAAGATGTTGGGGAATGAAAAGTGAAAATATTCTTCATCACTGGTTCCTCAGTTCTGTGCAGACAGCAGCACTAAGCAGTGTCACCGAAATCGGGAATAAACCTCGTAACACCAATGTAGTGTTAAAAGGCAGGCATTCTTTATTCACGGCGCCGGGAACACGGGGGATAGTTCCTCCCAAGATCGTGTTCGTTCAATCAGTTTAAGAAACAATCTTTTATACATGCACGGATACATAGCCAATACATATTCATTATCCTTCTACTAAATGATTGGTTAAAGACTCTTCGCCTACCATGCAAATGACTACGCATGCCCACTATGATTTTTGAGACTTTTACTTCCTTGTTCTTTTGGGTCGGTGGGTTTCTTGAGTGGGTGGTCCTTGAGTCGGTGGTCGCGATCTCCCCCTGCCGGAATTACCTCTCCTCTAAGTTCACTTAAACTTGGCATCGCTAAATGGCCCTTCACGGACCGTTAACACAATCAGGCAATTATTCACTCCAAAGTCTTTGTTCTAAGACAGAAAGATTACATTTCACTATGCCATATTATTGTTTAGATGAAATGACCAAGTTGTTCCTTGTCCACCTGCTCCTCCTTAAAGAACAAGACATACTACCTCTGATCTTAATACTATGTGGTGCAGTCACATTTTACATATTGATTAAATCCTTGATATTTAAATCAAGGGTTGGGTGGACTCTTGAGCAGCATTGCTGGTGCATAACATGTTTCTATAGTTACTTTTTCACAAATTATCATAAGCCTACATTATATTATATTTCATTATTGTTTAGTTCCCCATCATTTTGGTTACAGCAGTACCAGAGATAGACTCAAGGTTGCCTTAGGCAGAGCTTAAACCACAGGCTTGTCACTTCTTTTGTCTGCATACTGGTTTCTGCAGCTACCTAAATTAATTCTTCTGTCCCTAATTGGCTACAAATCTATCTTGCTTGCCTGTAAAACCAAATATTGCTACCAGTGTTAAATTTTAGCAGCTTTCTGTGTTTTCTGGTGTCCCAGCTCCTGATGTGTGTAATGTGCCTGAAAGGCTTTAGAAATGTAACTTAACATTACAAGTTACAAGTCCTTTGTCCTCCTGTACCTAGTTCACATAAAATGTCAATGGGTCTGCTGCTGCTGTCAGTGAAGGCATTTAATTAGCTTGAGAGGCATATGTAGGTGACCAAGGCCCTGTGATTTTGAATTTCCCACAGATTTAAGTTACCTGAAAGCATGTAATGGGAAGTGGCAGCTCTCAAGACAAAGATGAGGTGTTACCAACCTGCAAGGAAAGAATTAGGAAGTACAGAAATGGGACTTGTACATGTTTTTGCTGTGTGATCCAATGACACTTTGTGAGGATGTTCAGAAGGCTTCTTTAACAAGTATTATAAGAAAGGATTTAATCTTCACCATGTGGTAGAGTGATAAAGTTTTGGGGTTTTTTTTGAGAAGTGTCTTGTGCTATTAAAGCTATGTGACACCTTTTTATTCCTCTGTAATTAGTGGAGGATGCTGATGCTTCACAAAAACCTAAGGAAGAACATTTTCTTTCTTTGAAGCATTTCTCTTACTGTAGAGGACATGAAAGCAATTCTGAGGTATTTCATTTGTATTTGGAGGTTCACTTTTTGCCTTCTCTCTGATATTTGAAATAGAATGACACATCTAGAACTGTCTGTCTTGTTTGAAAGGTTAAATACGGCTTCTTGGTTACCAATTTTGTCGTTGTACATTCTGGTGGTGAATGAAATGGCTTGGGTACTCCTGGTCAAAAAGACCTTGCTAGAAAAAGATTTTGCAATAATTTATCAAGGCCCTTGAATCTGTCAGTTCAGGAGCAGGAAAAGATATATAATTGCATATTTATAAAATTATAAAACAAAGAAATATTTTTTAGTTTATGGTTCAAATGGCAACTGTTACCTCAATATTAAGTATTTTAATAGTAAAAACTAGTCTGGGCTTTTTGTTTAGAGGTGATTTATTTGCAGCTGGCTATTAACTGAACAATAGGAGGCTTTAAGAACTTCATCTAGAATCTGTGCTGCAGAGAGGGTAGGTGATGGCGAGATGCTTAGCAAAATGGGACATGGCTTCAGTCCTAGCATATACTCCTCTCCTTTGTTGTAAAGCATCTCCAAAAAACTATGCAAATGCTTTGTTGATCAGGCCTGTCTTTTTCATCAAATTCTGTATTACTGCAGAGATGGTGTTAAACATCCATTTGACAAAAGTCAGGAAAACAGAGTTTCCAGGATAATTTTATGTTGGGTCCCGTATTATAAATTGAGATAACTGGAAGTCAGGTGGTCTTTTGTAGGTTAATCTGGCCCATTCAGAGCTTTTGAAGCAGCTATAAGGGCTCAAGATGGCTTGTTCAGAGCTTAAGTGTTCCTGTGTGCCCATATATTTCCATGAGTGGACATGGCCTTAATACTGGAAGATATGGTCCAAGTAACAGAGATGAATGCTAGCAGTAAAAGTTCATTTTGTCAGCATTCAATTCTTATGTCTTGTTGATAACATTTCACTGATAATAAATTCCCTAATAAGAACAATGATGAGATTTAGTACATCCCAGCAGCCAATGCTTTGTGGCCATCATTAAAGTGGCCTTGTTAATAATAATGCTAGGAAATGTTTAGAAGAAAAATGCAGTGAAGTGCAGCGAAGGGTGAAATTCTTGTCTAGAGAAAGTGCTCTGGAAATCATGCAAATGTATTAGGACTGTTTTCAGTTCTTTGGTGGTAGGATATTTGGGCTAAAGTGATTCTTCGTGGCTTATGATGCCTTCTGGGTCATCATGCTGTAAGGATCTCTGTTACTACCTTGATAGACTCTCACATAATTGAGCACACTTCTAGTTTTAGTGACCTTGGACTTTGCCTGTGGAAGGTTAAACACTTAAGCTACTACATTTCTAGGTAAAAGCCCAAGATGTTGAAGCCTGGTTGTAGTACTCAGGGTGCAGTTTTCATGAAGACCTTATTTTAAAATAATGTCAAACAGTCCTTTTTCTTAGAAAGCAACGTGTAGCATTTATTGCCTGTTCCCTGTGCTTCCTTTTCTCAAGTGCTTTGTGCACACTCTTTTCTGTGGAGTTTAGAGAGTTGGCACTTATTTTACTTTTTTCCTCTACTATTCTCAAAAAAAATTAAGATTCATGATTTAAGCTCAGGCTTAGAGCGTCATTCTCCTCAACAAGAATGAAAAATGAGATTGGGTCCAGCCAAGACAAAGCACTTGCTTCCCGGGGAGTCCACTTTAGAAGTATAAGGATACTTAAGAATAGCAGATACCTGAAATCTGCATTTAAATAGACTCATGATGCGTGGCAGCTTGTATCCATTTTCCTCTGTGAAAGGTTTGATGTTAGCTTGGGTTTATCATAGCTTAAATCGTGAAGTTTTGTGATGGAGTATTAGCAGGTAGCTGCAGGAATGCTGATTTGGATGATTTGCTTGGTTATGTACAGGCTATTTACATTGCTAAGGGAGAGTGAGAGGACCAAGAAAGCTGGACTGCGCTAAAGCCCTGAAATTAAATAAAACACAGCTCTCTAGTTCTCTTTTAGTCAAGAAGCTCCTAAGCAAAGGGGATTGAAGGTTGTTTTAATCAGACCACATAAATATAGAGCTCCATAGCTAAATTATGTGGCATTTGGAGATTTTTTTTTCCACTGCCTGTATATATTTGATCTGTATAATTAGGATTCAAGTGGGCATACTTTCCAACAGTAGACTGTCCAAACAGCATTACTGTTTTGGGACCCTGATCAAAATGAACTGTGGGGAATTTTTTTAAAACTTTCTATTTGGATTTTTTCTCAGGGGAAAGAAGGAAAGGCAGATACCCCCGGGGAGGTCAGCACCCTACGGGCCTAGAAACAGCTAAAAGAAAAACAATTTTTTTGCATTGCATCTTACAGCCTCCTGCTTGGGTAAGGCAAGCCGAATCTGCCGCTTTGGCCAGTTCATGTCCAGGGCCGCCTCCTTACCCCGTGTCCGTCCCTGGGTGGCCGCCGGCTCCTTGCGAAGCGGCCGCTGGGGCCGTGCTGGGCAGAAGTGCCGCCATCTCCTGCCTCGGCAGGTGGTGGTGGGGCTGTGGCGGGGCCTCTGTGGGGAGGGCGGCAGCTGCCCCCCTGGTTCTGGCCAGTTCCAGCCGGTTCCAGCCAGCCAGGTGCCTCACTGAGGGGACTGTGAGGGACAGGGGGAAACCTGCGGGTGAGCGAGACAAGCAGAGCCAGGGCAAGAGGGAGGAGAGGTGTGTATGTAAGTGTGTGTTTTCTTTTCTGTCAGTAGCTGACAGGGTGATCAGAGGTGTGAGCCAGCTGGCAATAAATTACACAAAATAAATGTTCTCCTGGTGGAGATGGTTCTGCCTGTGGCAGTGAAGGACGGAGGGCGCAGGGGATGGCAGGGCTGTGGCAGGGGTAGCTGCTGTCACCGTGGGGCTCTGGGAGGAGCTGTGTGGCGTTTGTGGCATTAGAAGTGGTGTGCTGGCTCTCTGCGGGGGTCACTTCGAGCAGTGTGGAAACAGGGAGCAGGTGATGGGCAAGGGCCCAGAGCCAGGGCTGTCCCCACCTGCAGGGTCCAGGACTGCTGGCCCAGGAGCAGAGGCGGCAGCCGCAAAGCCCTGGGCTGGCTGGGGCGCCGCTCCCTGGGGAGCAGCACGAGGTGGCGGGGTGCCACTGCGAGAGCAGGGCTCTGGGATGGTGGGCTGGGGCCCAGCTGCTGAGTGCAGCAGCTTTTGAGCCTGAACTGATTTAAGCAGTTCTTTTTATTATTTACCTTAGTTAACGTTTACTTATAGGCTTCCTCAGATGCTGCTGAGGAAGTCAGTCAGGATTAACTGCTACAAGACGTAGAAACACTACTAAATATCAGGAAATACCAGCTTCTGTGACAGAAGGGGGACATTAAGCACTGAAAATATAAAAGGGAAGGGTGGCTTCAGTTTGGGTGCAAAGAAGGCATCTGAATTCTTAAAGGGGCATCAAGTGTCAGCATTAATACTCCTCTGAGCTTTACAGCCTTAGAAACTCCTCTTCTGTAATTCAAGCCATTTAGGATCATAAAGAGTTATTCTTCGTACTGCTGAGACCAGTGTCACACTTGTATAGTGATTTTCATGTTTGATGTCTGCAATGTATCAGAAGGCAAACACAATTACATGCATATCAAGAATACCTCAGAGCTGTTTAAGAAATCAAGGTTAGTCGCAGAATGCTTTTGATGTTCCTCTTCTCCCTCATGACTGTAGAGTTTTCCATTAAGTTTAAGTGAAGATGTTCTAGTTAAGGATTAAGAGGTGGCTGTTGGAGAAACAGGACAGGCAGTTCAACTCACATCTCTAACAAATGACACAGTCAGTGACCTCTTGCCAAACTGTGGGAAGACGATGAGTAGTACTGTGGGCTCTGGGAATAGAAGGTGAAAAGGTAAAATTTCATTTTGGAAAAAGTGGGGTTTTTTTTAAATGAGCCTTATGCTGTTTAGGTCACATTTCTCTGTTACCACTCATCAAAACACATTGGTCTGTATTTTGTCCCAGTGATACAGCCTATTGCAAGAGATGCTTCTTCGCCTCAGTAATTTTGTTTTGGGGCTCAAAGGAAAATAGCTCCCACAGTGTTAATACTTCTTTCATACAAGCTAACCCACATGTGCTGATATAAGGAAGACCAAACCTGCCCTTTCATCTTCATTTGCTCAGCTGGAACAGTAAGAGCGTGTGTGCAACAGGTGCACTGTGTTGTACTCTGTCTAATGTTTTAAAACTCATTGGGGGCAGAAGAAGCAAGGACAGCAATAAGTCTGTTTTGCTGGATGATTGTCAAACCACAGTTGTTTCAAAGGGGCACAAGCCTTTTGAGAACCTGAATGTGTTGAAAATCATACAAAAGTCTACAGCAGTCCTTTGCAGATTTTTCCCCCTGCCTCTCTTCTCCACCCCCCTCAAAACCAAGTCCTACATCTTAGCATTAAGATCATCAGGGATATAGTGGTGTTGCTATTATTGATGCCGTGTTATTCTGTGAGATGATGTTTCATCAGTGTGTAAAATACGGCTGCTGTCTTGCAAATGTTTTCAGGTCCTTATTTTTGTACACAAGAGTTCCTTCAAAGACAATAGAATAGCTTGGCAAGTGTAGTCCAGCACATGTATAAGCGCTCACAGAATGAGTAAAGTCTGATTAATATGCAAGTTGGAAAAGCAGATTGTGAAAGTGAAAGCTCAGTGTGGAAAGATCAATGCAAGAAGAAATACATTTAGGCTAAGAAATATTTCATGCATAGGAAGCAATGTTGCATGAAAAAAGGCCGAGACCCTAATAGTGAGACTTCAGAAGTTAAATTACCAGATATTTGGAGAAACCACTAATCCTTAACAATTCTACAAACACAAGAAAATTTCATTATCAATGCTGTGTTTTCAAACTGTAGTGTGATGGATCATTTAAGGGGCAAGTTTGGCAAACTACTTTTATTTGTGAGCAAGGTGGAATTGGAAGTGTTAATCTGGATCTTTTTGTTCTCTTGGGTTTAGTGCTGTGTAGAGATGAGAGAAAGAATAATGAACTGGGTGCTAAAAGAATTTAACACTGGGGATGACTTTTTGGGGGAGCGTTGAGACAGGGAGCCAACTGGTTTATTCAGCTAAAAGATCAAAAATATGAAAAAGCTGTGCAGCCAGCCTGCCAGAGGAATTAATGGAGAAGGAAAAGGAGGATGCATTGCAGTTGGAATACTAGGTTTTGAACATGGGATATAATCAAAGCTTCCTGATTTAGCTTTGATAGGTTATTTCTCATACCTGTAGATGTGTCTCCTTCCTTCTTGTTACTCCTTTTATTTTTATTTGCTTTTTAATGTGGAAGTCTTCCTTTTGAAATAGCAGTGGTCCAAAGACTGGACAATACCTTTGTCAGGGAACTGTGGAATTCACTTTGGTTTTTAATCTTTTGCCCTAAAAAGGTTGTAATAACTGTAATATTTTAAAAATAGATTTAATAATAAAAAGAAGAGTCAGTGTATCATGATGCATTTCTAAGAAGGAAATAATAACTAATAATGGTTTCTGTTGGAAACCTGGAAATGCCAGGATGCTGACATAGTATGTAGACTCACTTTATGACTGTTATATTACTCATGTACGTAGCAATAAAGAAGCTATTTTCCCTGCTGTAAATCGCATGTTTACAAGCACAATACAATAATGCAGATGACTGATGGTTTGGAAACAGATTTTGTTAGCTGTTGCTAAAAAAAAAAAAAGCTAAACAAACAAAACTAAGCCCAGACTGATTCAGATGCTTACTCTTGTGGCTGACAGGGGCTATGAACTCTTTATGCCATCATTCAGCAAGCCTTTTAGTCAACCACAGAAAGAGTTGAATCTCCTATGGCCAGACTCCCTCAAGACTGATAAATATCAGAAATTTTTCACCCAACAGTAGGTTATAGGTTGGGCAGCCACAAGCTTGTCTGTTCCACCAAACATGAACAGAGGTGTTGTGAAACGGGGTAAGGGGGCTTCCTTCTGTTCCCTATTTGATCCCACAACTCTTAATGACCACATGAAAGTAAAGGCTGACTACAAACCAAACGCTGTTAAAATTAGAAATTTCACCTCACCAACATGACACTTTTGTGGAAGCAGGCAGCAGGCAAAAAAAATACGGAAAAAGATTGAATTTCAAGGAAGTACTTTCGTCTGGAATGATACATGTAATACAGGAGATAAATATGAGGGGGTTAATCAGTGTGCTGCAGACACAGCTGATAAAGTAGCTCTACAATCAGCAGAACTAATTAAGTCAGATTTTCATATGGAGTATGTATTGTGGTTTGAATTTTCTAGTAACAACTAAAGCTTTTGTTGTTTGGAGTATCAGTAATGGCTCTACTTTGCATGGACTCCAGGATCTGCCTATCGTGAACTGGGCTCACATTACAGCCTTTCAGGAGGTAATTGGCAGGAATTACCTCCTTTGCTGGCCGTAGTTCCATGAAATGTATAAGTATTTAACCTTTGTGACTTCTCTCATGTTGTCAGATTTAACTGAAATCGGCCATTGGATTCAAAATTACTGAAAAGCACTGACTGACAGAGGTAGTCTCATGCACAGTGCGAGTTCATTTGCCTTGTTCCCATGGGAAACCAAGCTCCAAACCGTTCCCAAACTGCAGACCATCAGAGCTGCCTCGGGGAGAGGCTGCACAGAGCAGCAGGGCCCGGTGTGCTCCCTGGCCGTGCGCAGGGGTAAGGCTCCCCCTTTTGCTCTCTCTTTTTTTTTTTTTCCTAATGACTAGGCAAATAGCTATAGTATTCTTAGCAATATTTTGCAGCAGGTAACTTATGGAGCCTGTTATTTTTGGCACCTTGGTAACCAGAATTATCAGTACCCATGACCTCTACCAAACCCTGCATATGGAGGGGAATGCATAATAGGATGTAAGATATTGTTCCCAACACAATCCCTACAAGCTGTATAATTGTGGTGCAATTTGACAATTTCCAATTTTGTCTGCTGGAAGAGCTTGTTGAGATAATTTCTGTTTTTGTGAAGATCCCAGGGAATGGCAGCTGTACAACGTCACTTGTCATACTTAAGTATAATGAAATGTTGGCTGGAGTGCTTCAGTGACAAGGGCAGAGCAGCCAGCTGCATTGTGTCTGTTCCTGTCTGGAAAGGCCATTCCAGTCTGCGACCTGCTTCTCCTACCATAAAAGTGGAAACTACTATTGTAAAAGCAGCCAAGTTCTTTCAAAGTGCAACCTGATTCTCTTATGGTGGGGTGCACATAATCTGTCCTACAAAGATGGCTGCTGCTGACACGTCGTTGGGGGTAAGGGAGAAGGAAACGGTTTTGTTTTGGGAAAACAAAACCACAAACACCAAACCGCCCAAAACCCAACAACAAACCCATAACCTTCAGCTGTTTCCAGGACCATTTTGTTCTGGCAGTTCCACACAACACATTGTGAAAAGTGAGTATACACATTGGAAGAAATTAATGAGCTGAACAAGATCCATGCATGCTGCTCAGCTGAATGTGGACACAAACCTGCTTTTGCACTGCAGAGAACTGTTGTGTTGAGCCACAGCAATTTGTCCAGTCCTGACTCTGTAGAGCGCGGAGAACCGCAGAGGCACTTGCCATTTATGTGTGCTGTACCTCATGGGATTGTCTCTATTATGCCACCAGATGGTGACTTTCTGTTGTTGAATGAGTGTGATGAGGGGAAAATTTAATTCTACACAAGCACCTTCAAAACTATGTAAATGAAAAACATGTACATGCCAAGGAAGGATGAGGGACTGAAAGGGAAAGTCCTTACAAAGTCAGGGCAGATTTGAGATACAGTACAACTTGAGACCTAGGTCCTGATTTAGTAAACAAATTAAATATGTGTTTAATGTTCATTCTCTCTTGAGATTTTTTTGCTGGTTAAAGATATACTGAAGTGTTTTGATGGACCAGGGAGCTGGATAAGAAGTAATATACTCAAGGTCTAACTTGGTGTTGAGGTTCTTCCTGCCAACTGATGGGGCTCAACAGTTGTCAGTACAGCTTGGAAAAAAGGGAAGAAAACAAGCCCTATGTATTTTTAATAGTAGGATAAGGATCTTTTGTGATTATAAAACATCTAATGCAAGATCCATGCATTTCATAACCACGTTTAAGCCACCTCCAGGGCCATGTGAAACAGGTAACCAGTACATTTAGTAAACAAAAGAAATGACAAGAGCTCAGTTATCCTGATTACAGACACAGTAGATGGTAAGACTTGAATCTATGATGACTACTTGCTTTTAGAAACAAAGCTGTATTTTTATAACCTAGACATTTCCTATTAACCCTGCAAAGCTTGCTGAAGCAAAAAAAAAAACTTGTTATAAAAGGCTTATCTTCTGCTTCGATCTAGCATATGAAAAATTAATTTTGAATCACTTTTATTCTTTCAGACAAATCACACAGAAGGTTTAAGTAGGAGAGTCAGAAATTAATTAACTTGATTAACAGGGAAATATGCATAGACAGTTTTAAAGCACTTAGGTTTTGGCCTCCAGCAAAACCTTTCAGTCTTTTTGTTTGAGAACTGTTCTGTCTTAGGGTCTGGATGACTCATCGACTGACAGTAAAATGCATGAGCCTTTCACCTTAAGTCACTGGTTCAGATATGATTCAGGTCAGTAGTAAGTGAAAGTCATATTTTCGAATGTATGCTCAGTGATCTGAAATATGACTCTCAGGGCCAGAGCCAGCAAATGACTGAGGTGTCTAGAAACTAGTGACTTGCAGGTCTAGACTTTAAGCACTTGGCCTTCAGAGGAGAGGTCAGTTGCTGTGGCTCCCAGAACAGGGCATAGGTAGAACTGGGTGCCTCAACATGTGGTTCTGTGGGCCAACGTAGAGAGATGAGTGTGCACAAACTCACTGAGAAAGAACCGCCTACCACTAATAAGTGGGATGTATTGGTGGGGAGGGTGTTACTGAAATTTTGTCCCATTTCAGGGGTCTGGTGCCTGGCTACAGTGTCAGCTTAACTATTTGCTGATAATATCAAAAACGGGTCACCTCCTTTCCTAGCTGAGTGCTTTAAGTAGTTTTTTGCATAACCTGAGTCTTCTGTGACATAGATTACCAAATTCTTTCCTGGAACGGCTTCAACAGGAAGTGAATCGGCCCAGTCACTCCAGCTTCACTTTTCTGCCTAACACATATCCTGGGATTAACATAAGCCTGCTGTGAGATGTGGGTTTGCAGTCCCTCAGCCAGTGTAGAGAACTGAACCAGGGTCTCCTTTTTCCAAATGGAGTGCTCTAGCAGCTATGAAGACTAGATTAGAGGGGATACAGTTCATGCTTGCCTTCTTGCTCTCCACCTGGGCTGTTGCAATAAAATGTTAATGCTGCATCTAGATTTTTAGAATGTCAAGAATTTCTATAGCAAAGTTAAACCATTAAGGAGCAATCACAGCATTATGGTTTGAATTTCCAACTTCTTCTGGAAAGCAGCTTTGAAACAGGAATATTCCTGGAATCTTGGGTTAAGACGTGCTTTCCACCAGATTTTGTGCTAAATAAACTTCAGCATGCACATTTGTTGCAAGTGAGCACATGTTCACTAATCATGTTTGTAGCAACCGTATGCCAAAATGCATTCAGTCAAAAATGTTTTTGCATGACTTTCCAGGCAAAAACTCTTCAGAACTATCAGAGATGTTTCAGCCCCTTATAAGGGATGGTATTGAGCTTTATGTCATGGCTGGAAGCCAAAAAAGACAGTTGCACTTTGTCCATCAGTGTTTTTCCTGGATACCCTTTTCTTTGTCATTCCTGAAAACATCATTTGGGTGGCTGGCTAAAAACCATTTAGATGGCTTCGGGTCAGTTGTGATTGGTGAGGGAACTGCTCACTGCTCAACAGTTTGAGGTCACTCACGAAGTCATTTATCAAGCTGGCTGAGGTCTGTGGTGCTCACTGCTTTCCTTCTGAGTCTCCCAAAGATTCTGAGAGTTCCCTTCTCAAAACTCCAGCCTGGAGAAGAAATAGTGTCTACTGACTTCATGGCCATAGTAATTTCATGACTGCTTGAGGAAATCGGTGGCCAGCTGGGGAGAGGATAAATCAACTGTTTGTCTTCCTGTCTTTCAAGTAAAGGGTCTGTTGATCACCTACTAATAACCTTGTTGGACTAAGTCAAAGATCCGAACTGTAGCACTCTACTAAAATGACAATTCATCCTGCAGCTACTCAGGTGCTATTAATCACCAAAATGGGAAAGGATATGAACAAACAGTTTTTTTGTGGTTGTGTGTGTTTGTTTTTTTTTTTTTTTAAACCAAGCAGACAGGGAATGCATCCTTTAGAAAGCAGTTTTGCCTTAATAAGTGTTCTTCTCCATAGGAAACCTCTGATACAGGATTACTCAGCCCTGCAAGAAGGTGTAAAAATGCATTCTGTAAACATGCATCTACTCCACTTTTTTCCTAGGCAAAAGAAGTTTGTTTCTAATCCAAAGCTGTTCTGATTTTGTTCCCTTTTCCTTTTCAGTCTAAGGGCTTTTTTGATTGTGTATTTTTCAAACCATTTCAGTTATGACGCAGGAGAGGTTACTCTGGGTTGCTGTTTGGACAGTATATCTCAAAGCTGCAGGAAGCCTCCTTTAAAGCTAAACCTTTCCCCTCCTAGAAAACTACTTCTGTTCATCTGAACAGGCCCTTTCAGAAGATGCAGCATGCACTACAAAGCAGGCTTTCCTGTCTGGAGGAGAGGGGCTTACCGAAAGGCTGCCTTTTAGACTTAAATGTAGGGCAAGGATCAACGATCACACCTAAGATATTTTCAATGCAGATATTCACAAACCTGTTCTTACACCATGTGATTGGACTTGCCATTAAATTAGATCAATACTTGGCTTCTTTCCTGATGTACTATCACAGTCTGCTGAAAAGATCTTTTTTGTGATCCATAATTAGCCTTGCTGCTATTCCAATACTATCACTGCTGAGTATCAGCCAGGTAACAGAAAAAGTGGGGAGCTGGGTAGTCTGAGTTGGGAGCAGTCTGGGCCTGAAGAGTTTGTCCCAAGTTCTTATGACTTTTCTTCATATCTCATATTCAAGAGTGTAGAGCTGTATGGTGGGGAAGGAATTATTGGAGTTTGTTTTTCAAAAAAAAATTCATGTTCAGTAGCTTCATTTTAATTTCATTTTGAGGTAGATGCAAAATGGTACACACTGAAAAATGAGGGGGGAGGAGGGAGACATTTTGAAAGAGTAGTAAATAGCTCTACAGGTAAGGCATTTCGCTCAGGGTAGGGGAGAGAGAGCGCTCCCTTACAGTGCTTGTGCAGATTGTTCCTTCTTGATACAACGGTATTGCTGGGAACCCGGACTGCTGGGACTTGCAAGGTACCTTTCCTTTTTTCCTTCCTTCATGACACAATTTCTTCCCTTTCTTTCTTCATTTTTTTACACTGAAAGCAGATGCTGTAGACTTGCACTTTTGTCTTTGTTTTTTTAATATACAACAGGTTTTTTGCAACTACTTCCAGGCATATGAGCTAATGAACCTTCTCTTGTTTGGGAAGTAAATTGTCAGTCAAAGCCAATCATTGTGTATATTTAATGCAACTTCCCTTTTCTTAAGTGTAAATTATAAGCTTTTAAAACAAACTCATCTTGTTTGTTATTTATAATAATCATTTCATAAGTGGTTTGCTTAGATGTACTAAGGCAGTTATTAGTAATTAAATATTGATGTCTAACAGCGTACTGAGCTTCTGCGAGTATAAAGGAGCTAGATATGGTCTGCAGGGTGTTATCTCAAATATTACTGAAATGTTGAGCACACAATTACCATCTTATTAGGGTAATAATGTTGAAAGAACTGTTTAGACATTTAATTGGTATCAAACAACATGTGATTACATGTTGATTAGATATCAATTACAACAAAGTATGAACTGACATTTGATAAGCATGGTAACTGATGGCTTGCTTTTGTTATGCCAATTAAATGGCTAAATATCTCCTGGAAGGAATTATAAATCATTAGCAAATCACTAACCTGTTTCGCAGCTTGTCAAGTGATCTGTAAACATGGGGGCTTCTGTCCGTGTTTGAGAAACTTGGGCATTTTCTCATAAACTGGGCCTGTCTTCAGCATAGAAACTTTGAACAACTGAATACTTCATGAGAGTTATGCTTTTCCTTGCTAGCAAATTAATTTGACTAAATGAAGGTATAAATATTTACTGATTTGAGTTAAACACAGTAAAGCCAGATAATTTACAAGGTCTTCTTACCCAATTTTGCCAGCAGACACCCTATCTGAGAGCTGTTCCTGGTCATGGTTTAATCTATGTACATCCCTATATATATCTGCCAACACATTGATTTACTTTTCCCCATGTAAATTAAGACTTCTACCTTTGTTAAATTGACTGATGCCTTAAGACAAAGTACAACTGAAAGACTCAGATGAGAGCAAGAATGTCACTTTCTTTTGCAGTGCAGGCAGTATGTTATTTTCCCACATGCTCTGTAGAACAAGGGTTTTGTTTCAACTGTGAAACAGCTCAGTGGATGTTGTAACTGTGATGAGAGTTTAATATAAAAAGTAAATGAATGAGCATTAGGAAAGGGAACTTCTGAGGGAAGGAGAGAGATCTATGTGCATGTACCTTGATAAGGCTTCTCATCAACTGGTATAAATGAAAATGTTTCAGGAGTGGTTCTGTTTCAGCCCAAGGCTTAATTGGTTACTCTTTTAGGCTGGAGCACAGAAGGGTAAGCGATGTGTGTTCCTGGAAAACTTAATGGAAGAGACAATGTCTTGCTATCTTTGTAGCTTTCTGCAGTTATGTTTACATTGCATATATGAGACTTTTCCTACTTTGAATGAAACTCTAAAGGGAAAAGACTGGGAATACTCCTTTTCTGTCCAAGGTTCAGTATAGATTTCTCCTGGATGCCTTATACCATTATGCTCCCTGAGTAAAAAGGAATAAACTCTCAGGCTTGTGACGGACACTTGGCAGCCTTTCCTCTGTATTGAGCCAGGAGACGGTGGCCAGGACAAAAGGAAGTGCCAGTGGTCCACAGGGACCTGTTTCCCCTTCCCTCTTCTGTCCAGAGCTCATTCTTACTGCCTTGGGTTTCTCAAGACAGCTGATTGCTGATTTGGGGTGCCTTTCCCCCTTCCATGTTTGCTAGCCCACAATGGCTCTGGCTTTTTGGCTTCTGCATCTGCAGTAAAGAATATACATGGCTTATAATAATATTTGAGGTAACTCACAAGGAACAAAGGAAGTATTTCTGTCAAATGACAGATGATGGTGGTATTTGTCTGAATTTACAGTTTCCCTGTATGTGCAGCTATGCAGAGCTATCTTTCAAAATGCCCCTGCTTATTAACTTCTCAAGCTCCTGAAGGTTCTGTCCTGTGGCATATTTGCTCAGACAGCCAATTCATCTTGCATATAGCAGCAAGAATAGCTGTGTGTTTACCA
>WAAD01027763.1:0-61935 GCA_013389945.1 Fregata magnificens
CTTAACCTTTCCACCTCCTCCTTCAGCTCTGCCAGTACTGACAGTGAACACAAGCAATTAATTAAAAAAAACAAAAACAAACAAAACTTCTTGAGGTGATAAAAACATATATTTGATCTGTGAGTAGAAATTTACCAAATAACCTTTTGTCAACTTCATAAATTCCTGACAAGGACTTACATTCACATCAGGCCGTAGTTTGATAAGAAAACGTTTCCTCTTGAAGCTCAGCTTTCGAACCTTAGCCCAGTTAAAGGCATTGATCTTGGTGTGACCCTACAGAGAACAAAGCCAGCAGAGTTTAAGCATTCCAGATCTGAATGTAGAAATCTAAACCACTAAAAAAAGCTTGTCATAAATTAATCATCTATTCACTTCACTTGAAATTATGATATTTCTTATCATTCATCCTCTGGTAATGCAAACCATAAGCATCTGGTGCTATGACTGAAGGCAGGTACTTACAGTTAAACTCTTGCATATTTATAGGACTAGTTATACTGAGTTGATGTGAAAGTATCTGACCCAGTATCACTGCACAAAACAGGGTGGGCCCAGCTTTTGCCCAGATGATGTTATCTTGTTCCACTACGCAGACTCTGATTTTCAGTGGACTAGGTCATCTCCCAGAGATGCCTCCTTCTCTTTCTACCAGCTACAGAGAACATAGGGAATCCAGACGCCTAACATGGTCACCTCACTTTGATCGGGTACATTTCTTTTCTCTTTGTCTGTCTAGAGGGCAAAATAAACAGCCCTTTAAATACCACTTAACTGGGGGGGAAAAAACAGCAACTGAAAGTTTTGTATTGGAAGTGCAAAATACTGTGAGTATTTTGACCTTTCATAGGGAGCAACAGAAGTAAAAGGAACCTAAATAAATTATTTGTCTCTGAAGAGTCAAAATGCTTTTCCCCCAAAAAAGCAACCAAAAACCAGAAGCGAACAGGAAGCCTGAGAGAAATTATCTTCAAAATGCTACAGTTCCCAGCCACTGCATCATTAGCCCCTACTCCCTACTCGTTCTTAATCTATGTTAGAAGGTATTGGAGGTATTATTTTAAAACATTTATTACAGTAGTTTGTTCAGTAAAGATTTCAATACAAACATGCCTACAGCACGGCACAGAAGTTTCAGAGAGCTACTACAGGACTGCTAAATGCAGAAACCCACGTTGATTTGGGCGCCGTCACCAGACAGACGTAGGAGTAATGACAGTGTGATGATCTCTGCTAAGTCAACCTGCTGTCTAAGAATCACATAATTAATCTCCCTTAGAATATTGAGCAGCACTGACACTGATTTCTAAATAAATGGCAAGCTTTAAAATAAGTCTGTCTGAGTACTGCTTATGCCATTTGTGAGTGAACCTTTATTTTCCTTGAGGTCATTCTAATGATGCCTTCATATTTCAATTTCTCTCAGTTATATCAAAAAAAAAAAAAAGATGAACGTAAGGCTCTTGCCCTACGAAGTGTTTGAAGGAAGCCCTAAGCCTACTGCCAGACGCCAATTGCTGGGCAGACTCCAGCAGGCCAGAGCCTGACTTCCTTTTCAGCATTCAGTCTTGGAGCTTGATCCAGCAAAATTTCCAAGTTTTTCTGAAAATTCTAAAAAAACCTGTTTTGAAAGTCCCAAACACATTAGGACAAGAATAGGTGACTGAGTTTTAGAGCTTTACAAATCAGGTCTTGGGCCTTCAACTAGCAGCTACATCTTCACGAAAGGATCCCAGCTGCCTCCTGGGACTTCCATGCTGTTTTGTACGGACACATACTTTCAGCTGTAAGACAGTCTTAATTTATAAGGCTTTGCAATTCATTAATTCAGCTGATGAAAATACTGTTGGGGAGCAGGGGAAGGGCCTGAACATACAGTTATTTGAGTTATGTGCATTTCTAACAACATCCTGGTGTTCTCATGCTTCAAGCTGTGCTTCAGTTTTGGGGTTTTACTAGCAACCCATTTACTTGAGCAGGGTTTTTTTAAATTTAGATCTCAGAGCATTTGGGTCAGACATATTTCTGGGTTTGTTTGTTGCTGTTGTTTTTCTTTATAAAAGGACTCAAAGTACTTTAAAAGGTTGGAAACACTAATATTTTAGCTGAAGTCAAACAGTTAAAATGAATAGTCTTTTCTGACAATTGTAAAAATGGAGATTTTAAATAACAGTTTACTTACTGTTTTTAACACACACAGTGAGGTAAGTAGCATTTTGGATGCTAGTAGGTATAAGTTCATCTGAAGTGAAAGCAGTTTATACCAGCTGACTATCTGTCCCTTCACAACTGTAAAAGCCCAATTTGTTATTTACCTAAGGGGAACTGCAGACAAGAATTTGATAAATTTACTAACGGTGCTTCACGAACATTTACTAGGCTGACTGGTGTAGGAGAGGATAGGAAAGAAATGTAAGGAAAATACTTTGGATCTTTTAGGGAAAGAATTAAGATTCATGGATTCAGCAAAAATAGAATGACTAAGGCTGGTCAAGAAAATTGTTAAAACTCTGACAAAGTAACACTACAGAGAGCTTACATTCACTTCCTACATCCTTTTCCATGTACTCCAGTTGTCTGTTGTTTTATTTGTCCCTGCTTCACACCCATTTATTATGCACCATGCCTGCAAGACCTACCTGCTCCTATATGTAGGTGTCAGCATGACCAACTTGCAAATTGTGAGCTGTGGATCAGTTTGCATCTTGAGCAGCACACTGTGGCTGCAGAGGGAGTTCTACCCTGTGCATGCAAACAAGGCAAGAGTCCCTGGAAGTGAAGGACCTAATGCAGCTATAAAAGGTTTAAGGTCACTGTTAGAAAAAATTCGGAAGTTCCTGAATTTTCCCAATCAAATTCTTTTAGACATGGTTGAGGTCCTGAATTCTTATCGCTGTAAGAAATGTCTCTGCTTTATAAAGTACAAAGTCATGTCCTGAGCAGCTCTAACCTGAAACACCAGAATGCCTGTGTTGGCAACAGCCAGGTTGATTTTTGTCCCTTCTCTGTCCTTGGCTGGATGCAAGCGTATTCCATACATCTCCAGCCGACGGGCAATCTCCAAAAGCTGGAAGTCAGACTCTGCTGGTGTCTGTCCCCTTGAGAAAGAAAACAGAGAAGACACACAAATTCTTCACACCTTTTAATAGAGATCAACAGGTCCTCCAGAGAACAAAGAGACATTTCATCAAAGAGACTGAAACCCGTCAGAGGTATAATATGCGTATGGTTTTTCTATGCCCCAGATTTATATCAGCTAGAACAGCTTTATCTTAGTCTAAACTAATACCAAAGAATCCACAGATTTTACAGTCTATTAGAAATTTTGATCGCTCCAACTCTGAGACACCTGATACAGCTAGATTTTGAACCACTGACTTTAACAGAATTCACTACCTCTCTTTGATTCCTTAAAAAAAAAAAAAAAAAAAAANCATTGTAAAAGTGAATGCAATACCAAAATGAAGTAAAACAGTAAAACAGAAGACAGGAAAACATTAACATAAATGTTGGGAGCCCCAAAGCCCTATATTAATCATGACAAAATTCTGCAAAAGTTTTGATTATTACTGCTATAGAACTCCCTACCACTCATATCTATTTCAAAGTAGCTCAAAATGAAATTGTTCAAGACTTGCAGTGTTCTTGTCAGCAAAAAAAAAACCTTTCTATGCCTTATTTGTAATTCTTTTAACCATCTTCTTACTACTAGTCTTTTCTCCAGGCCTTAGGATACCAATTTGCATCATCATCTTGAATCCTATTCCCCCAAATCCCTAATTCTGCAAGTACTTTGTGCTAATGATAGCTATGTGCTATCATTAAACCCCTTCTTCACCAATCTCTAAATACAGCATGGAAAGGTGAAAAAGCAACATTCAATGTCCTTGAAATCAAAAAGACTGCTGTCAGAAGTGCCTGAGTGATTAGTCATCATATGCAATCATACCTGCATGCACAAAATCAGCAGTGAAGCATTTTGTATGAAATAGACTGTAAAATAATGACATGCTTGAATGAATATCAAAATCAGTTGCTCTTTAAACATCTTGTTATGATGACGGGAGAAAGGCAGGAGTAACCTTCAGGAAATTCACTGAACGTTTTTTGAGAAGTAACCTTTGAGAAACTCAGAGGTCCAAATCTCTTTTGCACTTACGATCTAGCATATATTTACAGTTAGAACTACTCTAAAGGAAAAGAAGGCCAACAACAAGAACAAAAAAGTCTTACATGTGACTACGGTGAAATTCCATGATTTTATCTTCTAGTGCTTCTTGCTGAGGTATATACTTGTTCTTCGCTAAGTGTTCACGATCTATGGTTTCATCAAAATCCCCAATCTCAGCTATGGAGAATTTTAAGAAAAGTCTATTAAAACACTGTATTAAATCTGAATTATTTGGGCAATCCAAAAGGTGCAGACAGCAGGGAAGATGGCAGAGAAGCAAACATAGTTTCCTGCAAGCTGTGTCATGGTTTTATGATTCAGATTCCCACTATGTTATCTTCCACACATTCCTCCCTCCTCCTTTGTGTTAGTATCTGATATGTGAGAAGAAGTGCAAGGATTCCTCCCATCCACCACAACCAAGTAAGTAGCTGTTGGATGTCACCTGAACAAATGAAGCCATCACAGTGTTCCCTTGACTTGTGTGTGGGATAAGGGCGGGGAGGTGACAGGGAGGACAGCACTAACTCAGCAGAACTCATCCATCTCTCTCACATGCATGGTGCTGCTCAGGCTCCTTTCCCTGGAGCAGCCAAGCTCTCCAGGCCCATGCCCCACACTGTAGTCTTCGGGGGAAAATCTGATAAGAGATGGTTTTGTTTGCTTGTTTGAATGCAGGCATGTATTCCACTTGATGGGGTTACGAAACATTTGTCTTCCTCTAATTTTGCAGCAGTTTGAGACACATTCTGTCTCCCTCCTCCTCAAAGTTGCTCCCATCTGCTGCAGTTATTCAATACCGTACATGCAACAGTATGTCACACCCACCTTCCATTTTGCAGCCCATTCAGTGAGATTTCCTTTTTTTTTTTTCGGGGGAGGAAGGGGCAGGCAATCTATGTGTGCGTGCCAGATTACTATCTTGTTGCCTGCTATTCTTGGAATTCCTCTGAAAATCTTGGTATTAGCTTTTTCACTGAACAGTGTAGCAGCCTCTGCCTGCAAACCTGCTGGAATAACAGCAACAACACTACAACAAAGGCTGCTACCGTAATAATGTCAGTGAAATTAAAATGCAGCACCCTCAAATTAAATCCAGGTTGCAGTCAGACACGCTGTTGCACAGTTGACCTAGGACGTCACAGACCCAAGCTCAGACATCCTTGCCTCATCCTCCCCTCAGTTCTGCCCATGTAAATGATCCCTTAATCCAGTTCTGCCCAAAATAAGCTAGTTTAGAAAAAAAGAAAGGTTTCAGATGATGTTTAAAACACTGCGGGTGATTTCTGATGGAAGTTTGCCTAGGATCAGATGTACCTGCAAATGTGGAAGGGGAGCAATAACCTTGTGTAGGCAGGGGAGATGAGGACCAAAGCATCTATGAATGACAGAGCAGTAACCTTTCAACGCAAATTGCCTGCAGCCACATGATGACTTTTTATACTTTGGAGGTCAGAAGTGGAAAAGAGTTGGTAACTGAGACTGACTGATTTCCACCCCCTCCCTCATCCCATCTGCTCTGAATCATTCCTTGAGACAGCAGCAATACTACAGAATCTTTGAGAATTCTCCTTTGTAAGATGCCCCTCTGTCCCCATCTCAGAAACAGCTCCCTCGCTCCAGTTTTACTCGTCCCAGCGTCACAAATCTTTAGGGTCCATTTTTAATCCTAACTCAAATGAAATGCAAGTTTCTCTTCTTTAACGAAGCCACAAGCCCACCTAGGTTTTCAACACCTCAAACAACACGGGCCTTGACTCTTTAAAATGCATTTCATACCCTGTATGTCCTTGTACATGGATGGACTTAAACCACCTTCTGTAGGGCTTTCTTCAGAGCCAAGAGTACAGAAGACTCCTGTTTCACCTCTACATGACTTCTATAATGTTCTCTGCATTTGTCAACTGCAAACCCGTTATCAAAATTGTCCTGGCTTTCTAGTTACTTCTGAATTTGTTCTTTCTGACCTCATACTCAATAGCTTTTCCTTCTCTCAGCCCTCCTTTTCCACCTTAAATGCCTCTCTAGTAGCACTCCCTCTAGAAAGAGAAGGAGTTACATTTTGAATAGTCAGCCTCACATATAACTCTTCTTTAAAATCTTCTCATGTCTTTCAGCCAAAGATTGGTTTCCACTGATGCTCACTTATCTCTTACAAGTGCATTACACCACACGTATTCTGTCTGCATTAGCACTTCTGATATGTCTAATGCTTTGTATTTCAGCTCTTTTCCTTTAATCAGTCCATCTTCTTACTTCCCACACTAACTTTACCGCATCATTTGCAGTATCAAAGTGTCCTCTCACTTCTAACACTTTCTACAATGCTTTTAAGGTATTTTTAAATAGAATGTTTCAAATATAAATTTCATTCTGTAATATACATGCTAATTTAACAGAAACCTATTTGCTGTCATATTATGATTTCCTATAAATAACAGCCTATAACATTGACATAAGCTTGTCTATATAATAGGAGGGCCTCCTGGAATCAGATATGCCCCACAGAAACCACTCATAGGCATAGCATCGATAAGACATGCCAATATCTAACCTCCTGCATTCTCAATCTTTCCACTTTGATATCACTACTCTTATCAGCTGTCTAGTTTTATTTTTGTTGCAAACAAATATGTAATAATTTTTTTGCTACTGAATAATAAGCTAGAGAGAAAATAAATAGAAGAGACAGCCATGTGGGTAAGATATAGCTATAGACTCTTACCAGAGAAAATTTTCACAGAAAAATGTTCATGAGACACAAGATGAACAAATAAATGAGAGAGTCGCAAACTTCTAGCACAAGTTTCTAGCAAACACTGTTACACAAAAAAGGGAGAGGGGAAAAATAATGAACAGCAAAAAAAAAAAAAAGGTCCAGCTTGCAGTCAGGAGACGGCAAGGGGAAGCAGCACTGCAGGTGCACCATGAGGCACAACATCCCTCTGCCCAAAATGGCAGTTCAGACTCTGTGAATACTGTCTCACTCCTGCATGATGAATCTCTCACCTCTCTCCTTCTGACATGATGGAAAAAACTCAATTTTTCACTACAGAAGTATCTTACCTTACTCTCCCCATAAGGAGAGCACTTCTTGATTCATAAAATCCCAGTTCAGAATCACTCTGCACCTTTAGCTCACAGGTGAAGGGGACAAAGAACTAGAAAGATTTCAAATGCATCATGATCATTTCCAGCAACTGAGGAAACTTATTTAATCCAACAGTATAATGCATCTCGGCAGCATAAGAGCAATGGTGGTGATTTGCCATTTTTGCATACTTTGAAATGAATCCTTCTTGCCGGCCTGCATAGGTGTGTCAGGGGGAATGGCCAGGTGTATAACGGAGGAATTCTGAAAAAACACTGAATTAAATTTGAGTTTGACTGTGGGGAGAAGGGAAAGGGACAGCTTGTAAAGCTGAAAGGACATCCTGTATTTTATCTTCTTATGCTGTTGCTTCAGGAAAACAAGCTAGCAGTTGCACTCCGAGCAGTTCAGACACCAGAGCCGTAGATGGTTCAGTGAAGAACTTAATTGAGTAATCAGCAAGAGATGAGTAAGACATGAAATAGGATCTAAGTAGAAATCATAAGGAAAATAATGCATATAAAGTATAAGAGCTCAAGAGAGGATGATCATGAAGCAATACCTCAAGTGAAGAGAGACACTTGTCCTCTCCCCAACACCTTTTTTTGGTACACAGACATTTAGTAGGAAAACTCACCCTCCTAGAATGCAATGTAACAAATGATACTCAATTTTCCCCAAACGATCAAGACTTTTTTTCCTGAGATGAAAGGAAGTTAGAACTAGCTTAACTGAGGAAAGAACTACAGCTGGTGTGCTCGACACTGTAATGGGAAAAACTAAAAGACACAAAAAACTTGCTAGCCAAGGATTTTTTTTCTTTTTTAAGTCTGTGCTGCAAAAATACTCAGTTTTAAAATGGTACGAGGAATACAGAATTTCACAGAGGCTGTTGTACAGCTTCTTACTGCTACTCAGTCACACTTGGCAATGATGACCATGGCAAACAGAAAACCATGCAATACCTGCCTTTCCAACAGCAATTGACGAGAAACTGCCCTCACACTCAGACAGATTATGACAAAGGATCATGAGATTTATCTATTCATCACTAAAGAGCTTCCGAACATCTTTGTTGACTGAAATTTCCATACAACAGCATTTCAGTGGAAATATGTAATATTGAATTGTACAATGACCATTCAAAACAATGGTCTATTACAACCATTATACATGCTACTAAGTGGTTTTTCCTAATGTTATTCTCAAGATGAGTATCCATAAAGTCTTGAAATGGAAAACATACGCTGCCTTTCAAGTGATCGGAAAGCTAAAAGAAGCTTTGATGTAATAAACAAAGTTAATGTATGATGTATGATTCTACTGAACAGTCTTATTGTGCATACTTTGCAGTTAAAAAAAAAAAAAAAAAAAAAGCTTAAAATCTATTGGTTTTTTCTTCCCTGTCAGTTTCCTTTTAGGACCGTGATTTATTCTGGCATTCTAACCATGTTTATTTACCACATTCTCTAGACAGCATACAGAACTCCAGGAATTTGAATGCTCTGCTGACATGATACAAAGTATAATAAAACGGGAATTCAGGAGAAGAATTCAACCTGTTTGCCACTGCCTGCGAAGTTTGCTTTTTAAATGATCCTAGGCAGACTATCAAATGCAGTGCTTTAAAAATGTAAGTCCAGTGTCCAGAAGCCCTGCTTTATTTGAAAAAGTAAATTACCTGTATTTGAATGCCATTATACAGAAATACAATAAATTGTCCATATGGCTTAAACCTGTCCCTACGGCAGCTACTAAGAGGTAACCCAGCAAAGCATGTCCAACCAATCATCCTGTTTATCCTCCTGGAAAAAAGAAAAAAGGGAACTTACACTGTACTATGTGCGAGATTAAGAGAGCAGTGCTGGTATCATTACACGTTAGCCTTCCCTGTGCCAGGTCCTGCTTCACTTGCAATGCAAATAGGTACCTGCAAAACAAAGTTAACAAAGAGTTACACAAAGCATGAGGGAAAGAGGGGAAAGTATTTCAACGCCAACTCCTGTTTTGGCTACATGTTCCTTTCACTTTTTGGAATATACAGAAGTGATCTGAATTTCCTAAGTTCAGAGGCTAAATAAAACATAACAGATACTGTATTACAGCTATTAGAGTCTTACATGGTGGCTGGTTTGCAGAACTGAGATATCCCTCTTTTTCTCTCTCCCTCCCTCTCTTTGAACCAGAACAATGAGATCTGGAAGCGATATGACAGTGGAAGCAATTGTGACAGCTATTAAGTGCTCAGCAACCGCACAGCAAGCGGTACTAGATAATGGAGCTGCTTGTTAACTATGAAGAAATGCCAGATAAACCAGTGACTTAGTTATCAAGTAGTTTTTGCAGAACACAAGGAGAACTCTAAACTTCCACCTTGGCACTCACCTGGAAATGAGGAGCAAGATCTGGATCGAACAACTCTAGCTAGCTCTGATACTTTTGTGGCCCCATTACCTGCACCGCCTGTGCACCAGCCATTTTTAACTTATTCGCTTCCAAACCATCTCAGCCATGTAGGGCAACTCTACATAGACAGTTTAAGTGCAGAGACATCACAGGTCCACAACACTGTTTCAACATTTAAATTTCCTCTAGCTTCAACAGGAATTGAAATTGCTTAGTTCTACTCAGCATCAAATTCTTCCCTAGAAAAAAACTGACCCAGCAGTAAGCATTTCTCCTACAGTTCGTATGAAACCTGAACCGGTTAGATACCTTAACAAGCCTTCCAAAGACTGCAGCTCCTCTGGAGAACTCATACTAGGATCTCAATAGTTTTTAATAAGTCTAGATTTTAACAGGTTCAGTGAAAAGCTCTCATTTGATCAGTGAGTTTCTGAATGAGGAGGTGTAGGTAAAGTAAATGAAAAGGGCAAGCTGATTTGAGGAGTATGGAAACATACACAGCACATGAAATAATACAGCAGATCTAAATAATGTGCTTTTGAAACTACCTGAAAGGAGGCTGTAGTTAAGCGGATGTTGGACTCTTCTCCCAAGAAACTAGCGATAGGATGAGAGGGAATGGCCTCAAGTTGCGTCAGGGGAGGTTTAGATTGGACATCAGGAAGAATTTCTTTACCAAAAGAGTGGTTAGGCATTGGAACAGGCTGCCCAGAGAGGTGGTGGAGTCGTCAACCCTGGAGGTGTTCAAAAAAGGTATAGACGTGGCACTCCAGGGCCTAGTTTAGGAGTCATGGTGGTGTTAGTTGATGGTTGGACTTGATGATCTTAGAGGTCTTTTCCAACCTTAATGATTCTATGATTCTATGAAAGCTGCAGACAACTGCCTACCCACACAAAATTCAACCTAGTAGAAGAATATAGCTCAAAAGTGTTGTATTCTCTGCTTCTTCAAGTGATGAAGCTGTTCTCTGTGGATACGCTTTCACATCCTACACACTGCTGTGTACATCTATTCAAGTTCCCTAGCACACACATTTAAAATCTAACCAAAAAAGTCATTAGGATTCAGAGACACGTCTCCAGGTGCAGAAAGAGATCACCAAAAATCAATTTACAGTTCACATACTAAGCAACTGATACGCAGAATATCGATTCGAAAACAGAAATGTTTCATTAGTAACATTACATTGTGAGTTTTCATTCATCCCTTTATTTTTTTTTACTCAGTCCTTCAAGTAAATATTCCCTCTTCCTACCCTACTTTTCTACTTTTCTCTGTCCAGGCCAGCAAGAGATATCAATCATTTCTTTTTTTCCATTCCATTGCTCTATCACCAGAATGAAACAAGACAGAGATACACACAGAACAGGTGGACTTATTCTTTATAAAGCAGGTCATAAGGACATGAGCTCTTTGCAAAAGAGGACTTCATCTTTTGAGAAGATTCGAAATAAAAACTAATAGTGAAAATATTGAATCAGAATGGAAAAATGTAATTAAAAAATAATAATATTGTAGATCAGAAAAAGAGTTGAAAAGTTTCAGTGAAGAAATACTGCAACAAAACAATGTTTCTGACCATAAAGGAAGGACCTGCTAATAAGGAAGACCCTTAATAGGTCCCTCATACACATATTTACTCACAGAGAAAGATGACTCTTTATGGCAATGCAGTGTGAAATTCAGAGCTTAATGAAATTTTTGAAATGCACTGAAAATAAACACACCTTTAAGGTGCTCTTTCTGCATATGTGTGTATCTTTCTCTACCTTCCTCTTACTTTTCATTTTATTCCCTCTCCTTTCCATTTCTCCATCTCCGAAGTCACAGTTCCACCTGTGCAAACCTTTGGCATTTGTATTGGCTATAGGAATAGGATCCAATGCTGTTGCAACTTGGTAACTCATGCAAAACAACTCTCTCCCAAACGCGGGTGCAGAGTCGCACGTGTCCCTCAGCAGAGGAGCGCCCCAGGGCACCAACACATGCCTCAGTCAGGTGCCTTCCAACACCACTGCCAAAGGGGCTTGGAGAACTCTGTTGCTGAACTGCCTTTTCTTGGGGTAAGCAAAGCTCTCCCAGAGCCTCAAATCCAAGCAGGCAAAGGACTCCTGCACTTTGCAGAACCTCTCAGCACAGACTGCAACAGAATCTTAGGGCCTATTTTTCAGTATATTCAAGGTTGGGGCAAATAACATCAAGCTAATACTAGGAGGCAGACATTGATCCTCACCCAATTATCTCAAATTCTATGTTCTCCCCTCTGTCCACCAGAGATTTAATTAAAAAAAAAAAAAAAGTAATGCAGCTACTAACCTTGTCAGTTCCTCCTGCAGCTGAGCATGGTCAGGTGGGAAGAATTTTACCACAAATTTTACAACAACGTGCTTCGGTCCTAGGGAAAATGTCAAAGGAAGTTAGTGAACATCAGCAACACGCTGGCCAAATTTTATTACGCAGAACGATGTATCAGGGATGATTCATGGAACCTGCAGTGCATACGTACATGCTAATCTCCCATCCTTTGCTAGCATTTGGGTTATTTAGAGATTGCACAATAAAATTTACACACAATAAAAGAGAACAGTAACTTGGTGGAGGGATACTCTGTCAAAACTGAGTCTGTTTTCAGTAATTACATCAGTTGATCTAATAAAATATATTATGTGTGTCTATTTTCCTTGCTTCAGAACATGAGGGAGCTAAAATACACTCTATTTTTCAAGTCCACTACCAAATTACAATTTCTGTTTTAACAGCAGCACATTTGTTCTGACTCTTATAAGTACGACCAGTGACAAAACGAGCAACGCATCTCTCTCTCATGAGAGGGGGAGGTGCCAGAGCATACACTCAGAATAATACGACCAGAGAGGCACCTACGAAAACTTAATCTCAATGGCAAAGCTCAATAAATGAAGAACTCTGCTGATATTTGACAGAGAAACAAAATCACCAAAACCTTTCCTGTTCATTTTTACTCTTCCCAGAGCTGATGGCTATTTATAAATTCCTTTTGGCTCCTGCCACCCATCATAACTTTCCCTGATGCCCCTAACCCAACTGTTTCCTCCTCTTGGTCTCGGACAGTTCCAAGTTCTGCAGCAATGTCCCAGAGAGCTGAAAGATATTTGCTAGCTGCTTCCCAGCAATAATGTCTTCCTGTTCTTTTTCTTTTATCCTGATTACTGTTACCTTTCAGCAATGTGTGCTTCCTTTAATCCTTCTTTTACTGCATGCTTTTTTTCCCTACAAAACTGTTTCCTCCGTTGCCACCACTGCCTCTTCTAGGTGACTGACTAACCCCCTGTCTCCTACTTGGTTAGCCACTTCATATGTTCATGTGACATAATTTCACAGCACGCACAGTTCATCTTTTAAGGACAGAACGGAAATAAAAAATAATCCAAACAAAATTCAATGAAGAAAGCTGAGGAGATAAAGATCCCGATTGACAGAGCCCTCATTTAATCAAGCACTCTCAGATGGACAAAATAAATGACAGCAAGGAAGTACTTACTTCTAATCTGTTTCATAACAGGCTTCAAAAGATCAAGCCACACCTGAAAACAAAAGAAGGTGGTGTTATCATCTCTGACAAACTACCACTTGCAAAGGAACATTTTTCATTGCGCTACTTAGATTTTCATTTACTAATTTATTTTTTCCAGTGTGGTCATCATGCTCTCCCTAATTATACGTAGTGGATTTTCTCCCCAAAACTCTGGAAGATGCTCAGGAAACAGCACTGTTAATGGGCTGTCACCGTGGCACAGCTTTTGAAGCAGTACAGATTCAGAGCGCTGGGAAATAGCAAGGGGATCTCCCTGCCACTTGTCTCAGATACCAACAATCACGGCACGTTTGGTCAGGAACCATTCATTTTGTGGAAAGAACAACTGAAACAAGTTCAGAAAAAGACAGTCCTATACTGTCATCGTGGTCCTCACCCGAATTAATCTTGAGAAAGGCAAGTGAAAGGGGCTGGTGCTTGCCTTTGAGCTGGGAATGCTGGGCAAATGGAGAAATGAGAAGGTGGCAACCTCCTGGTTTTGGGAACCCAACAGGAGTCCCACCGTGGGGCCTGGGCATAAATGTGGAGCTCCCCCGCTCGGTCCCACGGAGATAAAGGCAGTCTCACCACCACCACCTGGGGGAGGAATGCCCTTGCAGGTCAAGGGCCTAAGGCAGACATAGTGCAGAGCGCGGGTGGGAGGAAGCTTACTTTATAGCTGTGTACCATTTTCTCTTTTCTATAAACCTGGGAAGCTCGGGCCTACGATTTCTTAATTGAGGGCAGTGTAACTTCTGCATATAGTTTACTTCCATCTGTTTTTTAACAGCCCATTTTTCAGGACTGTGTGTGGGTCTTTCCTTCAGCTTTCAAAAGAAGCAGTGGGTGGAAATACAGTTTTCAGAGCCTAAACCCCTGTTCTGCATCTCAGTCAGAAGGGCCTGGGCAAAATATTATGGGAAGCTGAGAGACGATCATGCAGAAGGTAAAAGCCAAATGACTTGCAGGGCCTGGAAAAGTGCAATAGCTCACGGTCCTCAGCCGGTAACTAACTATGCCCAAGATTTGTATTTTGTTATCTCGCTAAATTGCACGGAGCCTCCCTTGGAGACATCTGGAATTTGTGGAGGAACATCCTACAGCCGTCACAAAGGTTAAAGCCATTAAAAAACAAATTAACCAAGCCTTCCTCTAGAAAAAGAATATGTATTGAAACGAACACATCTTCGACCTTTAATAATTTTAGATTATGCAGAGACTGAAACATACTCAAAATATCCATTTTAGAAAACCACCTGAGAAGCCAGACAGGAACAGGCCTGCGTTGCTGCTATAACTGCTCCAACGCTGTTTGCTATTTTCATCATTACTAATATGAGTGCTTCCAACCAGCAAAGACCTCACATTCCTGCCCTTTTACACCCACTAATGTTTCTCAATGGAATTCTTTTTATGTTTCTCAGCCTATGAAAGACTTTTTTTTTGGAAGGGCTAAAGAAACTTGGTTATCCAGGAATAGGAACACAGTGTTTATCATACGTTAAACTGGTTCTGACACTTTTCGGCATTTCAGTAACTTAAAACTGTTTTGTTTCAGAAAGTTGGCATGTACATAATCTGCAACGAAGGTCAGGGACTTTGCCAAGTTTAGTGGGGAAAAAAGAAATCTTGAACATGAAACAGCCAGTTTACAAGAATATGGGAGTAATGTATTTTACTTGACACCAAAAAAACCCCATCATCTCTCTCCCTCCAGAGGGAGTTTATGACACAGCATGAGCACACAAGTGCGTTATTCCTTTCTCCACTTTCCCAATCATCCTACAAGCAAGTTACAACATCCTTGACCAGACTGCTGGATACTAGAAATGCGTGTATTGAATGTGTGCAGGGAGAAAGGTGGGGCAAAATGAAGACCTCACCACTATCACCAAACCCAAGCAATCAAAACTTATGCATCATGCAACTCCCACACTGTATCTAAACAAAACCAATCTGAGAGTGGTTTATAAACTGGAAATGAAAAATAATGTGAGGATTCAATTAAGATTCATGTTTTCAATTGTCTCCGGAACTACAAAGGCTAGATTATTTATTTTTTAAACAAAGTCTGGCATTCTGCAATAGTGACCGGATTTCAGCAGCTGGAGAATTGGGGCAGACATCAAGTGTGATGAAAGTCTGTGAAACCCCAGGCTTGGCAACAGTGCCTTGTTTCTCCTTGTCCCAGCAGGAAGTGCAGCCCTCAGACCCTCCACGTTCATCTCCCATGCAGATCTTGTCTGCTACAAGCGCGGCACACTTGAATGTATACAGCTGCCAGGCAACTTGACATACAACTGTCAATATGTCAGAAATGAGGTCTGGAGCTTTGCACATTGAAACAAACACAGCAGAACTGTGAATATATGACTGCAGGTACTTATGATTACATCCAAAGATGCTCTAAATATTTATTTTTCCTTTTACTTTGCACTCTACATTGGAAAAGCAACTCATTCTCTTCAGATGATATGAATGTAAAATATGCATGTGTGTTTTATTTCTCAGACACACCATTAACTGCAATTTTTTTTTTATTTGCACAGTGCTTGAGTTCTACATTATGGCCATTACGAAGCTCAGAAAGTTTTAAATCCCACAGAAACAGTCACCTCAACTGCATCATATAAATTTAAGTGTAAACATTACTCTCAGAGTGCTGTTCCACATTGAAACAATGATTTGTAATCAAATCTCCTGCTTCAGAGTTTCTTTGAGTTGCTTTTAGGTGGTCGAAGGCATTACTTCCACTGAATCTCACCATTCTTGGGGCACAGCTGACTAGATGTGGGCAAGATTTGGGGATCTCCCCCTTTTCCAGAAGCAGATTGGAACAACCAGCAGGAACACAGACTGGTGCTCTCAGATACTTGGTTAATATTTCCTTTTGCAAGAGTAGGGGCCAGGTGAGTTACCATGCTCCATGCATGGAGGCATTTTCCTTCAGGTCAAACTGGCAACAGCCTTAGGGGGTTTTCTTCCACCTTCCTCTTCATCAGAGCCCTGGCCCCCTCACTGTGATCGTCTGGATGTACTTCCAGCCACTCAATTCCAGCCACTGCAAGGGCCTCAGGCACTGGCAACACCTCAATCTCTCCTGTGTTCTGCCTCAAGCAAATAAACCATTTTGTTTTCGCAAGACTGAAAACTGTTAGTTTACTTCAGGTCTCTGAGCAAAACACAGAGGGTCATCTATTTGGAACTTAATGACCTGTGAAGTAGAGAAGGTCGATCAAATGACCTTCTCTATTTTCTAGAAAACTAAAAAGCAACTGTATATACAGAAGATGTTACAATTTGTTTCAGCTTTACCTACATACATAAGGAATGTCAGTATGTCATTATTAACACAGCTACACGGACCCTCTGTTGTAATAGTACTGTACAGTTGCACTGTTTTGAAGAGTTATGTTAAGCTCTCAAGTTACCTAAAGCATTAGCCAAGGATATCTGGCAGAATAAGAAACTTTCTAGTAAACTGTGTTTCATGTAAATCCAGGAGCAAACTGTGAAGCAGATCCCTTTTAAAGATCAATGTCAATTTTTTAAAATTTCCTCTTTAATTATAGTTAGCCTAAAACTTCATGACCCCTAGGGTTCAGTTTTAGTGTCTATGTAAGCCTGCACTAAGGCATGACAACAGATCACTGCAGCAGCAGATAAATCCTCTTTTGTTTCTTTTGTTAAGAAATATTGCTCCTTACAGAAATTTTATATAGATGGACAGAAAATATGGATTTTTTTTTTTTTCTAACTGCCCAAAGTCGTCTCCTTTAGGTCAGCCAGGCTACTGCTGCAGAATTCACCGAACAGGCAAAAAATCCAGTATACACCAGCATGTACTGGTCAAACAATCCAGATAACTAGCACACACGCCAGTAGGTCACACAGTAAGTCTCAAGTAAAACAAACTTCAGAAAGAAAGTCATTAGAGGCTGAGAAGTCATTAGCCTTTGGCTTTCTCTGCTACATGATACTGTTTCCACCCTAGAAGTATTAGTGCAATGCCTGAATGTTGCCGGCAGCTGTTCTCAGAGTCCAAAGTGACAGGACCAGGACACCCGCCTGTGCCACACAGCTCCGCAGACAGGACTTTCACCAATTTATTAGGTTTTTTGTTCTTGTCCATTTTCTTGCCCCATGATGTTTTTCATGGAACTATGTCACAATCATTGAATCTTCTCTATCTGCGGAGAAAGATTTTACTACTCCTGCACTCCAAATTAAGCAGGACTGTAAAATCAGAGTTGAGACTCTGCAACAGTCCAGCCGTTGGCTTCTCTACTGCAACTGATAAAGATAAAATGCTTTTCCAACTTGTGTCTGAATTGGCTGCTACTTTCAACACAGATGAAATCTGACAGGAGTAATCAGGTTTTAAAAAAACATTTTTTCAACTCCGGCAGGCAAGAACATTTTTTAAAGAGTCTCCTTTTTTTCTTTTGGAGATTGAGGATTAAACATACCTTATAAGTATGGAGCAGGAGGAGAGAGTAACAGTGTGTATGTAGATGAAAATTAGCTGAAAATCAATCCTTTTACATACCATCATCTTTTTATGATCTGGAAACTCAAGGCCAAAATAGTCGCCTTCAACAAGGTTCAGGTGGTTGCAAACAGCATCATGCAGAACTTTCCCCGGAGCTCTTTGCTGTAAGAAGAAAAGAAAGCCTAGGGTTACAAAGATGCTTTTAATTAGTGGCAGAAAAATTACTATGCTAAGAAATTGCCCAGCAAACAGCACTGTCAAAACAGTTTACAAAATCAGTGGATAGTCCAACCATACCCACAGGGCAGCTGACAATAATTACATTAGTTTTAAAGCTACAAAAAATATCCATCCATCCATCCCCAGATGGCAGCTCAGAAACCATCTTTAGTGCATTTTTGTTTTTGAGGAAAAAATACCATGAAATAAAAGAGGTAGAAGAGGGGGACTTGGGATATAGTTTTCTTATGTCTGCCATGTAAATGTGCAACGCAGTAAGGTGTCAGCCTCTAGGCTATATTGCTACTGTGAATTTCGGAAGACGGCTATTTCATCCCAAGGCCCATCAAGCCATGTCAGGTGGTGCTATGTACATCTGTGTACAACATACTGAAACCAAAGCGTTCACCAACAGACCTGTCATACAAAACACAAGGGTCTGAAGGTTTGCTGGATACCGTTTGATACGCAACAGGCTCAAGTCCTGGCTTCTGACTTCATATGGGCTTATCCTGAGCCTCCTGCTGTCAGGCATTGAGGCTGGTTAAAGCCCATCTGTGCTACCCTAACAGAGTTGTCGAGTAATTTGGAGGAGTCAAGAGCACAGGTTTCCTTCCACACACTGAAAATCTTCCCTCTATAAAGACCAGATATTCTAGCCCAATATTAGGCCCAGAGCTGCTGCTTTGTTGATTGTAAGGATTCTTCTCATCAGCACGTCAGTTAAATCCACACCTGCAGCAAATACTGTAAATTACAGCTCACCAGCAAGTCTTCAGCAAAGCTGTTTCTGTACAAAAAGGCCAATCACTGAAATCAAATATTTTTGTTCCTTGGACAAATGCACCTATTTTAACTCAAGAGGCCCCGAAACACAGATGTCCACTCACTTCAGAACAAATAACAACCCATTAAACTGCACAAACTCCACCGTTACAAAAAACCCATCACACCCCAGACAAGTGCCCTTGCACTCAACCTACAGATCGGCCCTTTCCCTGTCTGCCCAGTAAATAATTACTAGAGCAAAATAAAACAGCAGTAACTGAGTGAAGAAAAGAAAACCATTAGAAGTGGGCAGTCCAGCTGACTTGGCTCAAACCTTGAGCCTGAGCCCAGGTCCTGGCATCTCCAGGCAGTGCCCGTACCAACAGGCTACTTGCGAGTGGGCAGCTGCTCAATCCCACCTCCTCCCAGATATGTCACTATGCAGTTTGGTCTCTCTTTCACTGGGATACCGAAAAACAAATCCCTGGGTTTTTTCCACCTAGGGCAATACCTGGTTTCCAGCCACAACCCTAAGCACAAAGTATCTTTCCAAAAGCAATTTATCAAACATTGTCTAACATGAATTGTGAAAAGCGAATACCCAATAGCGAGGCTTATACCAGAGAAATTAAAAGGATGACGTTTTTCTAGGGAAGGAACAGGATATACGTGCCACCACGGCAGCGCTGTCGCCCCGCTGATGCAGGACACGATGACCGAACCCTTCAGCGCTGGCTGGTTTGGGAAGTCGGAAGGGAAAAGCCAAGCTCACCTCCCCAGGAACTTGCTGAGCAGGTTTTTACCCAACACACTCCCACTGTCTCTAACAGACCTATGCCACCAGTAAGCAATGTTCACTTAGATTATTTTATAACTGTTCGTTAATGTCAGCTGTAGCAAACATTAGCCTCAGGAATACTGTCAGAAAACAGATCAAGAACGATTGCAGGTAGGAGTACTAATTTTTTTAAGCATTCATCATAACCAACCTTGCAGTAACTAAAGTAAATCATACCAAAATGCCAAATAAGAGAATACAGAGGGCAACGAAAAAGACGACATCTATTTTTCTAGACAGAGTACTTTTGATCTGACGTAATGCCATCCAAAATAAATCTCAAGTGCAAATATATTTGAATACACTCACTTCACGTTCTCCAGCTTCATTAAACCGAAAGGATCGCCGATGACCACCACCCAGCCCGTGCCAGCCATCGCGCCTCGTGTGTCAGTTCTAACAGAAAGCTTCCCACACTTTCCACTCCATCTATCACTGTACATAGGCACATCCAAACATACACCCTCTCTTAATGAAAGAGCTTCCCAGCAAGTGCATTTTGTTGAAGGCAACAGAATAATATTAAAAAGACATTAGATCGAGTGTAATAACGATATTAGTTTACTGCTCCAAAAATACACCTACAGATGATTTAGAAACTTCAGGCAAATGCTCCTGCTCCCAGACTAGTCTCAGGCCTCCTCAGTTTGGCTGGGGCCACTAGAGAGCGGAAGGACGCATTTAACAGCCACCCCGGCAGCAAGAGGCAGAGGATATTGCTTTCACCCACGTGTACAACCAGTAAAATGGAAACATGCCTGTGTGTATGTATGTATATGTCTTACTAAAGTACCTGATGGACTCCGGTCTGACAAAGACCAAAGTTCATTGTTCCTCCTGAGAAAAAAAGGGTGTCTCTGGGAACGTGGAGATTTTTGACCAACAGGAAAAAAGGCAGAAAGTCCACCTGCGTTACCACACCATCCAAGGTTAGCTGAGGAGAGCAAGCCTGTCTGATCTCAGACCATGAGTAAAAGCATCTGATTAAAACCTGCTGAGTGTTTTCATAAGGTTTTTTTCCTACAGGCATTTAGACGATGGAAGGGCAATCTTATAGCATTTATGTCACTTGGCATTTTCTCTGGAGTGTGCCTCGGTAACATGAAATGCTTCTTACTCAAGTATTTGTAAATAAGATTATTATTCTAAACTCATCTTAGCTTTGATCAGTCTACATCAAAATAAAATCTGACAGTTTATTCAAGGGAAACACTGTGCATATAAAATCTGCTGAGATTTAGAGCCTGATGACACTCCGGTCTTGCAGGACTAGGAGAAGTACAACATCCACAAAAGCAGGAACTCTCCGGCTTCAGAGAGATGTTGATTCAGTGCAGTTCCATGACATCCCTACTAAAAAATTTAAACACAGTAAATTAAAATCTCAGTCTGCTGGGTATGGAAGCAAACCAGCAGTCACTCAGGTCACAGCAAAAATGAGCTGACAGAGGAAGCATTCAGGAATGAGTGCGCCACACCAATGACATCATCTGCAGCCAGCAGTCACGTCTGACTTGAACATGGTTACCAGGCCTATGGGACAACACGAGAATTCCCCAGAACTTGGAAGACATTTTCCAACCATCAAGTGTGGCCCCGCTGCCATGCCTCAGACAGCGAGCACAAGGCACGCTTCATCAGCTCCCGCCCCACGGCCCTGTGGCTGCACCCATGTCCCAGGAGCCACAGCTCGGATGCTTTCCCTGCCCCACACTGGCATGGCTCTGATCCATGGGGGCCCATGAGCCCCCCCAAAATAGCTACGCATGTGTGTAAGGCTGCAGGGTGGGGAAAGGCTGCACTACAGCCTACGCTATAGGAGGGCCTTTCCCTGCCACAGTGAGAAAGCACAGGCCCATTACGTGACGATCACAAAAGCCTCATACACTGGGATGAGGGAAGGTCATCAATGTGGCCAAACGTGGAAGATGTGGGAAAGGAGAGCCAGGAGTCCTATCTCCTGCTCTCCCTGAGCATCATCGAATGAGAGCTTGCACCAGGGAGGGAAAAAACTGACCAAAGGTGAAGATCAAAGGAGGAGGATGAGACATGCAAGTGGGACGTTGACATGGAAGCTGCCCCAGTGAAGGTTGGTGGCAAGACCATACCTCCAGACCATTTGCTACCACAGATGCCACACTGTAAGGCAGTGAGGGAAAGGAAACAGGAAGTATGGCATACTGGTGGAATACAACTTGGGGAAGATCACATGCAACACCCAGGAGTGGGGAAGCAGCTGCAGCGGGTGGCAGTCCCCTGCTCCTGTCTTTGTTGACAGCCAGATTCTTGTATGATCAATGAAGAAATATTGCAGCTCCAGAGGGCAATTCGTCCTACCCCAAAACAGCCATCTGAGCACACTGGCAATGAACTTTTCCTTAGCAATACAGTTGTACTCTTTTACTCTTGATGACAAGGAGCCCAGACACCTGTGTTACTGGGTTCATTTTAGATGAGGTGAATCCCAGCCATACTGACAGCAGGGAATTACTATTATTCTCTTGAGGTGGTATTGTTACACCAAAAGAACATTATAAATTCATTGCAGTGAAAAGAAGCTCACTGATTTCCAGCCACAGGTCCTTATTGCTTAATGCATTTTGACCTGGTCTTTCATTTAGCTCTGTGAAATGACATTTTAAAAGTCACTTTACATTTTCAGGGAACGTCAGGCCACTACGTTCTAAATTATGAATAATGTGCATCACCACAATCAGCTGCAAGCTATGAAGGTACCCAGTCAAAGTAGCCTGGTTTACACATTGTGCATTCAACATTTGCTATCTGCTCATTATTTCAGTCCCACTCAATTCACCCTCCCTCTACTCCCACCAAAATCCAAAACAGTACGTTGCTTATGATCTTCCAGTGGTGAATATTTTAACAGGTTCAACAATTCTTTCATGTTCTAGCAATTGCCAATCATTTAAAAAAATCTCCTTCTACATACCTGTTTAGGCCATTCTTTGGCACAGACTGCAACACAGATTTTTAAAAAAAAAAAAAAAAAAAAAAAGTGCACAGCAATATCTGGAAGATATCCAGGACTTTAAAAGAAGTGAGATTAGACACATTCCCCCATCCCCCAGTTAATTTAGCAATTATTTCACTAACCATCTACCCAAAAAAAAAAAAAAGTGTCTGTTTAGGATCAAATAGTGATTCTACCATTTTTTATCTGTCTAGCCAACTAATCTCAGATCCCAGATTAAACAGATCTTCAACCAAAAGGTTTTTGTTTGTTTGTTTGTTTTTACATTACTGAGCAGTAATACCAGGTTAAAAAACCAAGTAAAACAAGCACTTTCTTTGGAACATCTGAGAAATATATGTCTCATCAGTGTTTTGGTCAAAGTAAGAGACAGCTTCACGTGGCAGCACAAACTATTCTATTTTCCTTCTCTTCTTCCTCAAAACTGCTGCAAATGGATCAGAAAAAAGTTTGTTTGTTGTTTTTTTAATTACACTTCCTTGTGCATTAGTAACAGCTGATAAGCAGAGAAAATAACTCTTTTACATTAATCTGAAAGAAAAAGGTACATTCATCATTCACACCTGCCACAATATAAAGGCAGACATTTCTTCCACTAATGCCTTGTTCCTGTCACATTATGAGTGACAATTTGGTAAAGCTAAATATTTTGCAAATACTTAAATACTAAGTTTAAAATTGTATCTGTTCTTTTGCAGGAAATCACCCTGAAAACCCCTTGTACTTCAGAGCAGTCTTATTCCCAAATTAATTTTATACTCCAGTTTAACAACTGCATTGAAATGATAGTGAAAACTTCACCCAGTATTTTCATGACTATTTCTGAAGTCATATACAGTCATAATCAATACTAAAAATAACAAACCCACATTCTGAACAGCATGAATTTTCTGAGATATTCAAAGCTGTTAAAAATTATATACATATCTACAGCTCTGAAAGGAAAAAAAAAACCACCAACAAGTGTTCATGATAAGCAAATAGTATAAAAATAACCTCAAAGATGAGACTGAGCAACAGGGTTCTTAAACAAATAACCCTGCCAGAAATTTATACTTCAAAGGAGGCTTAAAAACCACTCACAGGAGAACAATACTGTCAGCATCCAAAGACAAATTTCATATTTGAAACAGTTCTCCTTTCTGGAGTAAAACAAAATGCATAATTCATATTTAGCAAAAGTCTATTGCTCAAAGGGTGGGATTAAAAGCAGTAAGCACTGGTCTGAGTGTTGTTGCTCTGGACCTAACACTGCCAAGACACTTGGAGATCCTCTGCCCTTTTTCTCCTCTCCTCCCTTTCAAAGTGTAGGTGTTAATCCTATAGGAAGGATTAGATGACTATAAAAATAGCTTTAGACCATAAAGATAGCTCTTACACCTGGGCTTTTACTTTGCTGTTCAGCTTAGGCTGGGTAGTTAGGAAGTGTTGGAAGAAGTGTGATTTGTCACCCCTACATACCAGGTCAAAGCAAAGAGGAGAAGTGACACCTTTAAACAGAGCAGCCACATACTCCCACCACTACTTCTAAGTATGCAGAACCCCACTCTGTACCTACAGCCACCAGCTATCCACCCCATTTGGAGGGAGGGTGTAGAAGAGGGAAATTTTCACAATAACCTAAAGGCACCTCATTCCTTTTAAGATATTTTCCATTTGAACGTAGTTGAAGGCTCCACTCCTGGCACGTATCCCACATGCTTTTGCACAGACTGCGCACATACCATCAAAGGCAGGATTGAGGCCAAATGCAGTAACAGAATAAGTCTCTTATACTGCCTTAAAAACAAGCGATTGATCATCTGCTGTGTGTGTACAATAAGACTATTTAGTGTTCCTTTCTTTCAAGATTTTAGTGGACTGCTTTCCCACTTTACACTTACCACATCAGCTGTATTCCCTTTAATGCCAGTGCTTGCCTTCCATAGTCTCTGATGTACAGTTTTACCCTACAGTCAGTTTTGCTGGTGCTGGCGTCTTTTTTTAAACAGTGTGATTGTAACATATGGTGCTTTTTACTTCAGGTGTGTTTTACTCCAAATACCTGCCCTTAGAAAACAATGCAGCAGCAGTTACACTTTTTTCCCCCACCTATCAGCTATGACAAACAAGGTGACTTCAAAAGTGGCTATTTTAAGTATGTGATTGCTAACAAAAAATCAACACAGCAAACAATTATCGAGGCAAAAATACAAAGAGAAGGATTTTAATAACCATCTCATTTGCTTGCATTTCTAGCACCTTCTCCAAAAGAATCTTGCAATTTTCTACATTTGAACCTACACAGATTTGTTACTGTAACCATGCTCATGGATTTCTGATCATGACAAACTGGCTTATAACAAAATATTTTCTAAAATAGGCAAAAGCAGAAGGATTGTTCTGACTAGACTTTAAACTCTCTTCCAATGCCCAAAATCAACTTTACTAGGAACAGCCAACAGTAAAATTCAGGCAAAAATTAAATACTTATCAGGAAAATTAATAACTAAATAATCCTCTTTGATAGTTAAATAGTGTGGAAGGAAAAAGAAAAAGATGATCTAGCAAAGCTAATGTAAAGTTTTATGATGAGGCTATTTTCAGTAGTGCTTTGTTAAACTTTTTCTTACAGCAGAGTCAGACTAATACAAAATTCATCTACAGTAAATCCTCAGGTAACTGTAGATCTCCATAATTACAGTAAGGTAAAGCTACTGGAATTGGAGGCTCTGCTTGGTCTCTTTTCACTTGGCTCATAAAATCATAGCTTTATAACTTAATGGGCAAATACCACCCACACTGTATTATATACGCCATTTCAATGTGCAAGTGAGGAAATAAAAAAGGAGAAGAGATGGGCTGGGCACCTTCAGAACTGAGCCTTTCATACCACAGACCAACCTGTCGTCTTCAGGTGTAATGATCCAATCATTTGATCTCTTTGCAGTTTTTACAAATGCAAACTGATATTAATACTGATTTTATTTCCCACCTTTAAATGACTCGACTTTCTACTTGACAAGGAGCTTGTTACTGCAGATCCAGCAGCAACCACCACAAAGCTAGTGGACTCCTTTGTAAAGAAGAAGAAAGGGGAAGAAGGAGGCAGATTCTTGTAGCCAGGAGAATTTCCTCCTCAGGTAGCTGTAGGGACAAAATCCCACAGAATTTATTTTGTACATCCATCCCACTGTCATCAGTCCCAAAGGAAATCTGGAACTTCTCATCAGCTAAACACCACGAACCCTACAGACCAAAGAACGTTCAGTGTTTGGTTGCCGCAGTCTAGGCACACATCTGTTCATTACAAAATGTTATTCATGGTGAAAAGCATTAACAAAACAGTTCATGATTAGTTTCCCAGTTCCCTGGTTCCTTTAGCTGCATTATAGCATTTTAACTAGTTGACATCTAACTCTCAGCTAGAAAACACAACTGACTTTGTCTTAACTCTTATGTACTGATTTTAAAAAAACTACATTTAACACATAAGTACCTAAAAATCACTTTATCAGCTTAGAAGGGATGCTCTCATTCCCTCTGCTAATGAATTCAGCTGAAAAACTTCATTGTTGTCTGCCTAACGAGCCTCTAAGAAATTGTCCTGATGGGGACAATGCATGTCTTCATGTGAAATGCGAATGCTGACCTCCGTAATTCCCAAAAAACATCAAACTGCAACAACAGGTCTCTGCACAAGCTAATTAGTCCTCCTGAAAAAACCCAAACCTTGTTTCTTGTAGTACAACCATTACTGCTAACTTCCTTCTGATAGGTGTAAAACATTTGTGGGAAATAAGTAGTGGCAGAGTGAGTCTTTTAAGTAACTGTTTAAGGCTGCAAAATTTCACACACCAACCATTCAGTTCTTGGAGACTTCCAGCGGGAGGCTCTTGCCAGACCCACTGTTACTGAAAGAAAATTACTTTCCTTGAACATATTTTCAAATGCACAGTGTGGACAAGAAAAATGAGGCGTTAAAAGAACAATGAAAAAAACTTACTATTAATATGTCATCTTACTCCCTAAATTAGCTCTTGCAAATGCTGAGTCATCTCTGCCTAATTTTACTAGCAAAACTAAAAAGTGGTTTGTGGCTGTTCTTTATCCTGTTAGCAAGGCAAACATCCACTACTGGAAGAGACTATTTTCCTTTTTGAAGAGTGTCGTCAGCGTGACCTGTTCCAGCTTCAGAGCCTTGACACTGAATGGTGATGACTTGCAAGAATCAGAGCCAGCCCGTCATGAATTTCAGATCTTGGAGTGAGTTGCAGGGCAGATGCCTAAAACAGTGCTTTCCTCACAACCTGAAACAAACTACTTTGCAAATCAGCACGTAAGAAAAATGGAAGGCAACAATACTTTTGTGCTACATGGCTTTTCTAAAACCAGGTGCATGCTAAAAGTTTCCCTGAAAAGCTATGTCTCGCTGAGAGGTGCGAGAAGGGAAGGAGTCACCCCAAAGCCATCAATACTATGACACCAAAACCCTTAGTGGAGACCGAGGGATGCCAGCTGACACCTCTCTGACAAAGATTACCTCTGAATTATCTACATTTAATTGACAGCCAAGGGGTGTAACTAGGCAGATGTCCCCATCTGGCATAAGCTGCACCTCCACCACGAGCCTCTGCCCACAGAGATGTGCCTGATGGCTACAGGCACAGCATCCTGCCAAGGATGCCCACAGCACAAACCCAGTGCGTGCACTGCAGACACCGGCTTTGGAAAACACAGAAGACTTGTTTTCAGAAACTAGATGGGAGTTTGATGTGAAGCTGATAGAACTTCATTTTTCTGAACGTTTTCTTTATGGAAAGCTGTTTTACTGAAGCTCAACTCTGGAAGCAAGTATATACCTGTCAAATAAATGTTGATATTACTTTCCCTCCCTGTGAGCAGAAAACTGAATGAGTTTAACCCCCGGCCTCGGTGCTATTTAGCAGCACACTGTGCTCCTTGTTTCTTGGGAAGAGCTGCAACTGAGGCTCAGAACACTCATTAAAAATACCTCAGATTGAATTTCATAGCCCACAACTTTTGAAAAGGAATATAATGGCACCATTCAGTGCTTTCAGTGTAATTCAGCAGCATAGCAGCCAACATGTCATTGGCGATGGAAACCCCAATCGCTGTGACACCCCCCACCCCTTACCTCCCACTTCTCCACTCCTCTCTGTTTCAAGGCAAAAATCATCTAACCACCTTCTCGGGTTTTCTTTTTCTAACATTAAGTAGTGCTTGAGAAGAAAATAAAATGATTCTATTATTCAGACCACTTTCTTCTCTGGTCTGTTTTCTTTGCCTGCTCATTTTTCCTCATTTTGTTTAGCCATAAGCAAACACTTTACTAGAATGAAGGAGTAGGCAATTCTAAAGTCATCAAATATGAAAACAGAACCCTTATAGGCAGACTGGAAACATGAGAATATGGAGTGTTATGACTATATCGGAGTTATTAACTACAAAACCAGACTGAGATGCAAAGTGGTTATTTACTATTTTTATTTGGATACATTTTAGTTTAGCCATGATTCTAGTAAAACCCTTTGATCTAAAGCAAAATCAAATGTAACAGGCAAAAGCTTCTGATAATCCCTGTTCAGCCTTGCATTAGTCTCAACACGACTATTAATCTGAGCAAGAGCTGAGACCATCCAGGATTGTATATATTTTACTTTTTACTTTACTCGGGGAAAGAAAGCACATTTTAACAATAGGATGCAGACCTTTTCATGACCAGATTGCTAACTTGAAAGTACACCCTTAGATGAAGCCTTCAGCCTGTGGCTGCTGCTAACCTATAAAGTATTCACATTGCACCCTAACTCTTGCCTTTAGCCAGGCCACTGCTGCAGCTCCTACACCCACAACATGAGGCAGGGTAAGGAAGGTAACCTTGCATGAAATTTAAACAATTAAGACTTTCTGTAGGATCTGCTTGGTACTGACCTGTCTTGCAAAATCGATGTGGACTGGCCAAGGAAAAGCTTGGCTGTAGCATCCTACTATTAGCCTAGATGGGATGTGGAGTAGTCCTGTATTTTATGCACAAACCTGAAACAGAGATGGTCCCAAGTTCATTCCTAATGAATAAAATTCATACCCACAAAGTGTTTTCATGGAAACAAAACCTCCAAGGGCAAAACATAAGTCTCAAAAGCTATCTCATCTTTAAGTACCTGAAAGGCAGAAGTTTTGGATTGTTTTCTGCCCAGTGAAGTTCCCAACATGCAAGAGTTTCTTATCTGGTCACACAAGATCTGTCACCAACCTGACAAACTCAAACAGGTTTAGCAACCTTTGTATCATGGATGTATAAGAAACATATTCAACATTTCTCTAAGCAGCCTCAAAAGACCTTGAGACCAAATACATTAGGAGTCTGAACTGTCCTTTAAACATGCAAAGAACCACACAGGAGAAAAAGTGACAACTGTCTATACACATGGGATTTGCAAGGGAATGTACAAGCTCTGTGTTTTGTGCGTCACTGTAAAGTGCCACCTTTGGTGGGACACAAACCAGAGTGGAAAGAAGAATAAGGGGAATTGGTATAGTGGGTGTTAAAGCAATGCCGCCTTCTACCAACAGATTTCAGATTTACCTTGTAATGATGTAGTCAAGTCACATTTTCAAGGAAAGATAAAAAAATAACCACCTTCCTTTTAAATACAGCTACACAGTTTTTCAGAATGATCCTCAGGAGCTTTTCTACTCGTTCCTTCCAGCCTGCCTGCAACTTGCAGTGTCTCCTAACACAACAGATGCTTTGAAAAATCCACTCATGAGTCATCCCAGGCCTCCAGAAGATTAAACTGACTCCGGATTGTAAAAATCTGATGAATGGTTATGTTAGCAAACAACACATAACTGCAGCAATCATTGGGGAGCACAAACAGAGGAGTGGTGCCGGTGTGCACCAGAGAAGCAGTGACTTAGCCTCCAGTCACTCCAAAATCCAAAGCTACTGGGACTGACCCGTATGTTGAATCTAACATTAAATGGCAAAGCACCACAGACAAAGCAGAGACCTGCTTATGCATTTGTGGCAAACCAGGAAAAGAAGGGATTTGTGCTTCTATCTGTGGGCCAGGGGGAGGTGGAGGGGGGAGAAAGGCCAGGAGGACTTCTAAGCTGCACACGATGTTGTCTGTTAACAGCACGTGGTCTGAGCTGGGCAAAAAGCCTCTCTTCGATCTACAGAGTGCTTCCTCTTGACTATGAACAGGGTTTTACTCTTACCTACATTGAACATGGGACATTCAACTTTCTCTGGGTTTCCCACTCCTCCTTTCTACGTGTGTGCTGCGTACCTTGCAGAATTGCCTGTGCCTGCCGTTAACGTGCAATACTTCAGAGGGAAATAGCTTACACCCTTCTGTTTCATTGCTCATTTAACCACACAAAACATTCAAGCTAAGGAGATTCTTAAGAGATCTGCTTTCTGTCACTCAGATAGAGGCCTCAAATATCAAAGGAAAGCAACACCATGTTATTATCACAAGTACATTAACACAACCTCTGAAACACAGCTTTCATGGCTTCTATTTTGTTTTAATGTGCAATGCTGTTTTCTTTTATGCTCTGTTTAAAAACATGTGTTGTACAGACTTAGTTATTGTGATTTGGGTTTTGGACAGAATATTTAAAATAAATCTTTAGTCGCAGCAGCTTTACAAAGGCAAACGAGCCACTCAACTGTTTTTTTTCTTAAGGCCAGAGTACAGCAGTGCCGTATTAGATACCACTTTGATACAGATGAGCTTTATCAACAACAACAGGCTTCATGGGAAACAAGTGTTCTCTGTTCAGGATACATCAAAGAGAAGTCTTTGGGGATGTGCTATCAAAAGTCAAACATCAGGCTGACACAATGTGACTTTTTTGACCACATTTTCAGTCGTAAGTTGAATTCCTCCAGAGAGTTTTAACTAATTTAACATTGAGGATAATGTGTGTAACTGAAAAAGGATTTGATTTTATCTAGTTTGTGTTTTTTTCTTAGTGATGAAAACCAAGTCCTTATGTGCTTAAAGATGGCATGCATCTCATTTTCAATTTACATTTACAAATATGCTTTATTCAGTGTTAATGTTTAGGTAATTTCCAGATTCCTGCGGTATGCAAGAGCAATACTTTTATTTACAACATAACAACATAATTGGATGCTACAAGTGATTATTACTGAGATGTCATTTGAGTGTATCAGTGAAGATTGCCATGGAATTATTATCTGTCAGGGTTTGAGCAATGTGTCAGAAACAAAACTTGTCCATCTTCTGCTTTTTATTTTAAGGGTAAGTCTAAATTAATCCCACCTAACTCTAAGCACTTAATTGAGGTGCCCAAGGCCGAAGAGTAATTTTCCCAGATTCCTGTCTAATCAACAGAAGGGAAATAAGCTCTTTCAGACTACCAGTCAACCTAAAATCTGAATCATCTGGGAGGTGGCCCCTATTCCTCCACTTTTTTTATAAACTAGAGTAACTACAGCTGGCATAAATGTCCTACTGGAAGACAGTTTTACATGGAAATATATTCTTTACAATATTTAAGTTTAAAAAGAAAAAATAAGAACTGAGGAACCTTTACAACATAAAAAGGTTCATGTTTATTTAAAACAGAATTTTGCCTCCTACAAAATGAAATGGCCAAAATAAAAGCAGTATTCCCACTTCCTCCTTAGACGGGCTTTGAAACCCCCCAACAGAAAGCAAAGGGAGATAAAACTAAGCAAATCAATATGCAAAGAGAGCGCACCGCTTGCTGAAGGTGCCTCCAGATGGAGGCTGAGCCAGTGGAAGGATGGCTGCACCTGTAACAGGTGCAAGATACTCAATACCATCAGCTACCACCTACCCAAGAGCAACCACCCTCTCCTGGCCAGGCACCTAAGCAGAAAAGGCAATGGGCTTCTACAAAGCAGTGAGGGCTCGCCTGCTCAGCACTGCTCTGATGAGATCAGATCTGCCAAAGCACTGAAAAGGATGACACTATTTTTTTCTAGGAACAGTTTTAACAGGATATAGAAACCTTATGATAAACTTCAGATATCAACAGTCACTCCCATTAAGTGTTAATTGTTTAAAAGACCACAAATATCTGGAGATAAAAGCCAGAAGAATGTTGCTTAGAATTTACCACTTAGATTTTACCATCTATTATATTAATTGGCTCATCAGAAAGTTGCTCCAGATTTGTTTTTTTCCAAATTGAAAAGTACTTTTGTATCTATTATAAGCCTTAATAAATATCCTTCATCCTTGCCTATTTATAAAATGTTCAGGTTATCCATGTTCTCACCAACCCTCAAGTGAAGTTCTGGGCCAGCATATACACATACTTCAGTCATCTCCACTTAAACACTGTCTTGCTACCGGTTTAAGAAATTATCTTTCTTCACCATAATTTACTTCGAGAAGTCAGACTACCCTGTCAGACTCAGGATAAACCTCCATAGGGAAAGAACTTCTGCATACAGAAGACCACAATGGCACGGAACCACGATTACTGCTTACACAGTTCTTGCAGCAGCCTTTCACTCATTTTTAATCACAATGTCTCCTAATGCTTGCCAAAGAACACCATGTGACTAAAACAGGGAGAACCACAACCCTGAGTGGGCATCAAGGAGCCACTATTATCAGCTCTTGCTTTTTTAGACTGTAAATATTTAGTAAATTGGGAGCTAAAATTACTCGGTACTGAACAGTTTGAGACATCCTGTCTACTCCCGCACATCGAACAAGGTCTTGGCCGGGAGAACAGCATAGGCTTTGCAGGATGAGAAAGATATGTGGAGCCACATGTCACTGGCATCCTGCTGGCTTTTTAATTCTTACCAGCTCATCAACACTCCTCAGCAGGTTCATACCAGCTGAGCGAGGGCAGTGACTGCTGAGTCCCAGTGGGAGACTTCTGCAGAGCACACACTGGGGGAGCTGAGGAGGTTTGGCCGTCATGTCCCAGATAGGCCTAAGACCTGGTGTCCAAACGAGGTGCTGCAGTTCTCCTTCTAGCCATCCAGAGATCACACCAAGAAAAAAGTCTTCATGTTTGTAGCAAAATAACAGGTCTAAAACCAGGCCGAGGAAGTGCAAAGACTAGCAAATACAGGGGTCTGTCATCACTGGAATTTACATGTCATCACCTTTGCTGGTACCAAAAATCTAAGAATTAATCAGCACATATTATGGGTACTTACAGCACAGACAATATGCTCCAAGAACAAAGTGAGATTTACTCAGTGACAATATGATTGTCTTTTCCAACCTTAATGATTCTATGATATATATTCTATGATATAGAGATTAGTCCAACGATGGGTTTAGTGTGTGGCTCTCACCTGTGGGACCATTGTACCCAGACACAGCCTTTGCCTTGGAGAGGACTAGTACCTGCTGTCAAGAAAGCAGCAAATGCCAGCAGCCGATACCTCCTGTTGCTCCCGTGTGATGGCACCTGCCCACAGCCACAAGCTGCCCCTACTTTCTCTCTGTAGCCTACAGGGAAAGTGAAAGGGCTGAAAATCAGGATGTCATCCAAAACAATAATTCGATCCCCTCCCAGATAATTCCTTCCATCCAACATATCACAACTGAAAGCAGACTGTGAACAATTAAGGTGAGGAAAAGGTGAATTATGACCATCACTGTCAGAAACTGTTCATTCAGAGGGCATACACTTTCTTCTTGAGTATAAAGTAACATGATTCCCTGGCACTGAAACAGGGTGTTCTCCACCTCTAGTTATGTGCTAACCAGGAGATGTGTTTTCATATTATTTACTAGGATGGATATTTTCCCCCATGACCCTCAGAGCCTTGCTTGGGTTCAGATTCACCCCTTTTTAACTGCAATTAAGCATCCAGTTGCCCTGGACTTACTTCACGGCAAAAGGAAAGAAAGGGTCCTTCCAGAGAAACACTCAGGCCAGCCAAAACTGAATAGACAAACTTGGCCTTCATCTCATTGCTACTTTGCTTCTCCCTCTGGATTATGCAATCTTTAACATGGTGGTATGCTTATTTCTTGTTATCATTAACATTCATGAGGTATTTTGTCTACTGTGCTGTTAGGAAACAGGTAAGTGCTTACACAAAAGATATTACGCATATTAGCTGACATGATCAGCATATCTTAAACAGTCTCCCAAAACTGAATTCAAGTGACCAAACTACTAAAGATAAACATTTCCCAATAAAAAAAAAGTTAATTCATACTCATTAAGCTGTTCTCACCACCAGCTATTTCAGGATATCCTGACATTAAATCAAATATTTAAGGAAGGGCTTACATTTCTTTTTGAGTGATGCTGAATATATCTGGATATGTGCCCTTGCTGGAGATTTATAATTAGGGCTAGCATTACAGTGAGTAATTTTAAAAGCTTGAGAAATCACAAGATCTGTTGAGGTCATTTCTCTGACATCACATGTGGATCCAATACTGAACATAAAAATTCCACAGACCACATGTTTGCTGATGTGCAAAAAGCCATTCATCCTGAAAGCAGCAGAGATGTGAACTTGCCCCATCAACTGCACTTCTTCAACAAAAGCATGACCGTCTCTCTTCCACTCCTCATAATTACAATCAAGAGAGGACATGATCAAAGTCCGTTTCACTCCTCATAACTGCTGGCAACAGTGTCCCCAAATGTTCCTAAATACACTTTTAACTAAGGCAACAAGTGCATTAAAAGCAATGGATTTCTGTCAGGGCTGAGCTGTGGGGTGACTGGTGGGCTCATGCAGAGCGCTCCACAGCTGCACCAGTGGCCATGGTGGAATTCAACTCACCCAACTTTGGCTGTCTAGAAGTTATGTGTTTAGTCTAAGCTCATCGTCCGGGCTGTCTCCCTGCAGTCGGACAAGAGAGAAGTATCGTGAGAGAAAATTCATCCCATCTGGAGACAGATGTATCACATACCTGGGGTGAATTGTCCATCGGGGACACCTCTCATTCCACCAACAACTCGGGGAGCCTTTCCTACCCCCTGTGAATCTGATGTTCAAACAGCTAAAATCAGATGAGATCAATCTTACTCCAAAACTTTAGCACAGGTAAGATTGTATGGTCTGGCACACTTTTTGCTTGCAATTTTTCCACATGCCTGAGATAGGATACACATGGCATTTTCTTTTGGAGAAAGAGGGCAAATAGAAGAAAGATACATTCTTATAAAGCTGTGTATTTGTTTTAAGCAAGCTAATGGTCTTGAAGGGGCTTAAGAAGGCAACAGCAGACAAAGCAGAAATAAAGAAGGTAGCATTGAGAACGTATAACAAGGGGAACAGATCCCCAAAGTGGAGCTACAGCACAGGCTATGAGTAACAGCAAACCCCTCTGTTTCCTAAATGTGTTGCCCAACACTTATATTGTGCTTGTAATTCTGACTCATAAGTCCCATGTTTTCTCATCATAAAAATAACCAGTTCCATTAAACATCATGTTGTGGCCTATATTGAAAAGGAGCTCCACTAAATTTGTAACCTAAATACAAACATTGAGCAGTTTTCTACATCTAGAGCATTGATGAAAGGAAACTCAAGACTCAACAACACAACATTCAGTAGCACTATCCTGATCAAAAGAAGGACTTCCACCTTCTTTTAGATTTCAAGTGACGGCTTTAAGGAGATTCAGAGTCCAACAGCAGCCTACTGAATAAGGTCAAATTTTGACTTAGCAGACCCATCCCCTAAGGTGCTGAGCACCTGTGCTGAAGGACCCCCCGGCCCTGCAGACATGTGGTGCTGCTCTTCAGGAACTGAGCAGCTTGCAAGGCCAGACGGCTGGAATGGCTCAGAGTATTTCCCAGAGCACACGTGGCCCCACAAGCAAAATTTTGCTTGCAGAAAATTGCTCAGCAATGGTCTTCAAGAACAATAAAGAAACTTGAATAGGAAAAATGTAAATAAAGCGCCTTACGTGTAGGTTACTGCTTAAGGTCTTAAAATAGATGCCAAATAATGGAACAACATGTCTGCCTAATACCCATACGTTTCTAGTTATGAAGAATTGGTGTTTTCAATTAAAAGAAACACTTACGTAACTGATACCTGCAGTCTCTGATTCCAATATCTCCACACTGATGGATCAATAAGTGATTTGGAAAAAATATACCTTCTAAAAAACATTAGATAGCTATATATTTATATAGTTATATTGAAAATAAATGTATGCATATTTTTTTTCCTTCACCACTTAAGAGTAACAGACTGAAAAACACCCATGGCACATACAATGCATGCAGTTATACAAGGGGCGATTTATAGCCCTGTTTTAATGACTGTATTTGCCAAAGGCAAAAATCTGCTTACTGTTATTTCTAGCAACAGTATATGTTACTAAACAGCCAGTCTTGTGTAAAAAAAAAAAAAAAACCAACCAAAACCCAAAAAAACCCCCAGTATAAAACGTACACTAACCTTTTATGCTGCTGCTAAGTGGTTTGTGAAATCTGGTTTTGTGATTACATTTAAGATGTTTTGTGCAGTCACTATTAGCCAAGTATCCTGTGCGGGGGCAGGAAGGACCTCTGAAGTATACACAATAGGCTTGAAATGCTACACTGTAAATCACAGCTCCAAGCATCACAGAAGCCCATACATCATAAACAGATAAATAAATAAAATCAAGCAAACAAACAAGGCTTTCCTTTCTTTGTTGACAATGTCTGAAGCTGCCCAAAGCTGACAACAAAAATAGCCTAAATATTCATATCCCTACAGCAGTATGTCTTTAACAAAACTGCACCTCTAACCTCTAAATATTCATAGAAATAGTAGTCTAGTAATGTAATAACACAGTTGCATGCTAGGATACCAAGAACCATGCTTTGGAAAGAAAAATATCACTCACAAAGTTTTTAACAGGTGTCATAAACTAGAGGCTCGATCCTGCAGTTAGAACAATCAATGTAATACTCTGTGCATACATGATACCTTACTATTTCCAATGGCTTTTACGTGGAAACAACGGGCACTATTCATATAGAATCACAAGCCACTGCTATAACACCAAGTATTACATTTTCAAACTGTCAATCACCTATACAAAGACCGACAGAAAATTTCAACCAAAAATTTTGTGCTCAAACTCAGCTTTCAATACTTACTATTCTACTTTACTTTTCTGAAGAGTTTCACTTCTCATATTAAAAACCCCAGAATTACAGACATTGGTCCCTTACAACCATGCACCTTGAACCAGAAACTCTTAATGTCTCCTACCTCAAGAGTATCACTATGTCTGAATTACTTTGTGAGTACTGTTTTCACCAAACAGTGGGTTTCTCAAACTCAACAACACGCTCTTCTTTCTCTCTCTCTCTCTCTTTTGTGCTGGTCACTACACAGCTGTTTTTTAAATGCATCGTTTCTGGTCACAAAGGCAAGAGGCCACTTGGTCCATAACTGGAAGGCTAATCTACAGTAGCTGTTGCAACCCCAGCTACTGCCCTTCCGACACACACATGCCCAAGAGGCAGCACATGCTTGTGCTCACCGGTCAAGAGGGGGGAAAACCTGCCCCCGTGGCATCAACCGTGTTAGGGGCACCAGCCTTCACATCAAAACTCTGCCCAGAAGTTACTTACTGCTACTGCAAAACTGGTTTGTGTCCAAGAACAAGCACAGGGGAGGCAAGAGGGCGAGCTTCCTAAAATCCACTAGGACTTGGTAGCAGCCCCCTCTTTGGAAATTCCCCCTACGCTCTCACAAGGCCAGAGAAAGAGCCTAAAACGCGTTTGGAAATGGTTGTTCTACTTCATTTCTGATGTGTGTACGTGTATGTTTTACCTACAGTCAGTGTCATTACAGAAAGGCATGCACTATCACAGCCAAGCACATTTCAAAATCATACAGAAATAGACAACTTCTCCCACTCCATAACCCTTTATTCACAGTTAAAAGTTGATACCCAGTAAAATAAAAATTAATCTCCAATTATGTCACAACTTAAACGATAAATATTACATTTCCTAAGCCTTGGAAACATATCTTCTTGCTTTCTTGACATTTGTTTATATGGTTAAAACAAACAAACAACAAAACTCCCAACCTTTTAGCCAAGTACCATAACAAAGAGAGAGAACAGCGAAAGCAACAGCTGCTCTCAGTTGAATCCCAGTTTGCCTACTGTTTTCACCTCAGAAGTTTGAATGCCTGCAACAACAAAAATACAGCAACCTACTGTAGATTCCCTGAGAGGTGAACAGAAGTTCAAGCAGGAACTCTGATAAGGAACATGAGCTAATTTACAGTGGTCAGTTTCTGAGCTACCTTCATTTTTTTCATTTCACAAAAAGGCAAAGCCTAAAAGCAGACCCTGCCACAGGAGTGGCAATAAGCCTCCTAACTAATCCCAGGTACAGGGACTTAGGTAGGTGATAAATTTTTTCAGGTGCTGCTGGGTTTTAAGTGCACATCACCTTGCCATGCTTTCCTACTAGGGCTGGCAAAACTCAACAGCAGAAGCACCCGAAACTCCTTTCCCTAAAAGGTCTAGTGACTCGTACGTACCACAGCAGTGTGAAAGTAATGGCATTCCTTCACTGAAGGTGGAAGGGAGAGAAGACAGTGCAAGTGCGTTTCAGAGAAGACCTGTACTGAACAAGGGCAGAGAGCTGAACACCAAACAAACTGTATTTGGGGTGGGAGGCAAACAGAAGAAAATAAAAACAAGCACGCACAGTATATTTTAATATTCCTTAATTTGCCACTTTCTCTTCAAAGTAGTAAGTCTTTTCTCAAAGAGACTGATGCCTAAAAAAAATAAACAAAAAAAACCCTTATGCCTTTTTGAACAAAATTTCCAGACTGCTATTACCATCCCCTATGTGCAATTCAAAACAGAGGAAATCCCCCCAAAAGTAAAACAAATTCTTAGAGAAATAATTCAAAATATGGTAGCCAGTGAGACCAAGATATCCCAAATGACATGTTTTTGACAAAGGCAGCAGTAATTGTCTACAAATGCAGGTGAAATCTAGCATGTCTGATCACATACTACTGTTCCTACATATAGTGACAATTATCCAGAAAAGCAACACCACCACCCCCACACCACCACCATTATAGTTCAAGTTTTTTGTAAAAACTCAGCAAATCAGTTCCAGAAAATCTGGTACTGTGAACTGTCATGCAATTAACCTAGGTATAGTCAAAATACACCAGACTGGTGAGCATGGAATAACATTCATTTATATATATTTAAATGATGAATTATCTGTATAAGAGATGACTCATTAAGACCTTGCAGTCGCCATTTAGGAAGGCGGTAACACAAGCAGCAACTGGCCAACTTTCTTCATTTTGCCATTCCAAACTTGTGTCTTGAAAGTCTTTCTCTATGGACATCTTATCTGCGAACCACTAGCAACTGTGATCCTTTAGGAACCAGATCAATGGAAGATTGTTTATTAACAGAGAACAAACAGCCATGGAAAAGGGGGCTCAGTTTCACGTATCACCTTCCTTGACCACAACCAAATTTGAGACTCACAGGTGAAAGTCTGAGATGGAGGTAGAAGCTTCCATAGAGCTAATCTGTCGGAAACCTGACTGTAAAGGATCTGACACAATGTCCCGTATGTGCACAGACATTGCTTTAAGTGCATCAAACAAGCCCAGGACACTGACAGAAATTTCAAATGAAATCTTTCAGGCAACTGAGGTGCAGGTCTTCAGCTCAATCTGCATTCAAACTGCCACTGAAAGCCCCAAAATGTTAACTTAATTTTCTGATTTTTAGTATTCAAGTTTGAAAAGCGTGTTCTCAAAGTAAGACTGAAATGTGAGGTAATATAATCTGCAATGATTAGCTGGGACAATCTCCAGAGAACGCCCGTTCTACCTGAATGTTTACATCATTTCCACTACAACTTTCCATACATCACTAGTTAAACTAGTTACACACTAGGCTAGACTACACCACCTGGGAGGTAAGCAGCATACTTTCCCCACTTTATTCTCATACTGCCATTAAATCACTTTACATATTAACGTCTACTTAATCTTTAGGATGAACTGTTTATCAAAAGCATATGCATACTTTTGATCACAGTGCTTCCTAGGGGCAGCATAACCTTATCTCATTCTAGACTACATTACTTTCATTGTAACTAATGAGTCACTATTTGAACATTATATTTAAATGCGCAAAATCCCTAAAATTTGCTCACATCAAAGATGTGAAAGAAAGACGGGCCACTGTGTACCAGGGATGGTTTACAAGCTTCAGATGGCTGGAGGCTATACTGTTTTAATGCAATTTTTCTCATAGTTCGCAATGATGAAGATGATGTTGACCACACCTGAACAAAAGCAAAGAGAGCAAAGGCAGAAATAAAACCCAAGGAACACTATACGCTCAACATCAGCTGAAGCATGATGTTAATACAAGAACAAATGTATTAACCTGGCTATGAATATGTTTAGACTAGAAATTAGAAGAAATTTTGTAACTGGTTAATTAGTGAGGTTCTGGAAGTTTTCCATAGTGAACATACAGGGCAGTAAGTACATTTAAGATGGAGTCAAAATACATTTCGGATGGAATTATATAACACGGCTGCTTGCAATAAGAGAGGACTGTGCTCAGTAACCCAGAAAATCAAGTCCCATCCTATATTCCGAAAGACAACCTAAAGGATCCAAGCAATGCCAACTCATGATTTTGTCATGAGCATGGAATTTTTCTTCTTTAAGCCCCCATTACTGAGGCTGATGGGAGAATCTGTTTTAAATTTAAAAAGTGAATAAATAAAGTGTTAGCCTGGAGTTCGAGGAGAAACACTTTTAAAATATGAACTCTGCAAGCTCAAAAACCAGAAGGCAAATAAAAAGAACAAAACATCTGTTACTTCTTAAAAATCTCATGGTTTCTAAGCCACTGGGGGCAGAGGGAGGCTGATTCATGATTTCTGAATGCTTAGGTTGACAATTCAAAGCAGCAAAGTGTGAAGGAGTCCAAAACTTAGCACACAAAAGCACCAGGATGCCTAAAAATGGAAGAGTGTAGATGCCTAATTTAAACATTCAAATTTCAAATGAGACTTCTTGAACTTCTTTTCTGCTGCCGCTGCTTTTGAGCAGCAAGCAGCTATGAGCTTTGACCACAGCCCTCTGGTTGCTCAAGAGCTCTCTCTCAGCCTGTTGTCCTGGCCACAATGTTTTTTGTTTTTCAGCTGCTTTGAGGTCTTCTCCCTTGGTTTTGTCCTGATCCATTGCCAGCCACAGTTCCTCCTCCTCTAGAAGCTGGTTGCTTCTGAGCAAAAGTCAATGGATTATTAAGAAAAACCCTGTAAAATCATGCTGATATATAAGGAAACCATGGGCTCAGTTCTGTTACTAGCGGACTCGTAAAATCCCAGCTAATTTTAAAAACTCCAGCACTTTTCAGGTTTAGGATAGCTTCATCTCAGCTTTTGAAAGACAACTTACCTCTCAAATGTTTACTCACATTCTTTCTGCATATCTGCACTCAAATGTTACCAATGTACTGCAGTAATATTAAAAATAGTTGTTACAATTTAAAAATTAGTTTCTATTATTCCCAGCAGATTCCTGAGAGCTATTTATTCAACTTTCAAGGCAGCATCAAACACAAGTATTTAGTAGAGGTAATGAGGATGACTGAGAGTTATTCTTTGTTTTTCAAGATGTGGGCAGACATGAGTTTCAAGCACAAATGGTGGGTCACTGAAGAATTCCTTTCCCCCGTATGCTGTCCTGCCGACAGTACTTCCACAGCTGCTGTGGCTCTCTGGTCTCATCCCTTCACATTTCCCTGATATTTTTCCAGCTTTGACCGCTTTATCTCTCTATACCATCTGCCACCCTTGACACGACACATCAGAGAAGCAGGAATTTCTTCCTAGGGTACAACATCAGGACACAGTGAGACCTTACCATCACCTTGACAGCCTGAACAAAGTGCAGCTACAAGGGGAAAAAAAAACCAGCCATGCACTCTGCTACGCTAACAGCAGCAAGGCCTGCATTATTTACAGAGCAAAACTGCTTCAACAGTTGATTAGATTCTTGATGGGAAGATCAAACTTCCAAACCTCTCACTCTGTCTTGTGACAAACAATTGCATTTTGGTTTGAACTTCATGCAATACAGGTGCCACACGGTAGGCTTTGCACTCAAAATATATTTGATGAGTTTGAAGGCACTTTGGACTCATATTACAGTGGGTAAACAAGCATCTCATTACTGTCCAAAGAGATGTTTGTCTAAATAAAAAGAGCCCATCGGGTACTGACACCAAGCATGGGAACACATTCTTACATACTCCAAAAAAAAAATTGGGGGAAGATATTTCAGGCAGCTTTGATTAACAGAGGGCATTGGAAAATTCCTTTAAAAAATGGGCTACATAGAAGATAACACTTCAGTGTGTCAGTAGTAAAGCAATAAGCTCTTGTTTTACACTGGTTTTCTTTTTTAAAGCTGCCAAGTCATACTCAAACTTTTTTACCTTTACCCCACCTTATGTGAATGGGCAATACGAGTCAGGAGGTAACAAATATCAACTTCTAAACCCCTTCACAAATACATTCCACCTGGGCTTTGGCCTTCTCCATTCCAACACCAAGTACACTTTATGTCAAAATCAGGTTTAGTGAGAAAATACATCCACGACCTCTGGAGCAGGGAGGTGGTCTCATGACTGCAACTGAAGCATTTTCACCAGCAAGGTCCAAAGCCAGGCCGCCTCAGCCTGCTCTCCTTAAGGCCACAAAACCACAGATGAGCATCTAAAACTCTCTCGGCTCTTTCTGCTGGCGGGGTTCAGGGTCCCCACTCAGCGCAAGGAATGACACTTATCTAAAGCACTCTGCTCTTGCTGGTCAACATTTCACACAGGTAACTCTTGAGTGTTCATCCCTCTCCAGGTCTCTAACGCCCAGCACAGCTAAGGCAAAGTTTCTCAATGAATCTGTAACACAAAGTTGTTACCTAAAGAACCAGTAACGAACAGTGTCACATCTGTGAATAGAAAGATTTATAGATTTATTTTCACCTTTCAGCTCCCCTCTGTATTTTAGAAGATAATTATAAAAAGAGAAAACAAGACTATTTTAAAAATTCTTGTTAGTTGATATTTGCTGCTTACTGCTTATACATTAGTGAAAGGTGGCCATTAGGACACAGTCTGGGCCATCCATTTCCCTCAAGCAGTGTGGCTGCTATAGCGGAATTGCTGCTTTGGACCTCAGAAGCAGCTGCCGACCTTGAATTTGCATGAAAAGGTTAAATATTTTATTGGTAACAAAACAACTGTTCTATGAGTAATAGTTTTCTATTATCCCAAGGGCCATGATTTTGTTTATAATTACTCAGAAATAACTTTTTCATAACATAAACTCTCTTACTTGAGCACGTCTCTACAGCTGCATTAGCCTGTTATGCCTGCAATCCAGAAGATGAGAATTCAAATCCCTTTCCATATTTTTTTTAAAGCATTGTTTCTGAATGCACAGTTGGAAGAAAATTACACAAGCATAACCCTGTCTGTCCTCCTTCCAACCCGAAAAGCAAACTACAACATAGCTAGCAGAAGAAAAATCTGCTAACATCTTCAAGAAGTCCTTAATCTATAATTAATGTCAACAACCTTTAAAGTCTGTAATTCTTGCATCTCACATTCATATTTTAAAGGTACAGTAGTTCTGAGTTATGCTGGAATGGAGATAGTTTAAAAATTAATGAAATAGCATTACTTTTAACAGATAGCAATATAAATGGCATTGTTTTTCATAAGGTAAAAACCGATTTTTTTCTTTAAAATTAAGAAAAAAATTGTTAAGCACCACTTGTTAAAGTTATAATCTCTAACCTTTTAATTTTACTTCGTCTGCTTATCTATGATCGTAATAGTTTGCATGCTAGTGTTCCTCAACCCACCACAGGCATTGGATGATGCTGTGAATTAATTTTTCTCCATCAAACCTGATATGCAGCAACTCATTGATGTGCTGTGGATTTTGAAACACATACAATGACTCTCTGAGTCATGCCCACTCACTTTAAAAAGATGTAGTCACATTTAAAAAGCAACCAGCTAAATGCATTTCAAGAAATATTCAACTCACCATTGGCCACTCTTTCTGCAACCAGTGCCTACAGCTCATGAAACTGTTGCTTTGGTAATGAAACCATCACTCTTTCTCCACCTCATTGTCTTTCTCCCGAACTCCTGATTCTTGGAATTATGTTCTATATGTAAAATCTCTGCAAGCAGCCCAATCCAAAAGTTCTTCCATGAAATAATCTTTTTGTCCCCATTTGAATCTGTCTACTTCTAATGAAGGCACTTGGATTTACTCCCAATGCTTGCGGTAAGTCCTTACAAGATTGTCCTATCACTGAGCACAGGACTCTCTTGCCATCAGTTAAGAGAGGGCATACACTTCAGCTCTGCTATGGAGAGGGATACTCAAATCCCAGTAAAATATAGCTTCCTCACTGGGGTAAGACACACAAAAGGAAAGCACTATATTCCAATAGAAGAAGAGGTGTCAACATTGTTGTAGCATTTGTTGTTGAACTACCAGTCCTGGAAAAATCAACTGGATATGGCCAGCAGCAGGAAGATTTTTTTAGTCTTTACAATAGTCCATCAACAAAAATTTGAAGATGGCAACTCTAGGTAGCCACTACCACTGAAGGAGATTGGAGACAGATGAAAAGAATCAAGCGTTAGCATTTCAGTTTGGATTCAGTTTGGATGCAATGATGCTTGCAAGCAAAGGCACAATTGGCAGGTATACACGCCCTAAAGCCTCTAAATGCTCCTACATTTATCTGGATAACTTATTTTAAGTAGACAGCACATGAAAAACATGCTACGTGCCATGGAAGTAGGTAGTGCCATCTACAGTTGGGTTTGTCAGGCACTTTCCATTATTAAACACTGTTTTCAGTTACTTTTAAAATTTTGCTAGGTCATGTTCCACACTAAGTGGATTTTCTCAGGAAAGTTTCAACCACAGCAGTTTAGGCAAACTACTAAAAATGAGAAAAGGGAAACATCCACTGTTTCCTCATCTTAACCAGTCTTGCAAATATTTCTTTGCAAAGGTTCAGTTGGTATCATGCTTCTGAGAAGGGGCTTAAAATCTGGACAAGGAATAGCCTAAGGTCAGAACCACTCCATGAAAAAGTATATTGTTTTGAGAAAGTCTAATTTTTGGCATAATACATCTGTATCAGAACCTGGAATAAGGCTGCAGCCTTAATCCTATAGCGTGCTTATATTTGAAGGCTCAACTTAACAACGGGAACATTTTTTTAGACATTTTTATTCAACTATTTCAGATTTATTTTTTAAAAAATCACTTTTGTGAAAGCTCCATCCCAGTGAACAAGATGCTTCACAATAAAAGAATCAACACAAACACACATCCACCCTCTCCCACCAGAAAACATCCAAAAGATTGACTGAGAGCTGAAGACAGTGAACAGAGTGAAAATGAATATCATATGATCATTTTCCCTTTGACTCCAACATTGTCTTCTGGAAGGACTTAATGATTTCAGCTTCTTATAGTCTGAAATTAATGTAGGATTTAGCTTTATAACCGTGGAATCTACTGCAGCATCAGATATTTTGGCAGTGGAACGGAGCACACATTGAAATTATTTTGAAGCTGTCATTTGCATATACCCAGAGAAGCATGCAAAATCAAACTGAGATATTGTTCAAAATCCCCTAAGAGATCCCCACATTTCAAGCTCGCTCTCTCTCCCTGCAACTACACCGCTGTATCCCATTAAAAGTCATCTCAATCACAGAGAAGCTTGCATTAGTAATTCCCAACAGGGACTGCAGTTTGTTGGTGTATCATCTCTTGAATGCCCAGGAGAACTGTACCGAGATGCTGGACACCTGAACATCCCTGCACTTGCAGCAACTGAAGGTCTTTTTGTGTGACAGTCACCCTGAAATTGCCCCTAACACCAGAAAAGGGTGAGAGTTGAGAATTTCCTTACATCTGAACACACGGAGAGTGTAGTGACAATAATTTCTTTAGCAATACGCGAACAGGAGACCGAAATTCACTTTAGCTGTACTGCAGATCAGAGCCAGGAGATTCTCCCTTGGTCTGTACCCCCCAGCTCTGAAGGCACAAGCCCTGCCAGCTCCTAGGCTAGCCCAAAGTCCTGAGATTTGCCTACCCCAGGAAAAGCACATTTCATAAAGCGAGCCTTCCTCTGGGTTCACCTGCATTCAAATCTTCCCAAACCTTCTGCTCCTCCAAAGAACAGCAAGAATATTAAATAAAATGTTCTTTTCCTGATAGATTACATCCTGCCCTCAACAAACTTGTAGAAATGTTAACGCTCTTCGGGTAGGATTAAACTGTCTAGTCTCTTCTTCAGAGGTAAACTGAACAAGACAGTGTCTGCCTGCTGCTTAACCAAGAAGAAACAATCTGTCAGGAGGAAAACGCTCCTTTCCCTTTGGCAGGATGACATTCAAATCTGAAGGTCAAGCCTTTTCCTGTGCTGAACTAGATCTCAAACATTGGCACTTGACAAGTGTACTCTATCAAAGCAAACGAAGAGTATTACTGCGTGCAGTTCATTGCTAGCTCTTCTTTGAGAGCAAGCAATGATCATAACTTCGCAATAAAAACAAGCGTCAGAAACCATGATCCCCAGTGCTGGCCTCTGGGGAAAATCATGGCACATACAACATGGCAGAACCAAAGCCAGGCAAAAAAGGAAGAGCTGCTAAAACGGGCCTTGGGGGTTGCTCTGTTCTTACACCCATGCTGGTGGCAGCACCTCTGGGGAACAGCTGGATTTGGGGCCACCATCGGCCCCCAACCTTCTGCTCCAGGCCGCCTGCATGCACAATGCCCGTCCCTGGAACACTCAAGTGGATTTGCTGGATGTGGGCGCTGCTTGTAACAAGCAAGCTATCTTGAAATGAGTTGGCCCTTTTAAACACCTCATACCAATTTCTTCCTGCTGAACCTTCTACCTTGTGGTGGCATGACCGCAGCTGGTAGGTACACCCCTACCCAGTCACTCACACCTGAAGACATGAAGAGATTTCTTCTTTTGCTTCTTAGATTGGTACTTGGAGATAAAGATACGTAGTGGTGACATGCACAGTTATACAACTGGTTTATGTATAAAACTCCACCTGCCTTTTGGACCAAAGAACAATCTCCAGAAATCTGTAGTATCTTTTATTTGTTGGAAACACACATCTGTATTTCTCTCACGTCAAAACTTTTAAGCATAAACAAGATACAGGCCTGTTAAGATTCACATGCATAGCATGAAACTTGCAGTTGGCCTCCCACAGCTCTCCAAGCCATACTTTTTACACACCAGCAAAACTATTATTCCCTTTCTGCTCTGCATGGCTGTCGTTTGGGCTGTGGCTCCCTGGAAAGGCCTTCACTGGAAGAGATACTTTCTGAGCAGCATACTCTGTTGCCATGTGGAGCTTCTCTTCTGTGACCCTAGTGTGCCAAACACCATCCCCACCTTACTATATGACTCTCTGACCTGGTTTCTCTCAAACTGGATTTTAGGCAAGTTCATCAATCTGAAGAGAGACTTCTGTGGAGCCCCGAAAAATAATTACAAGCACTCACTTATATTTTGGCTGCATTTGAAGCACTACTTCCAAAGTACAGCACCTCGATTTTCATCATACAAAAACACCTGCATATTAAATCATTAAAATTTATAAAATTTCTGCAGCATTACATGGTACTTTGCAAAAATACAGATATATTTTCTAATAAAGACGCTACTCTTAACTAGATTCACAAGTCATCTTTTGTCCTTTGCCTACTCTCCAAAAAAAAAAAAAAAAAAAAAAAAAAAAAAAGAGAAATCTGCAAAATCTTCATCAATACAAACTCTGCTGATAGGGACTGTAAATTGCCAATTAATTTGAGGACTGCATCTTCTTTTCTTATTGTACAGCAACAACAAGCAGCGTAGTGTCTGCTTGTACTTCTACTAAATCATCAAGAAAGCTACCACACACGAGAAACAAAATTCCTGTGTTGAACAGCTTTGTCATCCCTATTTTACAATTACAAGAGGAGGGAAACTGGCACAGAGACATATTTTAAGATTCTTTGGGCACTGAGCCCTTAAGTGTGCACTAGCAAGCTTTGTGGTGTTCAGAACTGCCACCAAAGAAGCAAGTTTTTTCCTTTCCCTTTTAAGCATTCATAGGGTCCCACCATACCAAGGACAGAATCAGGCACAAGAAGAAATATCTTATATTCATCTTTATCAATATCACATGAATCTTTCTAATGATAAATTTAACATAATGAATGAGATAAATGTCTTATTCCTCACTCAGTTGTCAAGAGAAAAAAAAATTACGGTTACTGTTAAATACCACACTAAGATGTATGGAGATCACTTGGGTAGGGTGCAAAGAAGCTAATATGCCATGTTATGCATGTCAGAAATGACGAAGATTGACTGGGAACATTTCTGAGTCTGAAGTATGCTAGACTTTTATTCCCCCTAAAAGTACTCAGTATTCTGAACAGCAAACTGAAACATGTACAAGTATTTAACATAAATTTTGTGAATGGCACATGAGGAACACTGAAATCTCTCCTTCCTTTTTCCTGTCAAAAAAGGAAAGAAGTAACATGTTCTAGAAAGTCACCTGAGCTTGTTTCCTTGTAGTCTACCCCTTAAAAACAAAAGAATTATGATACATCAAATACAAAATTCAGAGTTCAGACATACCCAGATTAACCACTTTTTTCTGCATGCTATTTGAAAAAACACATCAAAATGCACTATTTCTTTGTTTTAGGAGTGCGCTGCCAAATACCCCTGCTGCTGGCACCTCTGTTCTGCCCCTTCTATCTTGCCACCTGGTCTCATCACACCTCATTAGAGAACCTTCCTCCAGGTTCCCTGGTGGAGGCTGGGAAGAGAGACACAAACACAAGGAAATTCTCCTTTATTATGGCTTAAACACGCTTAAGATTGTTTAAGGGGCTGTTTTGAAACCTACACAATAAAAATCAGATTAAAGTAAGAATGAAGGTGTAATTCAAAGGATGTATTTTTAGCAAATGTAGATGTATACTTTTCACAATTTAAAGCAGACAAGGCTTTCTCAGGTAAGCTCCGGGGACAAAAAGAAAAGCGAATGTCTTACATCTGCTGAAAATACTTTCCCTCTCTGTGCTTTGATCAGTCTGTCGTCCTCTCTTGCCGCATAGCAACTACCATTTTTTTCCCCTTAATCAAGCCAAGCCCAGTTCCACCTCCCCAGTCGAGAGCAGGCACTGCCAGTCTCCAGATCACATTCCTCTGGGCACATCTGCTCTCTGAACGGGCAAAACAACATACATGTACGCCAGCTTTGCACCCACTGTCTTTGTTTTCTGCTGGCTTCTGCACTATTTTTTTGAAACACGTAATTAGCATTTTCCTCAGCTCCTTGACACCTTCTGCTCTTCTGAAATAGCAGATACAAAGCACCAGATCTTCTGCCCCAGCTGAAACCTTTGCACCCCATTCGGTAAAGTGTACCCTAACAATTTCCCTTTCCCCTTCAGCTGGCTGGCGCAAAGGCAGCGCAGTCCCAGTTAAATAAACACTCTGCACTTACATGCTGCAACCAGCGCACAGCAGCTCCAACTCAAGGACAAGTCACACTTCTCACAACAGCAAGTTAGCAGAGATCAAAAGGGATGATAAAGAACTTAACTTTGCCACACTAGTGCTTGCTCATAAGAAGTTACTGAATTATTTATTTGAGAACAAAAAAAACCCCCTTTACATTTGAAAGTGGCAAATGGCCTCATTTCCAATGCTGTTAATTCAATACCCCTAAATCAGCATCTCAGAGAAATGTATTTATTAACCATAAAACGAGGTTTCACAGATTTTACTTTCTCAGCTGAATATTATACCTACTATGGGGGATTAAAGGTATGTAGCACTACTACCCTTTCTTTTTCCACCCCAAAAGCTGTTGCAGTTCATTAAATTCCTTATAACTTAATTTTAAAACATAGTATCTCTTAATTTTGTTGCATCTTTTTTCCTTCCTGGTTTTTCTGCACCTTCTTTCCAGCTTCTGTACCATATTTCTCAATGGCTTTGTATTTTGCATTACTCCTTTCCTCTTCCACTGCTGCCTGTTTTTTCATGGGCTGTGCATTCCTACCTACACCGCCTTTTGTGCCCCTTTCTATGTGTTCCCTGTAAGAGGCTTCTCCGTGCAGATCCACCAGGTGAGGCCCCCTCACCTCTCTTCTCTCCCCCGCATCTTGGCAGGTACAAGGCTGATCCATTCACACTGGCCGAGAAGCAAAAGGCAGATATTGCGGGCAACGCAATGGCTATTCCTACGAAGCAGGCAGCTGCCAGGCAGGATGTTTACCTCTCTCAAAAGCAGCTCCTTGCACATTCCCAGATGGTGTGGCTGTCTGGAGGATGAAGAGGAAGGTAGCAAAGTGCAGTATTGATAAGCATGGGCTGAAGCTTTTAGAAAAACCTCGGCTGAAGGATGAGGCACTACCAGGCCAACCAACGGACCACAGCTTCTGAGCAAGAATATAATGTGGCAACAGATGGTTGCAGTAAAAGCAAGCCATGAGACTTGGGAAATCCCCGACCACCTGAGACACTCAGCTGTGGCCCTCACGCACCTTTCCATGTGAAACCCTTCGGGTTCACAAGAGCTCCACCTGTTCGGCCACCACCAATTTATCCAACATCGCCCCAGCCCTCCAGACGCCTTCTCCAGCTGCCTGAAGGGGTGCTAAAACCAAGGGCCTAATGGCAGCCTAGGTCAGAAGGGCTCTACGGAAAGCCAGCGTAACCTCTGCAAGGGCACCACACCGTTTCTGGCAGTGATCTCCTTCACCTTTCTCCTCCTCACTTCTTCCAATACAATCACACCCAGGCAAATGGGAACACATACAGTCTTCCTCACGCCACAGTTGCACTGCTTAAAAAATACCAGGGCATCTATGAAAACAGGGGAGTAAATTCATATTTATCCACCATCCAAGGGAGTAACAGAGGAAAGATATCAAGTCTTTCCTCCTCACTTAAAGGAATTCCTGTGGGGATCCCCTCCGAGCCAACTCTCATCCTTTTAAACATGTGTCCTGGTGATTTTCCCAAAACTCCAGAATCTGGAATCATGTGTCCAATACGTTGATATTTCATTCAGAAAAAGAACAGAGTCTAGCTTTCACAGTTTCATGTGCAAGATTAAAAGTCCAATCCACACACGATCTAAAACTATCCAAAAAACACAGATAAAAGGGGAATGACTTTTCCCACTTTTTACATTTTTAAAGCTTATTTTCTGATGTTTGAATATAGCAATATCGTGTCCTTGAGCAGACCATGGGGACTCTATCTCACATGGCCTCTGACTTGCACGTACCTGCTCAGAAGTTTCTCTCCACCAGGGCTCAATCACCCTATGTTCCGCACAGGCTCTCTGAAGAAAGAAAGGTCACTCTTTCACGTTTGGTCTAACTCACTCTAGATTTGCCTTCTGAAAGGGATAAGAGTAATAAAGTATGACATACCAGGCTCTTTCCTATACTACCCCTCCCCTCCCTCCACCAACTGACTTTCATGTTCTTAATCTGTAAACAGATGCCTCTCTTTTCCACCTTGGGTAGGATCTTACATTTTGGTAAGAGGGAACAGGAAGCTATCACATGGTGAAGCAGAAGAGAATTTCTTCCCTAGCCCTTCTCAAATACTGGTTGCACCTACATGTTTTAAAACTTCCCCTGATTGCTATTCCCCATACAACACAAGTCAGGTGCAGGTCAGCAGACTGGGAAAAGTCATGCAGGAAGGGAGGTTATTGGTTATCCTACATTAACTGCACCAGCCCTGAAGCTTTCCAACACAATTCAATCTGACTTGAGTCTCTAGATTAAAAAAATGTTTCATTGTGTCCTCTAGCACTTGACTGAGATTTATGCACAGGCAGAGCAGGATGACACCTTTTAGAGTGATACCTTACTAGATTCAAACTTTGATGAACCCTGTTCAAGTGAGCTGGGCTCAAGCAGCCCAGGAGCTGCACAAGCGCAGCTGAGACACAGTAGCAATACCATGTATTACAGTTCTTCAGCTCCTGCTCACATTTTATACTGCAGCCATTTGATTAATCTTTTGATTTCACAAAGGAATTTAAAAATATAAGTTCTGGACGTGCACAATACTTTATCACGTCACCTATAATACTCCACAAAATATACTGCATAATATAACATCATGAATCTCCATTATCTGTAACGGCAAAGTTCCTGCACCGACTCACTGAGTATGCATTGATTTTGATCCAACACGGAAAAGAAGTTAAATAGCCAGGCCAAAGAAAAACTGGGAAGCCTAAACAACACATCATAAAATAAACAATTACCAAGTCAAACAGCCACTGCCAAGAAAAGGCTGGGAGGGGAGGGTGGCAGGGCTCTTTCTTTCATTTTCTTTTTTTTTTTTTTCAACAAGGAAAGGAAAAAAAAAACTGCTTAGAAAACAGACACCTACATGCAAACGCTGCTTCAAAGCTTTTAGCACAACCTCCCAGGGCAGAACAATAGCTGTTCTGTGCTCATAACCAGCTCAGGCTGTTCCAGGCAGGAAGAGGGTGCCCTCGCCTTTTACAGCAAATGCATTTCTCTCTGATGCTTGGGTCTATGAAATCTGGCTCAACCTCTTGAAAATTCATAGACTCCAAAGCAGGACAATGGCCAGCAAGTAGGTACTCCAGTGACAGAGGCTGCGGTTAGATGCTTTTAGCAACACTTGCCCATGCCAGTCTTGCTCAGTTTCTCTTGTACTCAGGCTGGAAAAGAGGCAGAACCACATTTAGAGATAAAGCTGCATTTCAAAGCACCCCTTGTTCCTCCAATGTCCTTACAGTGCCTGCAAGTGAGCAAAAGGATAACTGTATGCAACAGGTACTCTTTTATCTTGCTAAATAAGAGCAAAGCACAGATTGAGCATGAGAGCTGTCTACCTGTTTAAAAAAAAATAAAAATCAGCTGTCTGCTGTCAGGTCTATTAAAAAAAAAAAATCTTAAAGTAGGCCAGTTACACAGGGTTGGCTTATTCCGTTCAGGGAGCTGGACTGTGTTATAGTTGCCACAGGATCTAATATACTGCTCTCCACAGGTTGCCCCAAGGAGGCCTGACCTAAATAAGAATTTATCAGATGCCCCAAGATCGGCATTGATCCATTCAGGGCTTTAAACATCACTCTTGAGCTCTCGGCTCACCTCAGCAAGAGAAATTAAAAATATCAAACATTCTTCTATGAAAACCAGTCTCTCTCAACCAGGAAAATAAAGAGAGCAGGGACAACAGCTATGGCACAGACCTGAAAGCATTTCTTGCGGTGAGCCAGGCAAGCTGCTGTGGCTTTTGCCCATTTTTATGGCATGACTGGAGAGGTGCTTGTTGCCTGACCTGCATGTGGCCATCCCTATCACACATCATCAAACTCATGCAAGCATCCCTGCTGTGCACCTTGGCCAGATATGGTCCCATCCCAGGACTTCTGGTGGAAAAAGCCCAGGGAGAAGGCTGCAGGAGTCCATAGTGCCACAGCTCCATCCCTGCACAGATCCGAGCAGTTGTGAGAAGAGGGCAGAGGAAAGCAAGCCACCAGCTGGATGAACATTCCTGGCACAAAGGCACTTGGCACCACTGTTCTAGTCTGGCACGCTGTGTAACATATATAAAAGTTCACCACATGATTATTTCAATCAAAAGCATGGTTTATGTTGTCACCCAGAGAAATGTCTTCTTTCTGTATATTCCCTCCACACCCAGAATGGTTAACGGCCTGCAGTAAAACACATAGGCTTTAATTCTGATGGTGGGATTTTTCTTTTTAAAGATACCTGGTGACCTCCTGTAGTCTTACAGAGTACAGTAATGTTCTTCCATTTCTTGAAGAGGATGGTGGGAAAATAAAACAATGCAACAAAGCTGTTTATATCAGTTGTAGCAGTTGCATACAGCCATCCTGCCTCTTCATCCAGGCTCTTCAAATCTCAGAGCACTGTGGTTGAAGTACCCCATCATATTGGAAATGCAGCCTTCTCTAAATAAATTCACGCAAGCTTTTTCCCCCAGAGTAGTCGATAATTTTAGTGCTGTAAAAGACTTCCAGGACTACCTACTATCCAGTGAAACCACAGCCAAGGGAACGGGCTTGGCAGAATCAGTGGGGAAAGAAGACCCTGTTGAGCTTGACTCCAGTCTGGCGCTGTGAAGAGACATGAGAGATGTAGAGTCAGTGGGAGGCCGGGCGTGCGCTCGGCGGTGCGGGGCGACCCGACCGCCGGTGAAACACCATTACTCTGATCATTTTTTCACTTACCCGGTGAGGCAGGGGGGCGAGCCCCGAGGGGGGCTCTCGCTTCTGGCGCCAAGCGCCTGGCGCGCCGGGTGCGACCTGCACCGGGGACAGCGGCAGGTGGGGAGTTTCACTGGGGTGGTACACCTGTCAAAGCGTAACGCAGGTGTCCTAAGGCGAGCTCAGGGAGGACGGAAACCTCCCGTGGAGCAGAAGGGCAAAAGCTCGCTTGATTTTCAGTACGAATACAGACCGTGAAAGCGGGGCCTCACGATCCTTCTGGCTTTTTGGGTTTTAAGCAGGAAGTGTCAGAAAAGTTACCACAGGGATAATGGCTTGTGGCGGCCAAGCGTTCATAGTGACGTCGCTTTTTGATCCTTTGATGTCAGCTCTTCCTATCATTGTGGGCTTGTATTAGGAGTAGTGTGACCAGCAGGAGTAGGGAAGTGATCGTGCCCCTGTACTCGGCACTGGTGAGGCCGCACCTCGAGTACTGTGTTCAGTTTTGGGCCCCTCAGTACAAGAAGGACACTGAGGTGCTGGAGCGTGTCCAGAGAAGGGCAACGAGGCTGGTGAAGGGTCTGGAGAACAAGTCTTCTGAGGAGCGGCTGAGAGAACTGGGGTTGTTTAGTCTGGAGAAGAGGAGGCTGAGGGGAGACCTTATAGCTCTCTACAACTACCTGAAGGGAGGTTGTAGTGAAGCAGGCCTTGGACTCTTCTCCCAAGAAACTAGCGATAGGACGAGAGGGAATGGCCTCAAGTTGCGTCAGGGGAGGTTTAGATTGGACATCAGGAAGAATTTCTTTACCGAAAGAGTGGTTAGGCATTGGAACAGGCTGCCCAGAGAGGTGGTGGAGTCGTCAACCCTGGAGGCGTTCAAAAAAGGTGTAGACGTGGCACTCCAGGGCCTGGTTTAGGAGGCATGGTGGTGTTAGTTGATGGTTGGACTTGATGATCTTAGAGGTCTTTTCCAACCTTAATGATTCTATGATTCTATGATTGTTTCTGTACCACAGTGTAAAGAAAACCGATGAGAGAAATGCACACTCAGAGGATTTTAATGCAACTTTTGCCCTACTGTACAAGTAAAAGAACTGTAACAGTTAATCCAGAAGGGTCCACGACTTGCATGTTAAGATGGAAAAATTTGCTGACAGGACAAAAACATCATCAAAATCCTTCCTCCCAAATCTAAAACCCTCAGGGGAACAGAAAATGTACATCAGGTAAGTTATTCTAGACACATACTTCTACATCTTGCAGTGTAAGTGGAGATTGCGGTATGATACTGTCTATAGTAAGTGCTCTGTAAGGGATACAAGTTTTGACTGTCATTTACAGAAAGTGCAAATGATACCAAAAAAACCCAAAGAAAGAAACAAACAAGAAATAATCGTTCACCAAAAATATCCTGAAGTTACCTCTTTTTCAAAAATCTTGAAATCTTATTTTAGTGTGAAGGTAATAAAATCCACTGAATTTAAAACATTTGTTTGCTCCCAACTTACACTCATGCTGGCTACTCTCCATTGGGATGCTCCTTGCCTCCATATTTGAGAAAGAGCAACTGGCACAAAGGGAAGTGATTCAGTTAAAACCCTACTGGGAAAAAAAACAAAAAACCCACAGGTTGGGCTTTCTGCCAAATGCCCGTGGCTTCTCAGGACAACTAAGCAAAGAGCCTTATTTCTGTTAGGACACCTGCAACAGCAGAAATGTCATCAAATCCATAAACAGTTACTGACCTGCCAGAACAAATGTCATAAAACGAAATTAAGGCCCATCATCCAGTTAAAAGGATTTCTCAGAGCGATTTACAACGGCAATCTATACACACTTACCCAGGGCAGTATGTGATTAGCAGCGCTCTGTCACAGCTGATCCGGAATCTTACAGTCCTCACTGTGCCTAGGGCTTCACGGGGCAGGGAGCACATCCACGGGACGAACAACCTGCGCTCCTGTTAATAAATACCGACTCCCATTCCAAACTCCAACTTCAAAGCGCTGCTTACGTCTCCTCAGAAAGAAAAGCTGAGTGACTTCCCTTCAACTGTACTCATCTGTGGCGAATTTCGCTATCAATAAGTCAACGTGTAATTACAATCATCTATCCATAAAAGTTGGGGGATGGAAAGAGAAAAAGGGACATGTCCTTATTTCTCAGGCATTAAGGAGAGAATTGGTGATTTTCCAAGAATCCAGAAACTGGAGAACAAGAATGATCGAAAACTTCTGGCCATTGTTTCTTCCAATATGTATCTGTATCCTCACATACATATACATGTGCATGGTACAGCGCCGCTTTAAACGATAACAGGGAATTACCAGATCAAGATGACCTTCACTTCTGAACACAACAGTGCTTGCACCACCAGAGGCATCTCAAGTGATGTGGTCTGGACTCGGCTCCCTTTCTTGCTCTATTCACCCAGGCAAGATCAGCTACTGGATAAGCATCAGAGAGATGCTTATCGCAGGGCCTCAACTACCTCACCGCTTCAACTGAAAATCAGTTGCCCGAGAATGCCGGCAGTTTAGGAAGCAAAATTTCCCTCTTCCCCTGGGTTTAGGAGAACCGTATCATTGGCGAACAGCAGCCCCCCTGCCCAAGGCTGGTATCTCTTATTTAGCCAGCCCAGAAGCCTGTAAAGGAAACTGCAAGGAGCTAGTAATTAGCTCGGCAGTGTCAAAAAACCCCAAAGGCTACAGCCCAGAGAAGACTTCCAGAGGAAGTGATTACCAAGACATTCACAAGACGTGTAGTCCACCTTCACAGCAAAAGCTGCAAAATAAAGGCTCTAAGGTTGAAATGAAGGAAATGAAAATAAATTAAAATAGCTTAGAACAGAAGTGCTGTAAAAAATGTGAGATACAAGTTGTCCAAGTATTAATATTTTCAAGGCGATAAAGATAATACTGCAAATTTATCAACAGAGAATAAAATCATCATATTTCAAAAAGTCTTTTCTCTCAGCATGAAAAAAATTTACATGGCCCATCAAGCAAACACTGAGTCACACAGATTTCTCCAGACCGACTGGAAAAGTAGGTGTCTGTTTGAGGATAATCTGTAAAAAACCTGAAATTCAAGTGCATTGATTTGATCCCCTGCAGATTTAGACAAAAAGAAGGGAAAAGCGAAAACAGGAAGCTGAAAACACCTTTATCTTGAATTGAAGAAGCAATTAAAACTGAGCACCGTGCCAAAAACAAACACAATTATCAATATAGGGGGTTTTGTTGTCTAATAGTGACAACAAATGCAAACAACTCCGTAAAAGCAGAGCAGATGATTTTAACAGTTCACTGCATGTAAACTTCCCTAGCATCAAGAGCCAAGGAAGGAGAAAACGTGCATCAATTAAATTTCCCCTTACACTATCACCCAACAGCTTGTGATGTCTCTTTTCACCCAAATCAGAAATTTTCTAAGAGAGAATGTGGAGGCGTCATTAAAGCAGAAAGGTCAGTGGTACTGGCAGAAATGCAGGCAGAAGGAAAAGAAAATCTCGGAGGCAGATAAGAAACAATGATTGTAAGCAGGTGGCATTCTCACTGCCATCTCATCTGAAATGACTGTTTGCTCACAATTCAGTAATACCCAAAAAACTTTCCTCGGAGAGGTGGTATGGGGCCCCATCCATACATATTGCTTCCTTGACATCTTGTACATCCAATCTACCCTGTGTACAAATTAAGAAGGTGTTTTGGCTGCTGATCTGGGAAAAACAGTGCAGTCTTTCAATTAGGGTTCTTTTTTCCCTGTGCAGCATAGCCAGTAATAACAACAATTTTTTTAAAAACTGGGATTTATATAGACTCTGCAAAGTGCTTAGCCTTTTCAAGAACGAAGTTCACTCACCAAGCCATACTAAGAAAAACAAGAAGCAGCTTAAGAGAATGTGAACTTGCAATTTTTAGTAACGCGTGTCGAAGCTGCCATAAGACAGCCTTTTCAGCACTGCAGTTGGGTTTTACATATGCAAAGCTACACAGTTCCAAAGGGGGACAAAACTCCAGGTGTCAAATAGCATCCTATCTCAACTCCCTGACTTTATTTCCTAATGCGGAGTCTAGAAAGGACCAAGTAAAACATCCTTGAAAAAGAACACAGAAATTCAGTTCTTATCCAAGAGCTGAGGTATCTGAGACATCAAATGGAAATCTCTCCATGTAAAACAGGATTTGCAGATCATGTCACCACGGTATATTTAAGTAATTAGTTCTTCTGCACAGTTTGAATACACAGAAAAGAACCTCTCATCAAAAAAGTGTTCCATAGTAACTACACACACAAACTCCTTTACAAACCACAAGCTGGAAGGTGAGTGGGGGGAGAGGGAACATCTTCAAAACAGAAGCGGAAGAGGTGGCGAGATCCTTCGCTTCCCTCCAAAAGAAACAAAAGTAGCTGTAGTGAAGGAGTGGTGGTGGGAGAATATTAAAGCAACGTACATAGTGCTGGGAAAAGGTGAAAAAGACACTGCTGACTAAAGCCAGGCACTTTGCAAAGGGCATGCAGCTCTTTTCTTCTACCACAACCATTTGAAACAGTTATGCTATGAGGAGAATGTTTTCCACATCCCACTCCTGTTCTCACAAGCTCTGGGCAGTTCAGCAAACACTCACCTGCTCCAGGTAAACATAAAATAAAACTGATAAGGGTTCGTTTGCTTTTTGCCCTGACCAGCAGCATCAATTACCAGTGAAATACTAAAATAGTTGGGCCACCTCAGTTTACTTTTCCATGTTAATTAGCAGCAGAGGTCAACACAAGAAATATTTCATGAAGCATATAAAACCACGTGATCTGACCCACTCTGGATGTAGTTACCCATATGCTTTCACTGGTGACAAAAATCAATCTCTCCCCTCACATGCTTGCATGGCCCATCACCATCCTCCCCGGGCCAAATCTCACAAAGAGAACAGACCAAAGCCCACCCTGACCTCCCACAGAAAGGAGAGGGCTCATCCCAGCTCCCCCCTGCCACTGGCACCTGCACCCACAGAGCCATTCGGTGCGCCAGGGCAGGGCGCCAGCCTACCTGAAAGGGACCTCAGTGGCAGGAAAGGCAGGGAGGAATTAGGTTTTAGCCCAATCGATTCTCTGATCGATAGGAACGGCAACCTATTTACAGAATGAGTCCACTGGTAATTGGCCTGTGTAAATGAAGGGAAGAGAGGAGAAAGAAAACTCAGAAGGGAACAAGAGTAGCTCAAACAGGCTGCGGTGCCAAATGCCGCATCAGTTGCAAGCAGTCATCAGTTGCTTGAATTTATATCGTATGCTTTCATCCAGAGGCATGATCTGTAGGAGGAAGAAGAGCTGTTTTGGTTTTTTTAAATTAGACCAAAGGATACAGGTGGGGAGGATGAGAAGAGAGCAAGCCATGGCTCCCCGCCTTGGCGGGGTGGCTGCAACAGCGGGTGCCAAGCAGCAGCAGCGGGCAGTCATGCTGGCAGGCCTGAGAGGGGTAGAAACACCAGGGGAACTGCGGCCTCACTCAGTTTTCATGGGTGCAGCAAAGGTAATGTTCATTCAAATCAAGGCCTCAGATCTCAAACAAAAAAAGCCCTTCTTACACGGTCTTTTTGCGGCCCACCATAAGCACATTGTTTCAGTTTCAACATAACAGTTTAGCCCATGTGCAACAGGACAATGTACCAGGGTTACACGCTGTTGAGAGGCACCAAAGCTCAGCAAAACTGTGCCGGCGACTATCCACCCATCAGCTTTTGGAAACTCAGTGCTGCAACAGTGTTTAAAATGCCAGCTATTCTATGGCATGACTCACCCACCAGCAATGCAAGGAGCTGGGCTCGTTCGTGCTCACAATCTCCCGACCTCCTGGTGAGCAGGATCCTGGCACATCCCAGCAACCTTTCCTCTCTGCTCACAAGGTCAGAGCTGGCACTCCGAACCAAGGTGCACACCTGAAACCACGCAGTCCCCGGGGCCCGCTTTTCCACTCCCTAGAACAGCAGCTATTTTCACCTGTTTGTGCAAACCCCCACATGGCCCCCAGCAAAGGAGGCACGTGGACCTCGGTGCAGAAGCTACCCTGGGTGCCTGTTTTCTCAAGCACAGCACTCTGCAAGGCCGAAAAAATCATTCTTGCAAATGTAATCGCCCAGCCTACCAGCAATGAGGGAGATGCTTTCAACTTAAAAGGCTTATCAGCTGCATTTACCACTCCAACTGCTGGAACAAAGACATAACTGTGTGGCTGTGATGCTGTGCAACAGCAAAGTCATTTTGGAAGGCTTTAAGCAAGTACAGAACAGGGGCGGCCTTCCTAAACCCTAGTGAGATGTCAACACGAGAGAATGCTGATTTTCTCATGCTGCATTGCCATTAATCCAGAGGGACCAAACATGTGAGATGGAGAGAGAAGATTTAGATAGTGCTTACAATACATACACATACATATCATGTCTTGAATCTTCCAGGAAGACTGCAAATCCAAAAAGTAACTTGTCTGATTTTTTTTAAACTTACCAGGCAACTACCGCACTTGCAGATGGTAGCAGTATGAATCATATTCCACCTAATGACCATGTGACAAATAGACTCGCATGTTATCGTTAATCAGTGGAGCCTTCATTAGGTCTTTGGACAATTTTTAGCAGCAGAGGAATCCAGAAACTAACTGATAAATTTTGATCCACGCTGATGTGCCAGCTTACTGCTCTGTTACTTTCATAGTATTACTAAGGTGTGGCCTACTTCACTGTTGTAAATTTACAGTCACAGATTATTCTTTGATAGAGTAATCTTTAGACTTATTCTAAGCACATTTTCTTTGTGACTGAAACGAAAGTAAGCAGCTGAGCTAGCAGAAAATAAATCAGACCAACTGTATGAACTGATCCAGTGGCTGAGCTCAAATGAAAGTTCTGCCTTCCACTTAAAACAACATAAGAGATGGTAAAAATCACTTGTAAATGTGCAGCAGAGCAAAAATGATCTAAATGCCAACTACGTGAGATTACCTGTACTACCACAGTTATTTTCTGCTGAACAGCGTTTGCATGATCAGTTTTTACTGTTGCAGATCACGCTGGCATTGCTCTGACAAAACCCACTCAAGACGCTTGGAAATTCAACTCACCAGGAACATCCGAGAGGCTCTGCATGCTGTGTGCATGGACCTAATACAATCATTTCTACAGAACCTAGGATTTCTCCTGGCTTCTCATGGCTGCAAAAATACCTTCAGAGATATTCAACCAAACATATACCAATGCAATGCCATATGCCAGAGCCTGAGGTAAATTGAGTGCTCTGAGGCTTAGTTTTGCTAAGGAGCTACATATGGAATTATCAAAACACCAAGTAGCATAGCTGCTGCTATGCTGACAGACCATTTGGTCAAAAACAAACCAGCTGGGAGTTATGTCTACTTAACACTGATAGCTGTGTGACTGAAGTAAGAGCAGCCACAGTAGGTGGCAAGACACTGCTACTGGAGGAAGGACCTAGCATGCAAGTGAGAAGAAAACTAGAAGTCCTGCTGGCCCCTCAACAATAAGGAAACAGAGACAGAACAGCAGCTAGAGGGGAGCAGAGCTTCAAATTTACCAGAAACCGACAAGAAGAGAAGGAAGATGGCATTTCACCATCATCTTCCAAATCTATCAACATCTAACGGTTCGAGATAATAAAAAATGTTTCTACAAGTACATTAACAGCAAAAAGAGAGCCAGGGAGAGTCTCCCTCCTCTGGTGGATGCAGGGGGGAACATTGTCACCAAGGACAATGAAAAGGCTGAGGTACTTAATGCCTTCTTTGCCTCAGTCTTTAATAGTCAGACCAGTTATCCCCAGGGTATTCAGCCCCCTGAGGTGGAAGACAGGGACCGTGAGCAGAAGAAACCCCCCACAGTCCGGGAGGAAGCGGTCAGCGACCTGCTGCGCCACCTGGAAGCTCACAAGTCTATGGGGCCGGATGGGATCCACCCAAGAGTGCTGAGGGAGCTGGCGGAGGAGCTTGCCAAGCCGCTCTCCATCATTTATCAGCGGTCCTGGTCCACGGGGGAG
>WAAD01027763.1:62720-163295 GCA_013389945.1 Fregata magnificens
GGCTGAGAGAACTGGGGTTGTTTAGTCTGGAGAAGAGGAGGCTGAGGGGAGACCTTATCGCTCTCTACAACTACCTGAAGGGAGGTTGTAGGGAAGCGGGTGCTGGACTCTTCTCCCAAGAAACTAGCGATAGGACGAGAGGAAATGGCTTCAAGTTGCGTCAGGGGAGGTTTAGATTGGACATTAGGAAGAATTTCTTCACTGAAAGAGTGGTTAGGCATTGGAACAGGCTGCCCAGAGAGGTGGTGGAGTCGTCTACCCTGGAGGCGTTCAAAAAAGGTGTAGACGTGGCACTCCAGGGGCTAGTTTAGGAGTCATGGTGGTGTTAGTTGATGGTTGGACTTGATGATCTTAGAGGTCTTTTCCAACCTAATGATTCTATGATTCTATGATTCTATACTCTGTGAAACTTCATAAATCTGAATTGCTGTTTTACAGTATGTTAAATATGTATACTGTGCCGTTAGAGCTGTGTTGCCAAACACAGTTTATAGAAGGGTGGGGAGCTTTTTTGAAACCATCAGATCATTAGGTTACGATACATGAGTTGGGTGTAAAATAAGCAGGTGGTTGACATCAGGTACTGTGCTTTTGGGAAGTTCAGCAATATGTTTGAAAGGAAGACTTAACTTGCATTCACGGCAATACAGTACTACTTTTAATGAATCAAGTAATTAGCAACTCTATAAAAAGCAGGGTATCCCTGGGTGTTCAACATCAAAAGCACTACATTAATTTGAATTAAAAGGCCAGAACTGGCAAGATCCTGTACTCTCTCTGATCCCATTTGGAGTCAGTGGAAATTAATGGCACATAACACCTTTCAGGGTCAGATCCAAAGGAAGAAGCCTTCATCTGACTTACGTTACCACTTGGAAAATACTTAAACCTCAGAAATGACAGAAGCAAAACCAATACTGAATTAATTGCAGAACTCCTCATTTTCAGGAAAAGTGTTCTGGGAACATAAAGTGAAGTGCCACAAAAAAAGCTCCTCCACATTTCCAACACGCTGCTGTAAACTGCAACGCCTTGTGGAAATCAAGGGAAATCTTGAAAGCTCTTTAGAAACTATGAAGATTCTCTGCTGAAGCTCCTACGGGTCAAACATAAATTATGTACCTTATTACTGACACAGGTCTGTTATTAATTCCATCCACAACATACCATATGCTCATTTCTCCCAATTTTTGCTTTACCCTTTTCACTCTTCTTTACGTAGACAGTGCCCACCTTGCCTAAGTCTCCGGAATGACCATTTTTACTACAGTATCCATACAAAAAGAGTCAAAGACATATATTTTTAATTTCTTAATAAGCTAAAAATTTACACCAGCAAGTCAGGGCCCTTCCTCTCTGTTCCAAGTACATATTTTATATCTGACCTACTTTAACTATGATTAAAATCAGACTGCAAAGTCTTACATGGCCTTATCTGTTTTGGGAGGTGCTTGGCACACCTTTCTGCACTATAAAAGGCAACAAAAAACGTATGAGTGTGTTGTATATCAACTCAGATCCTAATGTTGTGGAATACCACCAGGAATACTTCTTCAATGACCTTAGCAAGTACATACAGTCAGAGAAAAACTCAAAAGACTAGCAAAGCAACAATTCAGTCTCTGTACAAGCGCATGAGACAGCAAATGGAAGAAGCCAGGATGGTGTAGGTCAGCAGGTTCTCCATTAAACCTCCCCAAACTGCAGGGAGGAACAAACCAGACAGGAGGAGTTTTATTTTAGAAGACTTTTTCTGACAATTGGGGTATGTCACATATTCCAAAAGGAAAGGGTCCAGCTTTTCAAAGAGTGAAATTGTCAGAAAGGGAACCCAATAACACCTCGACTGTGAAGATATTTGTCCTGTTTCCATCATTGGTATTCTACTCCTTCCGTCAAAGATCTCAGAGACGGCAGAATGACTTGTGACTGGCATAATTGAATCTTCACATTTATACTTAGCTGTACATTGAAATTCAGTTGCAAACCCAGAATGTGAAATGACCTGTGCAGCGTCTACAGACCTCCCATTCCTTACAATCTTCACCTTTATACCAGTTGTTATTGTTTGCATGGAGAACAGCAATAATAAAAAAAACCTTACAGAACAAGGCAGCGACATCAATAATTTCTGTTATTGACAAATATTTGTCCCCCTCTCCTTCATCCCAGTTTTGAAGCCAATCTAACTTGTTGGGATCTGGCACTTCAGATTGCCTGGCAGAGCCAATGGAAAAAACCCCACAACTTATCTCCCATTGTGCAAACCTGAGTGATTCCCCTCTGCTTCTCATGAGAACATCTGGAAAGCAAGACCATCCAAGAGGATTGCTTGAGGGTAGGAGGGCATGAGAAGGGAAAAATCCTTCTGAATATTTGTGCTATATTTAAACTCCAGACCAAGGCTTACGCTTGGAGTGAATGCCTCTCTGCCGTAGGAATGCAAAATTCCAAGCACTGAACAAGGATGTGCTAAGCTTTTCACAACATGCCCCTAAGCAATGGCATTATTGCAAGCTTGTAAAAGTGGAAAGTACAGTGCCTCTATCTTCCATTGCAATTGTTGCAGGGACAGAAAACAGGGAGCAAAAGGAAATGCCAACAGTGCACTGGGGAAAAAAATATCAATTTTCAGCATAGAAAGTTCATCTGTTCTGCAGAAATACCTCCTACAAAGAAGGTGCAAGCAGAGCAGGGAGGATGCAGTAAAATCAGAGCAACTCGGACAATATTTCAGAAGAAGGCGTCTTAGTTTGGAATTCCAAATTCACATAAAATTGGTGCAATATCAGAATCAATTGTCGGTGAAGGCAATGAGAGCTACCGATACTTAACTTAAGCTGGGGAAAGAACACCCAGGACATGCAGTTATATTAATTTTACTGTTTAGGTCCATAAATCTAGGCAACCATCTTTTGAAAAACAAACTGGCTTCATTTTCTTAGTACCATCTGACCTCAACATGTTATTTGTGCAAGGTGCTGTTTCCCTGCCCCAGCCTACCAGGAGCAAAGGTGGTGTTCATGCTCTGTACAAAGCGGCACGTAGGAAAGGTCAAGAGAGATACAGGAGGACCACACAGAAAGCTAGCTTTTCGGGGAAGCATATTCCCAAGATGAGTAGTTCATGTAGTGAAAATCCTTGTGGGGACTAGTCACCACATCTAAATTCATTAATATCAAAATTAAGTAATTACCAAAAAAGCAAAGAACTTCTCAGTCTGAACTGCCAGTACTACATATAGCATTTGAGACTAACAGCAGCGTGGTCACATAAAAGATAAGAGAAGTTAATGCAGCTTATTACATGAACTAAAGAGGTGGGAGATACACTGACTCTCAGGATTAGGGACCCCGTAGGAGTCAACCAGTAAACTTACTGCTGGAGTTAACTGCCTTTTTATTTTCCTGTATGATTGGGAGACAGTGACTTTAGTCACTGCCAATTCAAGATAAAGATATGTCAATGTGACACCTACGTGATACCCCAGCTAACTAGGGTACCAGAAGAGATGTACCACTGGGAACACATAGGTGTGGGCTAATGTACTCTACTGAGGAGGACAAATCTTTTTACAGAGAGTTCCTTGCTGCCACAGTCACAGTGCTACTGCTATTTTCACATTTAAATAGGCTACACTATGCTGTCGGATGCAGCACAGACATGCTCTTGTTCATATCAAGATGACTATCCTTACAGTAATGCAAAAAGTATTAAACAATGACAGACATCCTACGTGCACCAGAAATCACACTGTGGAGAGTGAGAACAGCAGATTCCTGTGTTTTCTTTTGCCTCTGTGTTTTTCCAGTGTCTCAAGTGGTGGCTAATCTGTAGCACTGAAGTCAGAGGGCTTAATGTGCAAGTTCATAAGTAAAGGCAATGTTTCTAATACGTACAACAGATAAAGGGGGAATTCCAGGATAAAGCTGTACAGTTGAAACACCACACTTTCTTCTTCCTTTACTACTTTTTACATCAGCAAACAATCATTACAGAATTATGGTTACACCTTACACTCACTGTATGCTAATTATGGCCCATTATTAATTTAAAAATTCATTCTCTTCCTAGTTTACAGGACTTTACTCTTACCCAAACTCGTGAACACCTGATTACCTTCCAAATCAAAAGCCTGGTTGCCATAATGTACCTAGTGGTGTCTACGGAGTCACTCATGCACCTCTCTCTGTTGGACTTAAGCTTGTCTGTTTTTACTGAAAACAGAAAACGGAGAGAGTAGAAAAGTCAATTTTGCAGGTATTCTGGTCAAGATGGAAAGGTTTTACTGGATAAAAAGGTGGGACCTCATGCTAAATTTCTGGGGCTTAGAGCAGTGTTTGGAATATGTTTTCAAATGAGCTCTACAAGTTTTCTCAGCTTGAAACATGAACTACCATGTAAGATACATCCTGCCGGCTTAGTTCACTTCTACAGCTGGTTGAATAAGCCCTTTCAGTGGTTGTAAGATTGCACTTTTCCAGTATATAAGGCTACAAGGTTGCTTCTTCCCAGTCACTACGTGCACTGCACACAAGTAACATTTTTCATGTCATATCCAGTTATACTGGCACATAAATGTTAATGTTGATTACACTGCACAGAGCCTGTACAACAGTATTGAACTTCTACTACAGTTTTTTTTGGTGAACCATGTCTTTCAAAGCATTCCTAGGTAAGGCAGTATTGCTTTCTGCTGTATTTGTTTTCACATGAAGTCTCTTCTGGGCCAGGTGCTACACTATTAGTGGTGTAACTTTTCCTGGAGTAACAGGGAGAGTTTTAATTAAAACCTGCCTTTTTACTCCTTACTCCATTAATGCATATGCTATTGCACTGCAAAATCCAGTAATGACAAATGACAAAAATCTTCCATTTGCTTTCTGTATATAATAGTGCGAGAGAAACTACAATTGCTGTTCATGATTGCTACTGCAGTAACAGGATGCATGACTTAAGTTGATTGTACTTTGTCCATTCTTAAGAACTCACACCATTGACCAAGAGTTATCACAGAGATAACTAAGTTACTGTATGTATTTCCATATTTAGTAATACAAGTAGTGGAACATACTGTGTCATTCATATCTGGACTTCATGCAGCTTAGAAGTTCAAGGAAAGGATTCAGCTATACATGGAAGGTTAGTCTGCATTAAGATAGGGCATGAGTTTAAAACATTAGTTACTGAGTAATGAGTCAAAAAAAGTAGAATTTCTAAAATGTTGCCAGATTAATAGGAGCCACCAAAAAAAAAAAAAAAGCAAGATAGAGAGAAATCTGTTATTTTATTGGAGTAAAAGTTTTCCTCTAAAGTTAAAGCTCGAGAGAGCTTTAAGAATGATGAAGGTGAACGTGCCGTTGAAATCCTCCTTGACCACAGCTTTAAAAACAGCGTACGAGAGCAGAGGCATCCCATTCTGCTTCAGATGTGGTTTTAACTTGGACCTTTGCACAGATAGCCTAATGCATTTACATCTCAGACAGTGGAAGAAAAATATGTGTAACTCATAAAATGCTTCTGTGGCAAAGTCACAGGGGAGACACCAATAAAATACAACCTTCTCCCTACCTCCCCTGGCAACGTAGAAAAAGTTAAACAAAACAAAATATGTCAGCAATTTAGTGTCAAGCAATTTGGAAACTAACTGAATCAGAACAAAATTCAGAATGGCTGCACCAAAACATGTGTTTCCCCTCACCCTTAGATTTAAGTGCCCTTATTACTTTATGCAAATTTTTCTTTTGTTAACAAGCTGCATGAGCCTTAAGAGACTGCCATGATACCAAAAAATTCATAGCAAGGTGTGATTTGACAGTATGCTGATATGCATACTGTATTGGGAGTAGGAGACAGCAGTTTACCAAATCATTTTTTGATGAAAAAAATAACTTGGCCACCAAGAAAGGTCTCCAAAACCAACAGCCAGAAGCAGATTTCAGGGGGACAATCACCATCTGCTTCCAGGCAATATGGCCAACAATAATTTATATCATTCTGCAAACTGTGTAAATTCAGCTACTTTTACAGCATTCTGATTTTTTGTAAAAGTGCTGGATTTTGACTTATTTTGCTCCTCCAGTTTATTGTCTCTGAAATGTTCAAAGTCTGACAAAAAAGGGCTGGTAGAAAGGACCTACACACATGGAAGAATGGACATGAGAGGAATTACCACCAAGGAGGCTTCAGCTGCCAATATTCTTCAGCTGCCAAACTTTTACCTTAGCACTTTCCTTTATTTCTCCTCTGCATGGTGAGCAGATGGATTCACACTTCAATATCTGGTGGTATCACAAATCAGTGAATCTCAGCTTGACTGAAGTCTTGGAAGCAAGAAACCAATTAATTATTTTAAGCTTGCAGAAGCCAGACAACCCAGAGGAGTTCTGCCAAGCAAAGATGGAAAAGAATTTATGGATGTGATTGTGAACTGCTGATAGACTGACACTGGTTGGAAAAGGTCTGGTTCGTTTCAGAGTGATGGGAACAGGGTTCCAACAAGTATAAAGAAGAATTGTGATGGATGGCTGGAATAAGATCCAATTCCAGCTTCTTTCTACAGGTGTCTCAAATGCTCATTTTTACCTCTGATCTTGCTGTTGAGTAATCCCTGTGCAATGTTTAGTATAGGTCCATGGGCTGCTTGTACTTCAGCTGTACGCCAGCATTTTCTCTCCTTCACTGCAGCAAATGCTTCACACTGTGTTGTTTCCTCTATTACCACAATCCAAACATCACTTCAAGCTTTGTCTCCTAAATGACCTCCTGTTTTCCACAGTGAGCTTTTTTTAATCTCTTCCCTTTATTCAGTCTTGCAGCTCTTTTCTGAAATGTCTGCAAATTAACCAGCTATATTCTTCAATGCTGTGCACCAAAACCAGCCACAACATTCCAGTGGTGTTTCTCTAATGCCAAATGCAGATGTAATACAGCCTTGCAAGACCTGTCTGGCATTTTACTGGTGATGGATCCATGGAGCGCATTAAGTGTCATGATGGGAGAACTACACTTGCAGCTTCTGCTCATCTGACTATCAGCCATGATTCTGCATCATGTCATGTTGGCTTTTGTCTTCTGCAGACTGTAATGGTGAGGGTAACTTAGCAGAGAAGCAACACAGCAGTAAAAAAGCCTGCAGGGAGCCTGCAGGCAGGGTTTTTTTCCAAGTATTTGTCTGAAGTGTACTAATACTAGGATTGACTAAGTAAACAGATTTTCAAGTTGAGCAATGAACTGTCATCTGTTTCCCTCCTCCCACTACACAGGTACACATACAGTCTCATACTGCACCCATTTAAAAAGACATTTACCAACCTCCCTGCTTAAGCGCTATATGGCAGACATCTGTGGAATGAGATAGCCAGTTGCTGTGAAACATTGGGCCAACTACTCCGCATTTTCTGTGCGACAGTAGGGATGACTGACCAACTGGTAGACAAAACTAAAGATAAAACTGGTTTGATTATTTACAGATTCCCAAACCCAAACCTGATAAGAGTCCATAATGATTTACAGCCAGCTGCTGAACAGAATCACAGCAGTCCGTAGTTCATGAGGACAGAAAACACAGTGCTTCTTCAGTGGGAGATCAGAGCAGTAGGCAACAGCTACCACACACTCAGCTTCCAGTGACTTGTGCAGAGGCAGAAACCCCAAGTCCTCCATCAGTGGAGCTGGCTAATTACAGCTCATTTCTATTACCTGTGCTTTTGCAGTCCTTGCCTCTACCCTGTCAAGGAGATGAATTTGCTAACATCAAGGGCCTAAAATGCACTTTTCTATCTTTTCTATCATTTCATTTCATTCTGTTGTCTATTAGCTTCCCTTTTATCGAAGTCAAGAAATACAGAAGAGTTTTGCAAAGAAAAACCAGGCAGACCGAGCAACAATTTCTTTATGTAATTCTAGCATCACTAAACAAAACCCCCCTGAACTCCCATTTATACATTTCAAACCTTTTCGGTGGGAAAGGCTCTTCCCGAGTTTGCTTTTGCACCTTCCCAATAGGTGACTTAACTAATACTTACAGAAAGTGTGCTGTCGAGTAAAATTCACATACAGACAGACAGCCCCCAACACTAAGTCTCATCTGGAGCAGTTTAATGGTACTGCTTCTCATGGGGAAGACATCAAAGGAGAGATTTCACCTTCTGCAGGTGCAAATTTCATACCTGTCATCAAAGCAGCTATTTTGAAAACCTACTCTTACAAGCTACAAACCTCTTGCAAGTTTATGCAGCTTACACAGAGACAAGAGACATGAAAATCTGTATATTAATGGAATGAAAAAGCAGCTTCACAGCAGTCACATAGGTCCTAACAGATATAATTCACGTAAAAAGTAAGAACATTAATATTACAGAATTTTGGTTTCCCTCCTGTATATTAACAGCATACATCATGGGTTTTCTGCAACATTATTTTCAAATGTTTAAGGCCCCATTGCCAAACCGTTTCTCTGCCTAGCAGTTCAGTCCAGGAAGAAAGCGTAAAAAATCTTTGCTTACTATTTGCGAAAATAAAAAGATTTTCCTGTAAGCTATTTATAGTACCAATTTGTGCCTGTGGACAAACGCCTGTAACTCTGTCCCATAACATACCATAACTCTGGATGTCTAATTTTGGTGCTGGTTTGTTCTACAAACTGTTCCCCTGGCAAGACGAGCATCCAGTTTAAACGGCAGTGGCACAGCTCCTGAAGAGTGCTAGAACGGATGCCCTCTTTATATGGAGCAGTTAATGGGAAGAGGTATTGAAAAATAAACTACATTGGAATAGCTCCACTATCCCTGCAGACACGCTGATCTGAAATAAAAGTCACTTTATTCTGAAAATAATTATTTCCCTCACAAAGCTCAGCGGTAAATCTGGCCTTGAAAGAACTGACTCTCTTTTCAGCTCATAACACAAAGAACCACAGAATATGAACTTCATGCAAATAACTTGCTCAAAGTAAAACGAAAAAGTTGCTTGCCGTGGTAGACACACACACACAAAGAATTGTTTTTTATCAAAATGTTAACCCAGACTGTAATATGTCTTTTTACAACTCATGAGCAACTCAATCCTTTCAAGAGTGATTTTGATATGGTGGGCTTCTGAATAAGAGATGTAAGTAGGCCTTTTCTGCTCCTTGCTGGAACAAAAGCATGTGGGGGACCAGGGGACAGGCCCCCATTTGCTTCTCCTAGGACAGGTAGCTAGAGAACAGCTAAGGTTTAGAACTGAGCAAGTACTGGAAAAAGCTAAGTAGAAGCAATTTACTGGCAACAAATTGCTAACCCCCTTGAAAAAGAACAAGTAAATTGTGGCTCCCTAAGCACAGTTCATTCCTTGGGACTCCTGCGAGGTCGCTCAGCAACATACCACAATTACTGTGGGTCAAGTCCTCGGGACATAATCTAGCCTATTGACTTTAATTCAACTACCTCTGGCATAAGGTACTGCCAAGCGTCAGCAAGAAGAAAACAGAAGCAATGCAGACTGAAAAGCTCTCAGATGATGTTGGGAGGAAATTTCACACAGTTTCCAAATCTGTTTTATCTTCTTTTATCCAAATTGTTCTGATATGCTCAATCCAAAATATGCGTTCTACGGTCATTATTTGAAAGAAATAATTCAGAAACAAACTTTAATTTCAATTTTATAGGAAATCAAGAACTAAAGTCCACTGATGCGGCGATTTTCTGGTACTCAACCTCCCGCTACAGATACTCTCTCAAAAAAACCAATACCCAATCTTAGTGAAGAATTCTTAATAAAAATACTTTCCAGTCTATCAAGCATAGTTGTTTATGACAAGCTTGACCAGAAAGTCACCCCTCCCTCTTGTGGATAACTCAACCCTGCTGAAACCCATTCAGCTAATATATTATTCGGAAACTTCACTGAAAGTCACAGTCTGAACATATCACACACAGCTCTCCAACCTTTCAGGAGGATGGCACTGCTTTGAGATGTATATATACGCTTTTTAGGGAAGGACAGCTACAAATAGGAGATGAGACCTTGGGATGGCATAAAGCTCCACTGAGTATTTGGCTTTGTGTGCTGGTTTTGGCTGGGACAGAGTTAATTTTCTTCACAGTAGCTAGTATGAGGCTATGTTTTGGATTTGTGCTGGAAACAGTGTTGACAATACAGGGATGTTTTAGTCATTGCAGAGCAGTGCTTACACAGAGTCAAGGCCTTTTCTGCTTTTCACACCACCCTACCAGCAAGGAGGCTGGGGGTGCACAAGAAGCTGGGAGGGGACACAGCTGGGACAGCTGACCCCAACGGACCAAAGGGATATCCCATATCATATGGCGTCATGCTCAGCGTCACCCCCCTGGGGTGGGGAGTGTTCCCCCTCAGAGAAATACTTAGAGTCAATTTTAAACCTATTATTTTTATTACAAATTTACTGTCAAATACTTATGCAAATTTTGCTAAAATACCTTTCTTTGGGATGAAATCTGAGTTTGAAGTTCTCTAAACCATTGACAAGAACAGCGATCACAGGGAAGACAAACCCACCACCTTATTGCATTAAACAAAGCTTGTAGTTGTGGACTTCGGGTTGACCGATACAGGTTTAAAACTGATGGCCTGAAAGCTTGACCCTGGTATGTTACACAGCCATATGTAATAAAGATGCTCAACACAGTCCCCTGGACCTGGCAGTCCATGGCTACTGCACCCCAGCCTGCTTATCGACAGCAGCACGCTGCCATATGGCTGCTCCCTACCAAACCTCAGCTAATTACTAAATGACATTCCGTTTCCTTAACTGAGATGTTTTTAGAAGAAAGCAGCAGAAGCTGTAGGGAAAATTTTGAGTGTAAACTCATAGCAGGATGCACAGACACACAACTGTAAATGCACATACCTACAATTGTAAACACACACCTATTTCAGCGTTAGCCCTCAGGCAAGAACAACAAACATGTAAAATCCGAGCTTTGAAGCACAAATCAAGTGAAGAAAGCAGCATTTTGTTTGTGTCATTACTAATACAGACATCTAAATATCTAAACTAGTTTCTCTGAGGGGCTAGCTTGCGGTTTGAAGTACGTTCCTTTCAGGAGGTATCCATGGTCTTTCTGTGAAGGCTAATGATAATTTTATCTCTTCTGAGCCTTGCAGTAATAAATGTTGACAGCCCCAGATGCCAGGTCCTTGGTGAGAGCATCTGTTTGTTTATTCAGGATTAAGTTAAACTACTTAGCCGCCATTACAGTAAATCCACCTCTCCTACAGACCTTCTTAAGAGTACTGAAGAAAATAATGAAAAACTGCATACTGTTGTGAGATCAATCACATTCAGAAGGCTGAGAAATCTGACAATTTATTCTTGGCGTGGAGGGGTGAGGAATAGATTGCACCAAATATCAAGTGCTGCTTGAGCAACGCAGAATCCCCCAAAAAGAAAAGAAAAAGGCAGTGTGAGCTACTCTTTGTCTTGATTTCATCATATCACACCTTGATACTGCATCAGACTTCCAAATGAGGGACTGTAAAGCTTGATCCTGAAGCCTTTGTCCAACAATGAGTGGGTTTAGATATCTAAATAATTATGTTCAGGTATATGAAAAAAGAACTGAATGCCTTTTTTTTTTCCTGAGGCAATTCACAGTAGGCCTTTACTATCTTTCAGCATTTGAAATGTAAAGACTTTTAGATTTAATTTCCTCTTCATTAAGGGCGTGAAGGAAAGTTGTGCTCTTATTGACAGGAATGCAATTTGATACTCCAAATTACCCAACCTGTAACACAGATGCCATTGCTTCACACTGGCAAAATATTCTTATATATCATATAAAGATCTAAAGCTGTCAGTGCATCAACATGTAGTAAGACTACGGGATACATATTAAATAGTCAAACAGCAAAGGATATATTTGAAAAGGGGATACTCAAGGCATGCTGCATTGCAATCTATTTAATTTAAAAAAAAAAAAAGTCTGAAGATGGCAGAGCTAGCTTCCATTTTGCCATTTAAGGCAGCTGTAAGACTGGCCTTTAATTACTAAAAGATGGTGCAAAAGCATGAGACAGCTCCTGCTCACCAGTTGTTTCTGCAGCACAAGCAGAAACAGCCTCTGGCTACACCTCATATTATCGGGGGGGTAGGCAAGAGTATCTGCGTGCTACTGGGTCAGAGTAATTTTAATTTTACGGATAGGATTTCGGAGGCTTTTATTCTCATGAATAGGCAATGGATGCTTTATAAATACAGTAGCGTGAGCTGCAGGATTAAGAGAATTTGGGTTTGATAAGACTGCAGCCTAGGACCTGGTTGAGATACCCAGGGACCCCTGAAAGCATGGGTACCTCTCTGGATTACTGTCCTTGCTCTTCCCTGCCTTGTGCCACCAGTGTTTCTCCATGCTGATCTGGTGCTGATGTGGGAGGGGTGGCCGGCTGGTTCACAGCAGCTTGTCGTAATGCCAAACACCCAGCTAGAGGTGGGCGGCAAGACCGCCGGAGGCTGCATCTCTGTGGTTGGGAACTCATCCTCAGCTCTCCGCATCAAAGGAGAGAAGCCGCTACACTGATGCCACTTGGCAAACAGCTTCTAAAAACCTCCCGCGCTGCGCAGAGACTGAGCAGACTTTGTGCATCCTGAGGCAGAAGCCGCAACAGCCCAGTGTGATCAGTGCCCAGAGGAAGGGCTCTGCAGTGGGAAAAGCCATAGGAAGCGGGCTGAGGACAGGCTGCCAGGAGACGCTCCGAGGTCAGGGCGGCGAACGAGCAGCTTCCTCTCCGCAAGATGCTGCGCAGTGCTTCCCCCACAAGTTCACGGAGCAAAAAATGATCACAGGCAGGAAAAACATATGACATTTAGTAACATAAATTGACAAGTTCTCAACAGGAACGAAACTATTTTTTCCACTTTCTTTCTTTACATAAACAGTATTTGATTTTTAATGTGCAAAAGACTGACAGCACACAAAGCATAAAATAGATAGAGATCTCCGTAAACCGGGATGACTGTTATCAGATTGGCAACATAAGAGGCCATTGTTTGAGCTAAAATTACCTCTCACAGTCTCGCGATACGCTCCACCAAAGGACACTGTGTCCCACTGCAAAGACATGCTGCCTACACAGACACCCACTACAGGGCCCAGGAGACAAAGGTCCGGGAGAAGTGGAGGCTGGACCACTCACCAGGTTTACAGAGCCAGGTTGGCTCATTCTCAAGGGGTGGATTTGCACTCCAAACATGCAGCAAATGTTCAGAAGAGAGAGAAATACTGAATACTTCTGGATTTGATTATGCTCATGGAGCACAGGTTGTTGACACCCTCTGATGTTCAAAAAAGACAGCATTTTGTTTATCAACACCAAGTATGGCCTTGAAAGCTTGAAGTACCTGTAGCCCTTATTCCAACAGGTAAATGAGCACCAGTGAGGATGCTACCCACTATCGCTCTGATTTTCACAGTACTACTCATTTTTCTACTCAGTTAGAAACCTGAAGGACAAGGAAGCTGGTTAGTGCTTCCTGCATACAGAGGCCAATCACGTCTACAGTTGTCTTTTTCTTTTTCTGCAGCACCATTCATGACTTTTCCTGTAGGTTCCAGAAAACTGTCTTTGGTACTTGTCTCACGTACAAATGTTTTTGAATGGCACGTATCTTCCTTGACGCTTTCATTGTCAGAATATCTTGATACACACCCATCAACAGGAGTCTGGAGTACCCAAGATAAGTTGTAATACACAAGGTCTACAATTTCAGGAGAAACCCAAAAGCTTAAACGACTTTCTTTTGGTGAGTTTGCCTTTGAAGGAAGAACACTGGAAATTATTTAGGACCTTCTGTTTTTAAATTACACTTTAAAAAGCATATAATATCTTTGAAAAAAATCTAACCTGACCTGAAAACAACTTGCAAAAAACTTATGACTCCTCAAGTATAACCTGAAAAAGAATTGCTGCTTATTCCACGCATTGATAGCTGGGACCTGGAAGCAACAGAAAATACACCAAGAAAAAATCATTTTAAATATGGTTTGCAATGCAGTACTGGCAAACTGCATTATACCACCCATGGCTAGGCTGAGAGCCAGCAGTGGGCAGTGGGCAGGGCAGAGCTGGGATCACTGACAGGAGGGGAAAGCAAAGATGGGATGGAAAGAACAGGATGAGCTGAGGAAACCTGGAAATCTGAGCTTGCTGCTAAAGGGATGCTGCTACTGCGGGGATGTGAAGATGGGGGTCAGGGACTGCTGCCTGTGGGAATGGCACCTATGGCTCACACACCTTAATAATTATCATATAGTAATCATTAATAACAGAAGGATTCCAGGCATGGACAAAATTTACTACATAAATCTTATGCGCAACAAAGTGCATGTTCCTTATGTAGGGATCTTATGCATGCATTATGCCCTCCAGGGAGGCATAAGGCAGACTGCAATATACAGAGGGTCTTTTCTCATGGCAATTTAATGGGTAAGAGCATTTTTTGCTGCCAAAATGGTCATTACTCCTACTCCCATAGACTGAACAATGGGGAAGACAGAAAGGTTTGCAATGAGGTAGTCACTCATCGCACCTCATGTTCATTACTTGTTTTGGGTTATGGCACACCACAATATTTAAATATACAGTATTGTGGCACATGTTATATTTTTTGTTACACAGAATCCATGGAGTTTTGGCAATAGAAAACTGAACAAGGAATAAGTAGTTTATTGAAGATACGAGTGTCTTGCCATGTAGGAAGTAACTTGTTTAATGAGCACAATCAGAGTTTTCTCTAAAATAACAGCTTTGATTAGCAGCAGACAGTAGTGCTCATGGAAGTCACTGATTTCTTTTAATTGGCTTTATTTGAGATCTGCAAAGCATTAATTTTTCCACACATGAAATGCAAGTTTTTTACTCACCAAAGTTTAATTCTGCTATCAATGATCTCTGTATTTACTGCAGCACATCTTCAGTAATTAAATCTCCCAAACTTCTCATTGTTCTGCTAGGGATGGAAAACCAATGAATGAGTTTTCATTTAAAGGGTGCGGGGGAGGTGAGTAGTGGAGGAGAAAGACAACTTCTTCCTGAAGGTTAGGGAGGAGAATTAAACAGAAATGGCTCAGAAGAAAGTCAGACATTGACTCAGAGTACTTGAAGGGAGCCAGAGCAGGGCTCCTGGCACTGAAAGCACTGTGTGATGACAGAAAACAACCTCAATCCCTCCTACTCCCGCCATGAACTAATGAAGGAAAATGACAACAGCTCCTTCATCAGCGCTTGAGAGATCTAGCAGTGAGAAACGCTTGGAAAAAGTCAGCAGGGAGGCTGCAGAGGGCACACCAAGGAGCAGCCAGCTCCACTGTCCCCTGTCCTGCCGCAAGCTGTGGACAAGCCTTGGCAGGGACACCGCACAGTGTATCCCTAGGCTTTGTGCTGCGTTTTGCTTACAAAACCCTTCTTGCTCTACTGGCTGCAATAAACATTAGCAGTCTGGTTTGAAGACGACTCATGGTCTCACGGTGTCAACGAGCAGCATTGCCTGGTGGCTGCCCGTGGGTCGGGAGACCCGGAGCAGTGGGGCCTCCCCATTGGGCAGCAGGGCAAGGTCCGGCAGCCAGGACCCGTCCCACCATGCCAGCCAGGAGCAGGGCAGCAGGGGGGCACCAGGGCAGCCCCAGCTGAGGCCAGGCCAGGATGTGGGCCCAGCTCAGGGGGCCCATGGCCAGGCCAGGCTGTGGGGAGTGGGAGACCAGCCCTGCTGCAGCATCGCTGGAGCAGGGGCTGACGGCCCGGGGGGGCTGACATGGGGTCCTGGGCCATGGGCAGGGACAGCCAGGCCTGGCAGTGCCCTCGGGGCCCTGGCACGCAGGCAGAGAGCAAGCACCCCTGCCCTGCCAGGCCATCCAGGGCTTTGAGGGAGACACAGGCGCAGGGTCCGGGCCCAGGCAGGGCAGGAAGAGCTACGAGATGCTTCCCAGGACCAAGAATACGGACAAGGCTCCAGATGCCGCTTGGGTCATGCAGGCCAGATGCAGCTGCCCCTATAGCCCACAGCAATCCGAGCCCGATATTCCTCTGATTTGCACTGAAAGAAAACGGCGACAAGGTGGTGTGTTTTTTCTTTTTTTAATTACAAGTAATTTCTATTTAATTTGGAGCTAATGGACAACCTGCTTCCCAGGTCCTAATCCAGCAACACCTGTCCCTAACGTCAGAGGCCTCTGCATTTTACGGAGCTACTAACGTGGCCACATTTATGCACGTGCGTTAGCACATGCAGCATACCAGCATTTAAGAAAGTCTGTGATATCAATACTATACTACATAACTATTTAAATATGTAGTAAAATAGGTCTTGCACATGTAAGGAAACACTGTAGATGAAATATGCTTCCTTCCTGTCAAAGGTAACAATCTTAAATGACTACTTTAAGATAATGCATTTAGAAGATGTGGTTTGGTGCATAAACAGAGCATACTCATGGACAGCTCAATTTTTAACCGTTCAACATCTTTTCTCAGTTAACAGCAAGTCGAAGGACAAACTTTCTTGACTGTTAATGATGAGAAAAACTACCACACGCTGTCCTGCCTCAAGACATCCAGTCCTCCAGCTGGCCACGAACCAAGAGGAAATTCCAGATCAGGAGGCAATTATTTATTTATCTGTGTCCTTCCACCCCCCCAGCCCCCCACCTTAAATTTGCTTCTGACTAAGTGGGAATTAATCCTGCCTGGAACACTTTAAACACTGCTGTATCTTTACACTAAGGTCAACACCAGCTTTTGCTTCAGCCAGACTTGTGAGATTTTTGTCCATATTAATGGCAAATTTTATTGTACTTGAGAGAAAACAATTGTCCAGTTTTGGGGTGTGTTTATTTTAAGCACACCATCGCACTTAAGCCAGCAGTCACATTCCTGCCTGCTACAACCTGCTGTTGCAAGTTTAATTAAAATTCTTTCACGTTTAAAAAGACATTTTTGTTACTAACCATTGAAAAAAACAAATTCACAAGTACAAGAAAATGCCATTTTTACTTTAGGCTCTGGCTCAGTTATCCAAAAGAAAAGGATCTCACCAACAAGCATTCACTATCAGATTTTTCCCCTCGAGTCTTTTCGTGGATAAACAACAACAAAACTCACATGATCTACTGACTAGATCTTATACTTTTGGACTGAAATAAATGCTCCTTCTTGTGTAATGGATTAAGAGAGACTGAAAAAAAAATTCTCCTCTTAATTCGTTTCCCTTGTTGATGCAGAACAATGCTTCATTTCATGCAGAAAATGTTTCTCCAAGTGATCCAACTTCAGATCAGAAAAAAGTATCATCTTTTCATACAGCTCTGGAGGAAGGCTTCAGTATGTGCAGTAACATTTGAAACAAATGATACTTATCCAACAGTGGGTATGCTCCAACACAGGTTTTAAAAATCTAATTGGGGCTTTAATTTGAAAATACATCTTTTCAACTGGTGGTTTTGCAAAAGAGAAACATCTCTTAAGCCTGTAAATATCAGGCATTCAAATGCAATTAAGTGATCTCTACATAACACCAGGACACTGTAAGTCACTGCTGTAATACTTAACTATTGCAATTGAATCCCTGAGGAGCTATAACACACAACGTGCAGACAACAAAAGAGGCCTCTTATAAAGCGTGCAGTATATCTTACTTGCATTGAGCAGAGCTCCCAGAGGAATCCTTGAGCGGAGAGATGAAGCCACAGCTCAGTCAGGCAGCCATTAAGTGAATCTAAATAATCAAGAGCTGTGATCTGAGCAGAAGATAACAGGTGAGCAGTGCCAGACTACTCTGAATTAGCATTTTTCAAAGGATGGGCTACAGAGGATGAAAATTGCCCCATCTGCTCAGCCCATTGAAGCAGTGTGAATGCTTACATGGCAAACAGAGGTGGATGAATGATTTCCTGAGTTTGTATGATCAAGTTAGACAAGATGTGGTCCATCAATAAGAAAACTTGCCCAAAGCACCGCAAGGGTCAGACCTGGCAGCATCTGTAGGGAGCTGGGAGATGATGGACATCAGGCAGGAGCTAAGAGAGACACAAAGTTTAAAATACTACCCTGGATCTGAAAAGGAAGCTCTTAGAGACGCCAGGGACAGAGCATGCTTCATAGTTACCCAGTGACACCAGTCACCTCAAATAACAAATCATTTCTATGAAAAAAGGTGGGTGTGTTTCTTTTTTTTAATTATCTGAGGCAAACACATGTGTAGAGTCATATATTTGGGACAATCCACAGACTGTGACAATTGTAATTTTCCCATGTTTCTATATGCTTTCACCACAGGGCAGGACCCGTGAGCAGATTCCTTCACTTCTTTTACAGACTGGAGCTTTGCTCTAATACATGCAGAGGTGTCACTGCAAATTTCACCCTCCTCCCTGAAACCATCCAACCTAGTGAGCATGATCAGTGCCTCATTTACTGTGTCTGCAGCTGGTAAATCTATTCAACCAACTCTACTTGCTAGAAAAATTATCATGGTAACCCAAACAGCTTTGTCTTGGAGCATCATTGCCATTCTCTTTTCTTCAGCAGGCAACAACTCCGTCGTGCTCCCATTTGCCTCAACCATGCTTCAGTATTCAGCTGTCAGTTTACATAGGCTAACAACACATGCAAAGGTCTTTCTAGTTTTTCAAGATGGGACCTACTGTCTTAGAATAAGTAAAAACCTAAAGCTAGACAAAGAAATATAAAGAATTTAAGGGAAATGGAACAAATTGGCAATACACATATCATTTGAAGATTCACTTTCAATGAACTGAGTCAAGAGAGATTTAAATATAGACAGAATAAGGACCCTGCAGAGAGACTGCATTATGCATATGAGTTTTGAATGGAATGGAAGAAAAGCTAATAAATAGATAGGAATAAGCAAAACGGTGAGAATGAGACTAAAGGAAGCCTCCAAGGAGGTTTGGGGGAAAAAAGGATGGTAAATGGGTAACAGAACCGGCTTATCCTATTTTTATTTTTTGTCCAATCTCTGAAAATTAAATGTTCTGTAAGACAAGGCAGCAGATGCAGAAAGGCAGCAGACAGACAGACAAAGGCAGCAGATGCAGAAAGGAGTTACTGATGACGCTCTTTCTCATCTACACTGCTAACATTTGGTTCTCCTAAAAACAAACAAAAAACCCCTCACACTAACACAAATATTTAGGACAAGAGATGTCTTTTTCCTTGTCAGGAATGAGTTGTAATGTCCTTAGAAATCTGGCCTTTAAACATTCCCTGATTGAGAGCAATTTGCTCAGTTTTGTCACCCTGTCCTCTGGTAAAGCAAGTCACATGCAAACAAGAACATAATGCTAAGTAATCAAAGTGGTTAGGGTTGTTGTGTGCAATCCTCTCCTTTCCATGATAACCTATGCCTTTTGATTTCATCTCTATATTCTGTTTATTTCTATATCACCTCCTGATATGCTATAGGCTACCTCCTCCTCTTTTCGTGACTAGGTATAACAAAAGCAACTGCTGGAAGCCTATAATCTAATAATCTTGTTAGGTCCTGCAAGGGCTGTGGTGCTCATATAAGCAGATCACACACGTTTTGGCCTCTCAGATCACTATTTCTTATCAGATCACTATTTCTTATCTAGCACACAAAACATTGTTGTACGTTCTCTAAATGTGCTGGGTGTTTTAAGTGAGTTGTCAGAAAAGCCTTTTCTTTGTCACTGTCATCACTTGGGTTGTTTTCAGCCAGGAGTATCTCCCAGTTTAGCAAGAGCTGTAGGGTTAGAGTACCTCACCAGATCGGGGCCAGGATGCAGCCCTGTATCTCAGCAGCTCTTCCAGGTGTCTGTGGCCACTGACAACACGAGGATGAAATCACTGGTTTCCAGTGCTGGAGCTGGCAAGGCATGTTCATTTCTACTGGTGGTCGCTTGCTCCCATGTCTTTAGCTTCGGTTCTTGCTCTGAGCCTCAAGAGTCTGAATACATGTGGATCACCATCAAATTACTTTGGATTACTGACTATTTTGAAAAGCATATCTGAATTTGGTCACTGAACATCTATCAGAAGACAGAAGAATTATAAGGTACAAGAAAACTGCACCCAGCACACGGTGGTGGTGCCCCTACATGCATGGACAGAAAATAGAGAAGCACTCCACGCAGAAGAGTTGTCATTCGTAAAGAACTTCTTATAATCATCCCGGGGAGCTCTGCCCCTGAAACGCTAACAACATAGGCAGCACGAATATAACACTCCAGTTGAAAACGTTACGGTCTTTACCAGATCAACCATGCTCTCCCGTTGCTCTGCTAACTCCATCTTGCTTTGCCATGCTGGTTTCTTTGAATTACTGAACAAGATGAAGGTGACCAACAATGTAAGATAGTTGAAAGAAATAAAGTCTATCATCTCTAAACTCTATGAAAGTGCCAGGTCCTGGATTTTTTTGAAAGCAAATCCAAAAATAGTTTGAAAAACTCTGAATGCATTCTACCAGCTTTTAAAGCTCTAACCAGCAATTTATATTCTCTCCAGGAGGAAGAACTAAGGAACAGCAAGGTTTTTTTCAGAAAACAATACAATGTGCTATTATTGTCTTCCTTCCATGTACCTAATCTACACTCCAATACAAAAGAATAAGCTTCAAACACTTAAAATATGTCTATTCAACCTTCACATTTATGTTGATTGTATTCTTAATTTTCAGAAATACTTGGAATACTTGTGAACCATCCCAATACAAATTCTGAACTGAATAGATCCTTGTTGCAGATAACAATAAAAATGACACTTTCTGACTGTACTTCTCATGAAATAGAGGCTATTCTTAAGTATTGTACTATATATAAGCTAACCTATATTTCAGTGCAGCCTTTGTGTCCAGCCTGCCTGCTTGTAATAGGCTAGAACAGAAGCATACAGTTGAAAGCATGATCCAGTATGACAAATCCTATCAACAGTCAATCCATTTCAACGCTCTGCCTCTGATGTGACCCTGCAGAGAAGAGCAAAGTCTTTAGTCACCTCCCAGCTAGTTATGATCTACCGAGCTTGGGGTCTGAGAGAACACAGACAGATTTCTTCTCAGCCTCCTTAACACATCTACTTTATGCCCTGGTTTATATTGATTAAATTTTGATTTTTATTACAATTACCTTAGCATACATAGCCTTTGACATGGTAAAAAATTACCTAGCTCGTAAAAAATGAAATATTTGATTCCTTATCTTCCTGTAGCAGCAAGTGTTGTAATGGAAAAAATACAATTAATTTTGTCAGCTGAGCTTTTGATTATCTAAAGGATTTTTTAAAGGCTAGAAGGGAGGGTAAAGATTGGAATAATGACATTAAATGTAAGTAGTGGCTATTGATGGCTTCAAAACTTCTTGCTCATATTGCACTGCTCTGCTAACTGCCTCTCCAGCTTCAGAGCAGCCGAAACCAGTACGAAAGAAATGGAAAGGTGTACAATATATAAGAAGTATTTGATAAAGAAATGCAATTCACTTCTAGATTTTTTTTTTTTTTGCAGGTTTGAGAGTAGCTGTGGCCTTCAAACATGAATTCTGGACCAAATTACAATTTAGATGAATGCATCAACAGAAATTCAGTGCAATGGATTTGATGCATATCAAATATTGGAAATACACAAGGCTCCTTTGTGAAGCAAAGTAACGATGGTATGCTTAGACACTTAATCAGCGAGGAAATGTCAAGGTAAGACTGTTAAACTTTTATACTTGTCATCCTTGTTTCTGTTCATTTTGTGTTAAGTGCTAATGTTTACAGCCCATATACATTGCTAACATGACATCAAGCATTGTGGCAAATGCACTGCTGCTATCAGTACATACTTAGCACTTGGTTCTCAGCATGTCTTTAATACTGTTTTCTGCCCATGCACCTGCAAGTCAGGACGCACATCTATTATTATATGGACCTGCCAATGTATTTGCAAATACTGTATTTATCCTTTTCAGACTCTTTTCAGTGGTGCCTGCGAACAGGACAAGGGGCAATGGGCACAAATTGGAACACAGGAAGTTCCACCAGAACATGAGAAAAAACTTCTTTACTGTGAGGGTGACAGAGCACTGGAACAGGCTGCCCAGAGAGGTTGTGGAGTCTCCTTCTCTGGAAATATTCAAAACCTGCCTGGACGCAGTCCTGTGCACCCTGCTCTAGGTGTGCCTGCTCAGGCAGGGGGGTTGGACAAGATGATCTCCAGAGGTCCCTTCCAACCCCTACCACTCTGTGATTCTGTGATCCTCTTGTAGTAATATTTATCTGACAAAAATGTGAAAAATATTTTTGTAAGTTTTATATGTAATCAAGCAGCCCAGGAAATACTGATATTTCCTTTAAAAAATAAAGGTGGTACACTGGTAATTTGATCAATGAACTCTCAAATAGGCATTTAAATATAAGTTTCAGTTAACTGAGTTTTCACAAGTAAATGGTGGGAGAAATTCTGTTATTAATACAATATGGAATTTTTTAATACCTGTTGGTAAGGAAAGTGTTTTGAAAGTGGCACAAGGCAAAAGCAAAAAGCCCGGCCTCACCCCTTCAGGCTAAGCTATCTTCTACATTGAAAAAGCCATTTTTGTGTAGCAGAAGTACATCTGACGTAGGGGTACACGAACCAACAGTTTTCATATGGGACGTTCTGATTTAACACTTTGTCTGATCTTCCCCTACCTTCCCTTTCCTCCACAGTAATCCTCCTTTCCTGCCTGGTGTCCTCATTCCTTTTGCTACATTCAGCATCTTCAAGAATTGCAGCGTGGCTGTACCTGAAAATAACTGTGAGGAACAAGTTTCATGGTAAGGCATGGGTTTCTCTGAGCTTAAAGCCATGAATGGGATAGAACTGAAAGCACAGCATACTGTATCTTTAAGATAGGAGAAGGAAGGAACAAAACCAGTAAGAAATCAATACAGTAAACATTTTCTACTCTTCTGCTTGCTCTGTTCCACAGCTGAGCTCTTCATCCACACAGGCAATGAGGATCTCAGCCTCTTCCCTCACCACACAGCCTCCTGCCCTTCATCTCCGCTGGCCAGCTTACTGACTACAGCAGAATGGGGGACCACGGCACACGGACACAGGAGTGCCGCTCTATCCAAAACACAGCACCACAACAACTGCTTGACCCTGTAACACCCCATGCATAGCCCCACTCCGAACTACGCTGTTCAGCACATGTGTCTCCCTTCCTTTCCTCTGGAAAAGCAGCCAGCCACTTCCAGGGTAGGCAGCTGCAGATGCTTTTCTGGGTCAGGGTTGTGCCACCCAAATCTCTTCTAGCTTAATCCCGCACCTCTCTCCTTCTAGCTCTTGCTGCACTCCCAGGCAGGTCAATAACAACCCCCAGGCCCAGCAGAAAGACAGTTAGATGTTCTCCTGGAGAAGGCAACAAGGAAACGAGGAGGAGAGACCTTCCAAGAGGAGCTATCTTCCAGCAATAGTTCACTCAAGTTGGGCTATGCAATGGCAGAACAAACTCTCAGCACCGAGAGGACAGGCGATCAAACCCACAACTCCCAGGCTCTTGGAGTCCACTCTCAGTAATTCTCAAGTTTCAACATTGCAGTTTAGCCTCACCAACTTCACATACATAGCAGAAATTCTTAGGATGGCAAAGCAATTCAGGGAACTGATTCAGCTAAAATGAGAAGCTTTTCCGTAAGATAAGCTCACAAATGACAGATCTTTACTGTAGACAGATCTGTACAGCAGACTGTTTTGTTAATATTTTATAGAATCTCTGTTTGTACATTAGGTACACATAAAGGTCGATTATGATAGATATCCCAAATGTGACTGCAGAAATAAGCAGTAAAATAAAATAATTATAAAAACTCCAAACGCTTGAAACTATACATGCTTGGAATTTTACTAATGCATTTCAGTGATACAACAGGGCAATGCAGAACCAACTGTAGGTCAAAAAACATGACCTAATTTTCTGCATTCCAGCTGACTACTGCGTCACCTCTAAGTTTCCATTACAAATTATCAAGCCCTTCTTCGAGTTGAATGGATACACAAGCCGACTTAAGGCTTATAAGCAGGGGTTTTGATTTGGATTCTGAAAACTGAAGAGGTAATCAGCTTTAAAGAAGAGAAACTGAAACCTAGTTTTGTCTTGCTTTCTAGTTTGTTGTAAGCAAAATCGATGGGTTTTGTTCCTTGAGAAATGAATTCTGTAAATTAAAACAGAATTTACCAAACCAGATTGAAAGACAGAGTGTCTACCTGTCGTGGAAGTTTCTCTACCAGCTTATCTGTAATTAGACAGATAAATGCATACTTGCTTTATACAGAAGGAGACAGAAAAATGCAATGTGATGTTCTAGTCCTGTGTCATGCTTTTTGTTTATAAGTATTCATATAACTAGAAGGCAGTGCAAAGGCCAACAAAGTCTTTCAGAGATTTAAAACTGAACAGATTTTGCTGGTAACACAGCTTATGAAATGGAGTATCAGAGCTGACAGGCATTTCAACAAAACTCACATCCTGTATTTTTACGATGAGCACAATTGCAGAGGCCATGCGATGATTCTTAGTGCTAATCCTCCCTTCGTAGGAGCGCGTGGAACATATTTAATTTGTTTTTCCATGTAAAGGAAATGTTCTTCCTTTAACAAGTATCACAGCTATTGATTTATCTAGACACTGAGCTTCTCAAGGAGTGTTTATATACCAACAAAAAGAAGGTAAAGCAAACTCCTTTTGAAAAATTAAAATCTCTGCTTTACTTCAGTATATAAATACTTTAAATTCAGTCATTGAAACCAGAGAACTGTCTTCTGGCAGTAAACTCTATTGGCACAATCTTTGCTAGGAAACTTTTTAAAAAAAAATCATCACTAGGCATGGTGTCTTTGAGAGCAGACTTTAAGAGCTCAGCTCGGAGCTTTTTTCCACAATCACATTACCATTCATAACCAAAATTCTGGGTCTCATTTCTTCCCTTGTTTCCAGTTTCCCAAAGAGAAATAAATCCTAACTTCATTTATATAGGGGCTAAGGAGAAATGAAGCCCAAGTTGTTTCTAAAGGACTTTGAGACCATTTGTTTTGAAGGTGCAAATTCTCCACACACAAGCCTGTGTGCCATATCCAGGAACCCTCTCCCAACATGCAGAATAAGCTACATGTTTTGCAGGCTTCCAGAAATATGAATGGTCTCCATACAAGAGCTTCCCTTATTAAAGGCAAGCAGTTTTCAGAGCTGTAAAAATGATGCCCCACAGACTTCTTGCTACATCCTCACACATTCTCCCTTGTCCACATCCATGTCCACATCCCCCCAACTGTGATAATCTACAGCCCACATTTCACAACCTGAATAGTTCTAGTTCCCCCCCAGCCACAGCAACCTCAGCTCTTGCTCATGGTCTCTCACTACCCAGTGAGTGAGAGGCAGCACTGGGTTGTGGCTCAACTGGTTTGCCACCAGACCATACACAACACAACTGCTGAGCTTATCTTACACCTTTTCCTTTAGATGGGGTAGTCATTCGTGTGTCTCTCCACTACCAAACCAAGGCTATTAATGAAACTTGCCACACCTTAACAGCATTGAGACCTCACTCCACCAAACTGGGAGAGTTGATCACTGACTTCGAAAAGCTCTGTGGAAGACAGATGGATAGATACAGCCATCCTATAAACTTCAGTTCCTCAGGAAACCAGGCTAAAAATAGCTGATCTCAAAAACTCAGGGAACAAATTGAACTCAAATGAACATAAATACCAACTGGAATGTTAAAACGTGTTGGCTCTTAAATATTATCTTTAAAAAAACAGTGTCTCAAAGGGTCAAAATTAAAACAATATTTATATACAGCAACAGAAGAGCATTAATTGACTTACAAGGTCCACAACCAGAACAGCTTACAGTCTAGGGTGACATCAGTGCAGATTAATGTAGGATGCAGTAAATGACATGACTAAGCAGGGACATTTAGCATGTCTCCTGCTCATTCCACAGATCATTAGCTTGTCAGAACGGGTACAGAAAACATCCAGACTTCAAGTCCCTTCAAACAAAAGTGGGTACTTTCTTGGGTTTTATCACTTGCTTCCTAGATTTCCAAAAGATTTTAAAATTTCTTTCAGTCCAAAATGTTAGAACCTATTAGCTTCAACCGTAACAAATTTTGGCCCAGATCCTTCAAAGAGTTATCCATGAGGCTGAATTTACATTAACACAAAACGTTTCACAGGCAAAGATAATCTCTGAGTTAATATTTGCCAAACTTGGGACTTGGTTTTCTTATTGACAGTGGATGACTCCAAATAACGCTTGAGAGTCACAGCGTGGGGAATACCAAACATACCTCATGTAAACTGATATTTCTTCATGGCGATGTCTCATGGCAAAATTAGTACCTACTGCTTCCCAAACATCCTCATTTAATCTCCTCTACTACAGTAATTTCAGACAAAGTACGTCTAGAACCCACATGTCAAAACTTACTTTCCTTCTATTCTCTTAACTCAAGAATAAAATAGAGCAAGCCTACGCAAAGTCCTTACAACCCCTTCCTCCAGTCACCTCAGGAATTTTGATGTTATTTCCCATCAAAACAAAATAATAAGCATATTGGTCTAAGTCCAGCGAAACATTAAAAGCCCTAACTTTCTACCAAGATTAGGAAATTAGGACCTTAAATACTTCTATCTTAGTCATTTACACCCAGCCCTCAGACAGACCAACACAAATTCAAGGTATCAGTAGGTATCCTGATCTAGACTGGCTAAAAGTTTGTCAGGCCTGGGGTGTTCTGGATTAAAATGAACAGCTCAAGCTTGGTTCTCACTCAACAAATGTAGTGTTTCCCAAAATTTTTCTTTGTAAAACTTCCAATCTACTCAAATATCTAGATAACCAAGAGTGAGAAATGCACACAAGCAATACAACACAACACAATAACGTTATGGGGGACTGAGAAGAATTCTATTTCCTATTAAAAGCAGGTTCCCCTGAGAATAAATATGCCTTTTCTCATCTTTTTCAGACTCAAGTCAACTGAATGTCAACTTACTATCTAGAATTAATTTTTCACAGGTTAGATGGTAAAAGCAGGATCAACCCAACTTCATGGGGGGGGGGGAAGTGGCAAAGAAGAAATTTTGTAATTTTGCTATACTCCCCCATTAAAGTTAAGTCACAATGAAAATTGAGGAGAGCTTGGTTTGCAACATCTTCAGGAAAGGAAGCACTGTAGTGCCTTTGTACCTGTTGAAAAGGAACTCCGATAATAACTCAAGTGATTGTGTCCTGGAGAACCGTAACACTGAATTCTTCCAAAGAGAAAAATTTACAGGGGAAAAGAGAAAAACACACTGTCCATGAGAAAGGGAAAAAGTGACTTGGAACAGTATTTGGCACAGCTTAAATAATAGAAAGCCGCAAAGAAACCATATAACATTGAAGATGACACTGGAGTAAACTGTACATTTTTAGTCTAAATACATTCAACACGTGGGAAAATCCTTATTAAACTATAAGCCACAGAAACATGTGTTTTGATTTAGTTTGTGTTGCAGCACACAAACATGAAAGACCATTGCCTGTATTTTCCCCTGGGATTTTCTGGGGGGAAAGGAGTGCTGTTTATAACATTTCTGCTACAATCAGAGAATTACAGAATAACTTAGGTTGGATGGAAGCTCTGAAGATCATCTGGTTCAGCCTCCCTCCCACCCCATCAAAGCAAGGCCAACTTCAAAGTTAGATCCGATTTCAAAGTTTGGTCGAGTTCCTAAGGGCCCTGTTCAATTAAAGCTTTGAATATCTCCTCCAAGGATGGAGACACCACAGCCTCTCTGGGTAACCTGTTCTAGTGTTTGATCACCTTCACAGTGAAAAAGCTTTTTCTCTGCCATAGTGATGTATTGCTGGCTCACATTCAACTTCTTGTCCACCAGGACCCCCAGGGCTTTTTCTGCAAAACTGCTTTCCAGTCAGTCCGTCCCTAGCTTGTACTGGTCTACAGGGTTATTCCTCCCAGGGGCAGGACTTTGCCTTTGCTGAAGTTCATGAGGTTCCTGTTGACCCGTTTCTTCAGCCTGTCAAGGTCCACCTAAATGGCAGCATAAGCAAGTGGTGTATTAACCATTACTCCCGATTTTGAATCAGCTGCAGACTTTTTAAGGGTGCATTCCATCCCATCATCCAGATCATTAAAAAGGATGTTAAGCAGTATTGGTCCCAATGTGAAGTAGTGACTTGTCTCTAGCTGAACTTTGTGCTGCCGATCTTTGAGCGCTTTTGAGCACGAGCAGTTCAGACAGGTTTCAGTCCTTTCAGTCCACCCTACCATCTACTTAGCTAACTTGCACTTCATTAGTTTGTCTATGAGAATGTTATGGGAGACAGTACCAAAAGCCTTGCTAAAGTTGTGATAAACAACAGCTGCCACTCTCACTTTATTCACTATGCCAGTCATCTCACTGTAGAAGGCTATCAGGTTGGTCAAGCCTAATTTCTCCTTTATAAATCCATGCTGACTACTCCAAATCACCTTCTTGTCCTTCACATATTCAGAATGGTTTCCAGAATTATTTGTTCCATCACCTTCCCAGGGATCAAGATGAAGCTGATCAGCCTGTAGTACCTCAGGTCTTCCTTCTTACCCTTCTCAAAGATAGGAGAGACATTTGCTTTCTTCCAGTCCTCAAGAGCCTTCCCTGATCACCACAACCTTTAAAGAGTGCCCTTGCAAAAATACTGGCCAGATCCTTCAGCACCCATGCGTGCATCCCATGAAGTCCCATGGGCTTGTGTATGTCCAGCTTGTTTAAATGTTCTCTAACTTGATCCTCCTCCAGTGAGAGTAAATCTTCCTTGCCCCAGATTTTTCTACTGGTCTTAGGGGCCTCATGGACTTCCCAAAAGCAAGTCTTACACCAGTGAAGATTGAAGTGAAGAAGTCATTGAGTACTTCAGCCTTCCCCATGTCTATTGTGATCAAGTCTCCATTCCCATTCAGCAGCAGGCCCATATTATCCCTAGTCTTCTTTTTGCTGCTGATATACCTGGAGAAGCACTTCTTGTTATCCTTCACGTACCTTGACAGATTCAATTCCAGGTGGACTTTGTCTCTCTTAACCCCATCCCTGCATACTTGGACTATATCTCTATATTCCTCCTGGGTCTGCTGCATCCATCTTGCTGCATCTTGATGCATCCACCCATCCATCCTGCTTCCAACTCTTGTATGCTTCCTTTTTTACGTCTGAGTTTAGTCAGGAGCTCCTCCTTCATCCACACAGGCTTCCCGGCACCTTTGCTTGATCTCCTGTATATTGGGATAGATTGTTCCCAATCAGGAGATCCTCATTTTTTTCACAAAAAAAGCAACCAGGATGTCCTCCTCCAAGCACAAGAATGGTCAATCCCAATGTCCTGGAAATCAAGCAAAGGTCCTACTAATTCAAAGACATTAAAAATACGATGCTTGCTTTCTGCTGTACAACTGGACTTTTGGAAATATCTATTCAGATTTAGGACGTTATCCGGTGATTAAGGCAAAATCTGCTCTGGCATAAGGAACTAAGAACTGCAGATTCCCTTCTCTTAGTTACTTAATTTGGTTTTGGGGATGTGGTTTTTTTTGTGGTGTTGTTTTAAATGCTGCACAGACCTTGAACATCTTCCTAGAGTGCCCCTTCCCATCCCAACCTCTGCTTGGGATTGAGAGTAGCTGTCCTGAGAAAACTGAGATGCTAGTGTAAAGCCTGCCCAGCTGAGTCAAGAGCAAAGCTGAGAGCTCATGCTTGTAGGCTCTCATACGGTTCTCCATCCATAAAAAAAGGGAAGAATAACAATCCCTCACACCACTTAGGTGACATAAGGATACATTAGCTAGTGCTTGTGAAACAGCAGAGTGAACCCTTTATCCAAAATGTGTGCCCTCCATTCACAAATTTGAAGACCCTCTGCTCTAGAGCACTGTGACATTAGGAGCTTTCAAAAAAAAGGTTAACAGGCACAGCACAGCTGTGCACAGCAAAGCTTTTTTTCTAGCTCACAACTCAGAACTGGTATCTCGGCACAACCAAAAAAATAACAGAATAAAATGTGTAGTTTAAAATTCAGTGAAGCCTCCGTATTTATGTTACATTTGTTGAGAATTAGGAAAATGAACAAGAACATAATCAAGATGATGCACAGCACCTCATAACTTAATTGAATTTCTGCGACTTCAAGAACTATTTTTGTTGAAAAAATTCAAAGACAAATTCAAGGTCAGGCAAACACCCTTAATGAAAAGCACTGTGCATATTTTAAAAACCCAGTACAGTAACAACTGAATTAAAATTTATACCACCATAGATCATCACTCTATACAGGCACTCTTTTTTATGTAAAAGTTTATTTTCTTTGCACTAGCTCACATCACCCAGCAAGGGACTGATCAAAAAAACCAATGCCTGGCAGAAGGTAATAGGACTGTTATCTACTTGTCTAACATGTATCAGTGTAAACTGCTCCTGTGTAACCAGGATAGCTTTCCCATGCTGACCACTTCCAAAGTGGACACAGTTCTGAACTTGGCAGCAGTAACCTGAACTAATTCTCACCCATCATGTGGGAGGAGAAGAGTCAGCCCAGTAATAACTACTCCTTTCACAGGCAAGAGGCAGAAGGATGCCATCACTTTTGGGACCCTTGACAAGGTGGGGAAGGCACCTGAGAAAGGAGGATAATCTTCATGTGAATATTCTGTATGCACTGCAAGTTGATTTTTTTGAATTTATAACTGTCATCATGTATTGCCAGGAAGGTCAGAGAAAGTTTAAAAGCTTGAAGAAGAAAGATTTTTATGAACATAAGAGCTACCAACATGACTCTTAAGTCTTTCCAACTGGACGTTTAAACTCCTGAGTTTGGCAAATCTGAGAATATTTCTGCAAATGCTTTTTATTTTATTTTTTTTTTTTTAACTTGTAAGTTGAAGAAGCAACAACTCCACATTTTTTTAATTACGGTGGTTTCCATTTCTCTTTTCCTCCTGCATGTGATTTTAATATTTGAATGGTTTTAGTGAATCTTCTGTCCCAATCCCACAAGCCGCTCTGTGAGTGGCTATGCAGAATCCCACTGGCATCTGCCTGGCCAGATCAGCTGCAGAATATGATCTTTGCTTAAATGATACTCAGATGCATTTTCTTAGAGGGAAGTTCCTCAAGTGGTTAACATGCACTTAGTGGATAAATAGTTCTTGAGGTTTTCTTTTTCTTTCTCATTTTAAGCAGTGCAAGCCAGGTGAACCTCTGGAAGAATATACTGTACAATAGACACACAAATCAGGGCAAATGAGGGAACTAAATCCTTCAAATAGTATGACAAGGGAAAGTGATGAAAGATTATGCTGCTGACATGTCCACAGTAAGAGTTTATTACTTTAGTCATACAATCCTTACAAACAAAAACTAAGCTTGATTGCTCATGATTATTTTAAGTCAATCATTACAGTTGGAAAACCTAAACATGGCCTAAAATTCATACCAAAGTCAGAAGAAAAGACTGATAAAACATTTTAATCATGAAGTGGGTTTTTTGTTGGGCCTTTTTTGGTTTATTTTTTGTTGTTTAAACAGGACCCTTCTACTTTGCTAAGCCCATTGCATGGCTTGGGTTAGCATAGTTCAGGTCTCATAAAAGTTTTAGAATCTGCTAGTTGGTGAGCAGTTACAAGAACACACAAAAAGCAGGGACTGTATGCTTGCAGTTGCAGTTTACTCAGGGTTCAATATGTAAAAATTTCCTTTCCTACAGCATTTAGTTGGCAGGCTCAGCAAACAAGAAATCCAGTGTGCTATTGAGTTGTGCTGTTACCAATGTGGTGTTTAGCACAGACAGCTCACTGAAAGGTTGGCAAGCCCCTGTACAAGAACCGCATTAGCCTTGAGTTCTGCTCGTGGTGAAACCAGAGACATATAAGCCTTTACATTGTCTTTCTGAATAGTAATTGCATTCCTTCTGCTTCATGGACTATAAGATACTGGGTATTACCTGGGATTTTCTAGAGAGCTTTGACTCTGATATGAATTTACTTGTCTCTATTCCTGACAGCCATTCAAATCACACTACATGTACCAACTCCTGAGTTCAGAAGACAAATCACTCTGAACGTCCATTACAATATATTTCATTATTGGCACCAAAAAGATATAACAGTAAAGAAACAGAATTTCACTAACAAGTATTACTTTCTCCATGCAGCTTTGAGAGACAGGGTGGTAGAGGAACACTGGTAACTATGGATATACTAACAGTTACAACACACCCACTTTCATTTAATAACTTTTTCATTTTGTTTTCCTTTATTTATGAGTTGGTAATCTAAATGTTATAATCTTTTTTGCTGAGGGCTGAGAAACTGAAGAGTCTTTTACCATGGGAAAATAATCCATAATCAGGTACAATCTTTTGGTAGCTTGCTGTAGTAACATTTTGCCCAGACGCTGGCTACATTGGCTGGCTGAAGTTCCTACATCTAATGTGGCAGAAGAGAAAACAAAACAAATACAACCAGAAATATCTAATTAGAATATTCAGATAGGTTTGTATCAGGCAGGATAAAGATTACTTGTTTATTTTAAGATATTAAGAGCCCTTTCTGATGACAAGCTGTGAGTGCTCCAATTCAGTTTGCATTTTTAAAGCAAATCTTACAGGAAATGACATTCTGGCCTTCAGGCACTATACTGAGTTCAGCTAATTAATAGGCTAAATTGATTTTTCTTCTTAAAGGACGCTTGATTTGATTGAAGAAAAAAGTGACATTGCTGGCAGCATTAGTAGGGTGAGATTTTAACTTTGGGAGAGAAACACAACACAGTGGTGTACTAGAAAGAGCAGAGCTTTTTTATTGCTATGTTGAATGCTTTTTACTTAGATGATACATCTGCTAAATAGCTTTCTGAAGTTAGAAGCTCTTCTAAATCACAGTGGTAGCAGGAAAAAGACTGACTCCAACAACAACGCAAGGATTCAGAACTGCTCCCATTCATGTGTTGTTTCCTAGATAGGTGCATTGAAATGAAATGTTTATGTAACAGCCACTGAAAAAAATCAGGAAAGCCCTTTCTGCCTTGATATTTCATTTCCTGATTAGAAACAAAATTAGACTTAGCTAATAAGAAGTAGGCCATTTAGCCTTTAATTGGTGTGCAAACAATTAACGCCTTTTACACAGAGCTGCCTAGGGTCATTCCTCTAGTTTCACGAACACACGTTTTTTTCCCAGCCTGTTTTTCCTTCCCAAAGTAGATGGATTAGCTAGAAAACTGTAAGCATACAGAAGCTTTCACAGACAGCGATTTCTCAGATATCTATTAGAGAATATTTGTATTTGCTTTTTATACTTACAGAATTGTATCTACGTTTGAAGTCTAAAAACCTACTGTGGGAGCCTTCCCCTGCCCCACCCCCAATACATATTTTATAAGTTGGGAGAAAAACAAAACTGACTGCTCTGAATAACCTAATTTTGCTCTGTGTACGTTCTATATTGTACTGCGTTTCCAGGCAGTGGTTTAGTATGCCCTGCATACCCTCTTCCATGCATAAAATGGGAAGATAGAACCTAGTGCCATTCCTGCAGAGACCAGAAAAATCAAAGACAACCTCAGGAATTACTGAGAACTTATTCTTACATATACTCCCCGAGAAGTCACTGCATTAAATATGACAGCAGAAACAGAAGATGGCTACAGAACCACTTAAGGCAGTGTATAACTTTACAGAACTTGCTGTTCAACTTTTAGCCAGGAGTGATGCTGCAGCTTTGTGAGGGGCTGGGGAAGGAAGGACTAGACACAAGTAAGGAGCTCCTTACTTGCAACCATCCCACTGAATCAGTGGGGCATCCCAGGAGCGCACTTCCCATTCAATACCGCCGATCTCCTGGGGAACGGGACTGAAGCTGTGGTCAGACAACATGCTGCAGTAGCCTCCATTTCCATCCCCAATTCAGCTTTCTGACCTTTCTCCATCCCTTCTGCCCTACATCAGCCTCAGCTTCAGTCTCACTACATGTACTGTAACTAATACAGCTTTCCCGACTGTGGCCCTCCTGCACATGAGGCGATGCCAGGAAAATACAAAGAACAACTCCTCTACGCTCTTTTGCATCTCACAGTTTTCAGGGCTACTGTCAACAGTAGCTGCATTACACCCCTGGGGGAGGCCTGAGGGATGCCAACCAAGGCTTGTGCCTCTCGATGTCACGATTTCAGTGGAAGGAGTGGCCATATCCTGCTAGCTACCTTCCGCACCTGCGCTCCCACTGAGGGGAGTTAGGCCTCCGCCAGGGCAGGGAGCTGCTCTTCATGGAGAGAAAACTCAGGGAGGCCCACCGTCAGCACGAGTGTGAGTCACTGGGGTATGGTTGCTCCCTGAAGCACAAAATAAATTAAACCTCAAAACAAACAATTTCTCTGTCAGTTGTATTTCTCGCCATCGCCACCATATATCGAGAGGCATTTACTATAGAAAGAACAGAGTTATTCTTAATTTAAAAAATTTCTTCCAAAGTACTTTCTCTGTTTAATATTTGCTGTGGCATAAGCAAGCATCATCACCATTCCCAAACTGCTCCTGTGGAAATTACTTAATTCAAGAAAGAAAGAAAGAGGAGTAGGTGAATGACTAACAAAGATACTGACTACATTCAAATACAGTGACTTGCAGAAGGAAAACCAGAATGCACGATAATGTCCTCTAAATCAAATATATGTCTGAAGTTTTCCCATGAGATTACAGAGAGTTTGATGGGTATTCTCAAAATCATTTGTACAGCTTTATCAACATGTATCTTGTACACACATAGCAGGAAAAAAGTTTTCCTGGTGTCTCCATATCAAAACAACCGTATAGCTTCCTTTCTCTTTACCACTTACAAAATAAAACTGCATGAATTTTCCTCTTGTCTGTATATTGACTCAAGATAGAAGAGAATATTCTGATGGAGACTGATCTGGGAAACACATTTCAATAGAGATGTTGCCCCTCAGACACAAGGGATTACAAAAATATTCCTCATGCATATATCAGTCACTAGATAAAACAAATTTGTAAAATCAATATAGTGAAAAAGAAACCAACAGAACATTTTCTAAAACAGATATTTTCTAATCCTCTAGCTACGCATACTCTTATTATTAAAAATGCTGAACTACCTGCATGTATCCAAATTCACTGCCTGCATACTTCTTTGCAAACAAACTATGCAATTATTTACTAACACTTCGGAAACTTTTAATTCCAGGCATGTTGTCATCTTGAAAAAGGCAGGCTGTGTTTAGAGACTGCTACTAAAAGTAATGCATCATAAAACAGTGAATTCCCAGTACAAGTCTTTGAGAGGGAAGCAAGACTAGTTTCAATGCAACCTCTGGAAAGAAAAAAAAAAAAGCCCGGTGTATCTATCGTCCTAAATCTCTTCTTGTCCAAGGACCAGAAACTGCTCAGTGTTAGGAAGTGTATCACCCGTGCTCTACCAAAGGCAACCTCCTGAACAGGTACTTCTTGTGGCAGAGAGCCAGAGATTTCAAGAGTCACTACTACCCACTCAGTGTAGTTGCTGTTCAGTTACAGCAGGAATGACCGAGTATTACAGCTAAGACTAAAATCATGGGGACATGCCCAACTGGCACTTAATATAATCGTAAAGAATTTGCCAGTGGAGTTTTTACTTGCCTTTACAATCTTCCAAGTTTGTCACTTTCTGTAGTTTTTGCTACAAAATTCTCTCAAACTGCACAAAAACAAATCAAGGACAGAGATACAAATCCCTTCAATTTTTCACTCCCCTTTAACCATCAATCTTAGTGAAACAGAGTAGAAGAGATAATTACAGACAGAAGTTGCATTTTAAGCAAGCTTCCTCTTTAAAGGAGCAACCCAGTTTGAAGAAGATCGACTGGGTAGTTTAAAGTGCTTAATATCTAAAAGAAGCAAACTTAAAGCTTTTTACTTTCTTTGCTCCATGTAAAACGCAGTTCAGGACTAAGCCCATTTCTTCCTTGAGCCAACAATTTTGAATATTCATTGGAGAAGACAGACATAAAAAGCACAACCCTGCTGAGTATTAATTTGCAGCTTAGTAACAGGCTTTGCAAGTTATCTATAAAGTCTCCACTCTCCTTCAAAAGAGGTTGTCTAAGATGTTGTCTGGCTATCTTGCGACTTTTCATTGTTGGTGAAATGGGGACCACAGGACAAAACAGCAAAAAGTTATTAGATTTTCATCTTCAGTGGAATTTTAAAATAAGTCAGATCTAAAAACTGTATATAGTATGCCTTACTTAGGATACTCTAGTTACAATATATTGTATAATTGTATTCCTTGATCCTGGTCATGCCTGAAATCATGGACAGAAGTGAGAGAAATACAAGCTAAGTTTTCAACCATACAATGCTGTATTTCCCAACTGCATTTACTGAGTTTTCCCATCCTGCAGTTCCATTCTGCTGGCTTTTCACATCCAATGGATAATAAAAGACGTAACCACAACCACCTGGTTACATATTCAAATTAATTCAATCCAGATATAAATAGCCTCAATGTAAAAACATGAATTCACAAACTGCTGAGAATTCAGTATCTTAGTTCACTGCTGGGATTAATTTCTTTTCAACAGACTGGTTGTCTAGAGAATACCCATAATGCAGTAAATGAAAACACGTGTGTTACTGCCAGCAGTGAGAATTCATGAAATTGTAACTGATGGATATTCAAAAACCAGAACCATGGTGGGAAACCAATGGTTTGGCAGTCACTGGATAAAGCTAAAGAGTCGTGTTTACAGCTGTATTTTCCTCTCACTTAAAAATGAAATAAACATTGTCTCATATGGAGCTTAATTAGTGGGCTATTTCCAGATAGAAATGCTTTAAAAAGAGAAGATTCAGATTTTTGCCTGGTTGAAAAAAAAATGGGCCATGGATAAACTATAAGGAAAAAGACTTGCCTGTCCCTTTAATATAAAGAAAAAGTATATACCTCAGTGTTTAGAACATAAATATTTTGGGGCACTTTTAAAACCGACAGAAGCAGTCTGAGTATCTTATATTACCCTGTTCTACAGATCTTTCAAAGAATTATATTTCAACTTTCTTAATACTTTTAACAGTAAATTATTCAGGTAGAGGGATACAGGATGCTTTATAAACACTTAACTTCAAATAACTTGTCTGACAGAAGTTGACAACAGCTGCTAATAGTTTCAAGTTATACAGATAACTTGGCTTTGCATTTTGGGTTCCCTTCCCTTATAAGGCATTTAAGTATGATCTTAATTTCATAAGTTTGCACATGCATATTTTTGACTGCCACAGTGCACCTGCCATTCAAGAATTTAGGTCTGTAAATGCCAGCAGGTACCAAAGTGAAAGAGAAGAATCTGACTACAGACAGAGAATGCAAAATAGCACAATAGCTGCTGATGCCAGCTACAGTTCTGCTTGCATTCAAAGCAGCAACTACTGCCTGGTTTAGTAGTTCAAGGTTAATGTGACAAAAATAATCAATGAAGTTAGTAACCCAGCATTTCTGACTTACTAAAACCATTATTCAGAGTGTTTGCAACAAAAATCTTGGACCTGGGCTACTTGAGACTCTTGGAAAAGAATTTCTGCAGTGAAGGGGCACTTACATCCCTACATAGCACTACATTCTTGCAAGCGGGGGAGGGGGGGGAGGGCAAGAAAACATAAAGGCACGTTAAACAGAGTGGGTCTGAGTAAATGTTATGATTAATCAGAGACAGTTTATTGAATAAAAGCATCCCAAATGAATGGCACATGAGATAAACCCAAGCTTGGTATGGCTCTAGGGGACAAAGTCCTAACCAAGCCTAAATATCTATTTATCAGACGGTTTTGCAGCTTATGAAACCGCATCCCATGGGAGTACACTAGTGCTTCCAGGCATCTTTAACTGTTAGAAATGAATGTAAATGCTTAATCTTTTGCAAGGAACACTGCTAAAATAACCATAATTTCTCATTCTAGAGAAAATGGTAATTTTATGATTACTGCACTCAGCTTAGTCCCAAGAAACCACTTTTTCACAGTTCTGGTACGAAACTTGTGTCACCCCTCAAATCACATCCCTTAACCTCTCTTCTTTTGCAAAGGATGAACAGAAGTAGAGAAAGAACAGTTCTCTCTTCTCTGTATAGATTACAATTCTGAAGATTAAGCGGGAACTTTCTATCCGTCTGTAGCCACGGTGTCTAACACCACAAGTCAGCGTATTCCAGGGGTTGTATGATATGCATTATTGATTAACTCCAAAATGCAAACAATAATTTCTAATGCTAACACATACATGTTAAAATACTTTTTGTAAAACTTATCTTTTACAATAGCAGGAACACTGAAAGCTGTGCTAGTTGAATCATCAACCTTTCTTCCAAACGGTTTAAAATTGCAAAATCTAACATTAATTTCTCCAATTACTTACATCAAGTCCTGTAACAAAATCACCACTCAAAAGTAAAAAGCAAAAGACACCTCTAGGACATGTAAGTCTGTAAAGACTTCTAGCGGTAATTCTGGTTTTTTTTCAAAACACATGCGTGGTAGCCAGTCCACCTAGTTTCACATAGGAACTGGCTCATGTGTCAAAGGTTTCTATTCAGTTGATGATAGGTGCCTTTCAAGCCTTCCTGATAAGACATCCTATATCTTTATGTTCCACATGTGGCAGGAGTTCAAATGCAGTTTCATCCCTTAACTCCTGGCACATAGGAGTGGATTGTCCATTGCCGAGAATTCATCAGCTAAATAGTAAAGGTAACCTAATGCATTCAGTGAGATTTCCTTGCCAACCCTACAGTCCTCATGCCCCGAAGTGACAAGGGTGTACGTGGGGCCCCACAGAGCGACTGTCAGTACAGCCATCAATGATCTAGAAATTGTGAGGATGACCAAGCACTGGTACAGGTTGCCCAGAGACGTTGTGGAGTCTCCATCCTTGGAGGTTTTCAAAAGCTGTCTGGACATGGTCCTGGGCAACCGGTTCTGGGTGGCCCTGCTTCAGCAGGGGGGTTGGACCAGATGACCTCCAGAGGTCTCTTCCAACCTCAGCCAGTCTGTGATCCTGTAATGTCATATACTAATACACACATACTCTCTCAGTTTCTCTTTAAATAATATATTAATACAACACTACTGTTTGACTAATATAAAAATCTAACTTCTGCTCAGTGATCTGGAATTTGAAACAGATTACCTAACTGTAGGAGAGAAATGAGACATCTTAATAATTGTCAGGTTTATTTTGCCTATTAACTATATTCTTTTAATGCAACCCACAGGGCTAGATTTGTTGCAGAAGACTAACAGAGCTACCTCCCTCTCAAAAATAAGCAACACTTTTAGCTCCTGTACTCAGTAACGAGCATTTCTTCAGGTTTGTGAGTTCCTCCGCCCCTGTGCAAAAGGGGACAATACAGGCTAAGGCCAAGATTTTTCTCTCTGCTCTTGAGCTTTTCCCATGTGGTTAGCAAGAGTTTGAGACAAACTGGCAACACATTCCTGCTCTGCTTCAAGTAGCTGTCCTGTTGTGAGAAAGTGCCGCTGTACAAAAGAACAGACGGAACTGGGATTCCAGCTTAATTTCCTTTTCCAGTTGGAGACATTAGAAGTCTGACAACACACACAGTAAAAAACAGGAGAGAGAGATTTAAATGCTCTCAGCACTTGTACCAGAAGTAAAAATAAGCAACTAAAACTTCCTATTTTCTTCCTCCAAATGAAACTAGAGGTAATTTTTTTTTAAGTTAACCTCTCTCCTTATATCTGATTCTTCAATGTATGACAAATTCTTTAAAATGTTCTCCTTATCGTAGATTACATACATATTGCTCAGGAACAAAATTGCTAGTCAAATTTTGTAACTAAAATATACTAGTTTTCTTGGAAATAAAACTGAAAAATGGGTACAGGTTTTTAAAAAATTGAATAGACAATCAATATCCTGCTGAACAGGATACCGAGGTCTTTATGATGCATTACCTGTTTCTGAGAGCCCTGAATGCACGTGTTTTGACTATCCCCTCTGCTACTGCAGATGTTTTCTTACAGCTGGGGTTTCAACCCTTATGTTTATGTTAACATAAGACTAGCACTGTTATGTATTCCTCCTTCCCTCTTTTCCTCTCTTTCACACATATACAGCTTTGAAGCCTCAAGCCAGTCTAAAAACAAGGGCTGAAATTCCTTCAACTTGCTAAGAGAAACCTGAGCTGTATCCATTCCCTCTTCTCTGAACAACTGAAAAAGCACAATAAATTCCCAACCCTCCTCGCAACCTTTGCCTAAGGAGCTCTACTAGTAGCTGAAGCGGGTCTGCAATCTGCAAAATAAATCTGCAAGCAAAGACTACACAATATGCTTGACAAAGAGTCAAAGTTACTTTCAACATCTCAATTAGTAGTTACATCTACATCATACACATAAAGTATTCCCATATTTTTAATTACTTCCAGTGTGACTGTGCTTGCTGCTAATTGAAGTTAAGGAAAAACTGACTTCAGATGGATGTACAACACAGCTCATCCACCTCTGTATGGTTCTGCTATTTTGAGGCAGATTGGTTATTTGCATCAAATGGTGCCACATAATCTTTAATCTTGTGAAGTGGATGAACAGTGACTAAGACAGCGCTAAAAACAGCACCTGTTATAACAACCTGTAATCTTAAACCAGAGCCATAACCAGTTGATTTAGGGGTCAAAAATATGTTTTTTAGTTAACACAGCTGATTCACTGTGAATTAGCACAAAAGTATCAGAGCTTATTTTAATTTTGCCAGTTTGGGAAGGGAGAGTAAACTGATACCAGCATTCAAGTTTTTTTCCCAACTCTACCCAAGAGGTCAATGAAAAGAAAATTAGGGGAAAGCAATTCAGAGCAATATTTCCTGCCTTTTGAAAGGTATGTCCAGACCACATGGATATTTAGTCATCTTTATAAATGGTGACCTAGGTCTTAGACATGGAGGCTTAGCACGACTACGTATTCAAAGAACTATATTATCTGAATGCATATTTGCAATGGTTGAACATCTATGACATGTTTGCCTCAAATACCTTTCGAGTACACAAAACTCCATCACCAAAAATCCATATAGGCCTCTGCACTTATTGTTAATATCATCTTTATCCTCAGTAGTCATGAAGAACCTGGGAGAAGGTGTCTTCCAAAATACAGTGGAGGTCACTGAACAGCATCTACAAACACAGAACCCAGGTCTGGTTTGTCCTTTGAGTCTATACAAGCCAGCAGGATACCTTCATTACATTACTGAAAACATCTCCTGGACTACCAACTTCAGTGCTTAAATGAGGAGTTTAGCTTTATCAGTCAATGGAGCATCCATACAGCGTTTCTTGGGAGAGTTCCTTCAAGGAAGCGTATAGGGAAGAACAGGCTGTAAATTAATGACCTGAGGCTTGTTTTGTTTCAAATACTTGCACCTCAGCACATATGGTCATCCACCCCCAAAATATATATCTATTTCCATGCTAATTAGTTGTGCCTTAAAGCTGTTTTCACCTGCTTGCTTTTTGGAAATGGATGATTGACTGTATAGTATCTCGTGTTGTTTGAAAACTTGGCGTAATGAAATGGTGAGCACTGTTCTAGTGCTCTGTCTTTTCTGAGCTTGCCAATTATAATGTGAATTCCTTTCTTTTCAATTATCTTTCTTGGTAACTCTCACTGACATCTTGACTTGGACTGTACTCATTAGGACAAGAAAGGACAGTAAAATAATCTCCAAACTCCAGATTTTGTAGAACTGTCACATCACGATTTTAACCAGTGAGATACTACTGCTCTGCATGCTTTTTCAAGCAGGACAAATACTGGTGTAGTTACTTTACTTGTTTGTAACCTTTAATCAAGCAGATTCTTAAGTTACCCCAAACCATGGAGGCTCTTGGGTGGTAACTACTCTATTAAAGTCAGCCCTTTACCACTTTCCAGTTGGTGGCCTGGGCAGACTTGAAATGTGTGCTTTCTGCTTTATTTTTTCGGTTAACGGCCCACCTAGTTAAAATACTGCAAGAGTCTGTGCCTTCCCTCTTCCCCAGCAAGCTCAGCAGGCGCTCTGCCAATTCTTCCTTTTTGGTTGTGAGGGAGAACAAGAACATCCTGCTGCAGCAGCCAGCTGGCTACCTTCTCCTGTCAAGGGCTTAATATACTTCCATAAAGTATTCAGCTGCTGCTGGATGAGAGACAGAGTGCTCTATGGTGCCTTCTTCAAACAGTCCTTCACTAGCACAGACTGAATGGATGAAAGAACCATATGCAAAGGAACAGGAATAGGGGTACGAATACAGCCTTCATTCTTTGGATAATCAAAAGTCACCTAATTCATCTTAACCTTCAAGCTAAATATTTTCTCTCCAGGACAAAGGCTCACCAGACAAAAGTTCATGCAAACTTGAAAAACCTTCAAGCTACTTACAAGTTTTATTGACTTATCATACTAAACTCAAGCTTGGCTCAATAAAAGCTTTCTTGTACCAAGGATGAAAAGGTTTCCACTCTCTTAAAAAGAATGCAAGAAAAACATTTCCCATTTTGTTTTAAACATGAACATTCCCTTTCAATGTCTCTATCTCAAACAGTGCATCACTAAGAAACTGAAAATGAAAGCATAGAAGAATAAGCAGGACTAGCCTTGCGGATTCTTACCTTATTTTTTCCATTAATCACAAATTCAGTCAGGGCTGGAACTTCTGTTGCCACAGCAGCAGGAAGCCTACCTTTCCGGTAATTTCAGATTACCTTGTTGGTCATTTCAACCAGATGCTGGGAAACTTGCTCCAACTGCTCTTGCCTCACTTCCATGCCCTTCTGGAGAAGACAGCCTAGCCTACAAAAGCCAGACTACACCATCCTTCCTCTCCTCCCCAAGGGTCAGCACTCACACAGCAAGCAATACTCGACGTCCTATGGCAGCTCTTCCCTGGGCAGCTGGCAACAGGCTGAAATAGGGACAGGAGCCTAGGAAATGAGAAGCTGGAACAGGCAAAAGGGGCCAGGAGAACCACAGAGCTCCTGCTCTGGTGTGAAGATGGGGCAGCAGAGAGAGTCAATGAGCAGATGTGAAGACAAGCAGGAGATGAACTCTCTCAAGCAGCTGGGGCAGGCAGTTCCTGGAGGGGATCAAAATCTCCCAATCTTTCTACATTCTGAGACCTCAAAACATTAAACTGCCTCTCAGACAAACACGTTCAAAAATCAAAATAAACCCAAATCATAGTTCTTTTCTCTATCACTTGCATTTTCAGAAGCCTGGGTTTCTTTTTAAACTGCTGCAGCTTGCAATATTTAAAAGTGTCGAGCTTGCATAAGCTGATTTGCACCACCTTACTGTTAAGTTTACCACTTAGGTTTTGTTTTGGAAGTCGTGTCCATTGTTCTGGGATACCTGTAACGGCCTGTACTGATTTGGTTATTTTGGGTATTTTTATTGAAGGTATTTTCTTCACTCGAATATATTTTAGACCACTGTAATTTGGATTCAGTATATTATTTAAAAGATCATTCTCCCGACACCTATATTGATACTGCCAAAAATAAAATTAACAGATCTGTCCCCTTCTGCTGTTACAGAACATGGAGAGAAAGGAACAGGCAGTTATGCTATGGCTGCACATACAACTTTACAGCTCTATACACAATGGTGCCATAGCAGTATCTTAGCTATAGCTTTTAGTTCAAATTAATCATACTAATGTAACAGACTTGGAACTTGCAGTAATTTTTAAGAGCTACATCATTACCTCTCTGCTACGTGTAAGCATCTGATAGAAGGCAATTAAACAGAGGAGTGAGGGATTCTGCTTCCAATTCTGACACTGACTGCACTGTGCAGTCACTTCTATTTTCTAGTGCTCTTCCTTTATGTGACTGTGTCATGCTGTGATGTTTAAGACACGAATGCAGCAGACCACCAGTGCTGCAAGTACAGCCAAAAAAAAGAAAAATTAATTCAGGAAAGTTACAGATTTATACAAGTCCAGAACAATTCTTTCCCCCTTCTCTTAATGTGCTTTCTTATACATTTGCATCTTCAGATGCCCCTTTCTCCCACCTATCCTACCCTTCTTCCATCACTCTCTTGAATGCATTTGGTCTGTCACCAAAGTAGATTTGCCCTCCCCTAAACAGACCCACCTTCTTCACCTACCACTCTGCTAGTCAGTCAATGATGAAAGAGATTATTTTTCACTATAACATAATCATCCCCAATAATAATAACTGGCCCATTTTTGTGATGCAGTTTAAATAGAATAGTTCAAACCTTATGTCCTGGTTTTGGCTGGGATAGAGTTAATTTTCTTCCTAGTAGCTGGTATAGTGCTGTGTTTTGGATTTAGTATGAGAATAGTGTTGATAACACACTGATGTTTTAGTTGTTGCTAACTAGTGCTTACACTAGTCAAGGACTTTTTCAGCTTCCCATACTCTGCCAGGTGCACAAGAAGCTGGGAGGGGGCACAGCCAAGACAGCTGATCCAAACTGGCCAAAGGGATATTCCATACCATATGACGTCATGCTCGGTATATAAGCTAGGGGGAGTTGGGCGGGGGGGCAGCGATCACTGCTCGGGGACTGGCTGGGCATCTGTCGGCGGGTGGTGAGCGGTTGCATGACCTGTTTTTTCCTGGATTTTGTTTCTCTTTCTTTCTCTCTCTCATTGTTTTCTTTTTCATTACAACTTATTATTATTACTATTATCATAATCATCTTCATCATTATTATTATTTTAATTATTAAACTGTTCTTATCACAACCCACGAGTTTTCTTACTTTTGCCCTTCCGATTCTCTCTCCCATCCCACCGGGGGGGAAGGGTGAGCGAGCAGCTGTGTGGTGCTTGGATGCTGACTGGGGCTAAACCACGACACCTTACAAAGGAAAGATTAGGGGAACAGTTGATGAAACTAATACATCAGTTTAGAGGAGGTAAAAGAAGGAGCTTCTTTACATAAGCAGCAGCAAACTGCTAGAACTTTCTGCCATGGAAGATTGCGGAAGTAGGAGGCATTAGCAGGTTCAAAAGGGACTTTGGATGCTGGGGAATAACGAGAGAAAGGCAGAGGGGCCAGCTCATGTGCCAGTGCGGGAGACAAAATGTTAAGCCAGAAGGACCGCCAGCCTTACTCAGTAGGGTGTTTATGTTTCCATGAAATGATTTTATCAGAGAGGGTCAGGGTTCACAGAAACAACATAAGAAAATAATGAAGCCAACAAGCTTGCTATCTGGCATGCTGGAAGAGTTGCCACGTCTTCAGCTGCACCCCAGGGCTATCCTTACACTTGTAAATAAAAGAGGATGAGGGACTAAGCCCAAACCCAAAGACTAGAAATGCATGTACTGACTTGCAGGTCAGGACAAGTCCTCACTCAAAGCTAGACTTATCTCAGAGACATCTCCTTGGAACAGCCTAAAACACAGCCAGAAACCCAGCCAACAGCTAAGGAGTGTGGAAAATCATGGGCCTAGCACTCCAGTGCACTCTCTGCTTAGCTATCAGTACAGGAATGCAAAAGAAACCCACTCCTGGACTGAAACCTGAAAGCAAAGGCAAAGGCATTTGCTCTACAGAGAGGGCTCCGCTTGTTGCTACAGTGCTCTTCATGGCCAGAATACTATGTACAATTGTGACAGAAGAAGAGGAGTAAAAAACAGCTTACATGCTGAGGTAACAGGGCTTTATATACACCCAAGCACTTCATGTTCAGTGGTTTTCAGCCCATGGCAACAAGCGCCCAGGAATCCATGGACCATTTCTACAAGAAGCAAGTTCATTGATATGGTGTCGCCTTCCACATGCATGACTTTTCAAAGGAATCTGCAACACCACTTTTGGCCTTTTGGGGCCTTCAAATGCCCCCAGACAAAAACAACAGTAATTGGTAACACCTGTTCACCTGGGAAATATCAATGTGAAGATCTGATGCCTAAGAAGGACAAATGAATTACCTGTGAATGGTGCTACGATGTCTGTGGGAGAGGAGGACAAGTTATTTATCTTCANCACTATAACATAATCATCCCCAATAATAATAACTGGCCCATTTTTGTGATGCAGTTTAAATAGAATAGTTCAAACCTTATGTCCTGGTTTTGGCTGGGATAGAGTTAATTTTCTTCCTAGTAGCTGGTATAGTGCTGTGTTTTGGATTTAGTATGAGAATAGTGTTGATAACACACTGATGTTTTAGTTGTTGCTAACTAGTGCTTACACTAGTCAAGGACTTTTTCAGCTTCCCATACTCTGCCAGGTGCACAAGAAGCTGGGAGGGGGCACAGCCAAGACAGCTGATCCAAACTGGCCAAAGGGATATTCCATACCATATGACGTCATGCTCGGTATATAAGCTAGGGGGAGTTGGGCGGGGGGGCAGCGATCACTGCTCGGGGACTGGCTGGGCATCTGTCGGCGGGTGGTGAGCGGTTGCATGACCTGTTTTTTCCTGGATTTTGTTTCTCTTTCTTTCTCTCTCTCATTGTTTTCTTTTTCATTACAACTTATTATTATTACTATTATCATAATCATCTTCATCATTATTATTATTTTAATTATTAAACTGTTCTTATCACAACCCACGAGTTTTCTTACTTTTGCCCTTCCGATTCTCTCTCCCATCCCACCGGGGGGGAAGGGTGAGCGAGCAGCTGTGTGGTGCTTGGATGCTGACTGGGGCTAAACCACGACACCTTACAAAGGAAAGATTAGGGGAACAGTTGATGAAACTAATACATCAGTTTAGAGGAGGTAAAAGAAGGAGCTTCTTTACATAAGCAGCAGCAAACTGCTAGAACTTTCTGCCATGGAAGATTGCGGAAGTAGGAGGCATTAGCAGGTTCAAAAGGGACTTTGGATGCTGGGGAATAACGAGAGAAAGGCAGAGGGGCCAGCTCATGTGCCAGTGCGGGAGACAAAATGTTAAGCCAGAAGGACCGCCAGCCTTACTCAGTAGGGTGTTTATGTTTCCATGAAATGATTTTATCAGAGAGGGTCAGGGTTCACAGAAACAACATAAGAAAATAATGAAGCCAACAAGCTTGCTATCTGGCATGCTGGAAGAGTTGCCACGTCTTCAGCTGCACCCCAGGGCTATCCTTACACTTGTAAATAAAAGAGGATGAGGGACTAAGCCCAAACCCAAAGACTAGAAATGCATGTACTGACTTGCAGGTCAGGACAAGTCCTCACTCAAAGCTAGACTTATCTCAGAGACATCTCCTTGGAACAGCCTAAAACACAGCCAGAAACCCAGCCAACAGCTAAGGAGTGTGGAAAATCATGGGCCTAGCACTCCAGTGCACTCTCTGCTTAGCTATCAGTACAGGAATGCAAAAGAAACCCACTCCTGGACTGAAACCTGAAAGCAAAGGCAAAGGCATTTGCTCTACAGAGAGGGCTCCGCTTGTTGCTACAGTGCTCTTCATGGCCAGAATACTATGTACAATTGTGACAGAAGAAGAGGAGTAAAAAACAGCTTACATGCTGAGGTAACAGGGCTTTATATACACCCAAGCACTTCATGTTCAGTGGTTTTCAGCCCATGGCAACAAGCGCCCAGGAATCCATGGACCATTTCTACAAGAAGCAAGTTCATTGATATGGTGTCGCCTTCCACATGCATGACTTTTCAAAGGAATCTGCAACACCACTTTTGGCCTTTTGGGGCCTTCAAATGCCCCCAGACAAAAACAACAGTAATTGGTAACACCTGTTCACCTGGGAAATATCAATGTGAAGATCTGATGCCTAAGAAGGACAAATGAATTACCTGTGAATGGTGCTACGATGTCTGTGGGAGAGGAGGACAAGTTATTTATCTTCAGGAATAATCATAATTCACAGTCAAATTAGTCAGGCATCTCCTGTTAAATGAGCATCTCCTGTTAAAATGTCTTGCTAATTTGGAATAGAAAATGTAAATGTTAACACCTAAGCTATCAACAGATTCAAAAATACTAGTTTGTGTTAATTATTTTAGTAATTTAATCCTTTCATGCTACTTTATTGTCAGGTGAACAAGTTCCATTTTGTCAAGAATTTCAATTTTCAAGTAATTATTTAACAAGCAGTGGCTAGTGAATTAATTCTGACAGTGCTGAAGGAGTTAACTTTCAGTTTAACTCTCAGTAAAATATTACCATGGAGGCTGAGGACATAAGTTCTGCTTTTGTTTTTTTCTTCCCACCCCCAACCCCCAGCATCCTAAATAGCAGAAGCTCAAAGGGATTTTTAAAAAAAAAAAAAAAAAAAAAAAAAAAAAAAGAGAAAGCAAGCAAAACCAAAACACGTACAACCAGTTTACTTCACAGCTATACCTATATGGGAAATAAGTCATTTCAGTGCAACTAGCAACAACAGTGTTAACTGACCCCTCAAAGATTCGTTCCCTCAGCCCAAGAAAATGCTGAACTGTTTCCTCAGTAACCTTTTGTCACTTCTCCTGGCTAAGTTGTGGGTATGCAATCTTCCTTGTAATGAAACACAAGAAGTACAGATCCGAAATGCTCTGCAGAGAAGTGACCTTTCCACTGAAAGGCATATATCTGTTCAAAGTTACTTGTTTCATGGAACAGATACAAAAAGAAATGGCAACGGCTAGACTCGGCTTATGTTAGTGAAACAAAAAGATTACCTGCTCCTAATCCTATTTCTCTAACAAGAGCAATCTAGTTTGACTTGATAGAAAAAGTCTGAAAACCTAGCTCTTCCACAGCTGCTGTGAATCCAGAAGGTTTTCACGAGATTTTCAGGGGCATGGGGGGTGTTCTTGACTTTTTTTAAGCAGCTGCAGTTTTTCTCCCCTCTTCACAAAGCCTGCTCTCCTGCAGTTTGATATTTCTACCTTGCTCTTCCTGAGATTGCCAAAAATCACAGAGTTGAACATGTTGTGACACAATCAGCCATTCGAAGCGTCTACTTTCCACTTGAATTTTATTTTTAGAATCTTTCAAAGCACACATACCCAAAGTAATCCTTTGAGATTAAGTAAAAAACTAAGAGAAAACCTGAAGAGTTTGACGAACTCTAGAACATAAGCAAGCTCATGTGTCTCGTATAAAACGACTACTGCCTCGACTCTTTTATAAGCACACAGATATGGCTGCAAACACCTAGTTGCCACACAGAAACCTGAAGCTTTCTACCTCAGAGATGCCAGTCACAGGCTTAAAAGGGAAAGATCTTCAACTAGTAACTCTGAACTTCAACTAAGGCTCTCAAAGAAAAAAGATCCTAAAACACAGTAGTCCTGAATCTGTACAGTTAGTGTTTCTTAGGGACCTTGAGCAATCTGCTCACAGCTGGCCCTGCCTTGAGCGAAGAGTTGGACCAAACTACCTCCAGAGGTCCCTTCCAATCTGTATCACACTATTAGTGAGCATTCATGTGCTTTTGTGAAAAGCGTTCTCTTTTGGCAGCCACCACTGTTTGTCCCTCGGTGCAGAGGTGTTTCTGAATTACTCTGGAACATCTATGAGCATAAAACACCAGGCTACATTTATTTCTGGTTGCAGTGTGAATCTGTGTGAATCCAACCCTAGAAACTACTTGATAAGGCCCTTTTACAATTCCTGTAAGATATTGTTTTATATAAGATTTGACAAAGCATTCTCTTTCACCTCAGTTTACATGTATTAACTTACTCAATTCTGCCAAATCTCTTTTATTTCAATTCTGTTAATGAAAATTGTAGTATCTGAGATTAATTCCAATAGGCAACACTCCCAGAGGAGACCCCTGGATCTTATCACCTCATAATGTAACCCAGCTTATTTCCAGTAACTCCAGCCAACCTAAGACAATGTACACCGGCTGAGGATCTGACCCATCCCTGTTGGTAGTCAGAAAGGGAAGGTGTTCCCTTAACTTACAGTCACTCCAGACCCAGTATCGGCTGTTCTGCCCAAATACGCTCCTTGTGAAAGACCAGAAAGAGAGCTCTGTAACAAAGAGCTATACAACTTGTCCATACAGAGGATACAAAAATGGATGTTTTCTAAGAAAACACAAAACTGAGAAGTTAGATGAGGGTGAGGTGACAGACGGGAATAAAATTGAGAATCTGCACCAGGTAATGAAGCAATGAAATGTGAAGAGTGGTTTAAGAGCAAAAGATGTCCCCCTTTATGCATGAAGAACTAGCCTCTGAATACACACACCTACACACAAATACTGTCCACTATCTACTAAACGGAGATTATTACAAGTAAGTTCAGCAAGAACCATATGAAGATATTATGGCATGAAAACAGGAGCAGAATTATAGAAGCAAGGCAAACTGAAGAAAAAAAGAGAAGAAAGGACTCCAGGTTCAACCAGAAAACCAGGTGAGAAGGTAACAGTGAAAGAAACGAGGAGAAAAACTGTCTGCTGCTGTGCGCTGCATGAATATTTGCATCTGCCAACAGGCCATCAAAAAGCAAATTGGCACTAAGTCATAACTCACCATTTGCTATTTATATTCTGGCAGCGTTATGTTTGTGCAATTTCTATCAGTCAAAGCCTCCTTTTAGGGGATGGGGATAAGAAAAGGAGATATTGTAATCTACTTCTGCTATTGCTGTTTGTATTTGCTGAGTTATCTGGTGCTTGATGTGTGCCTCATGCATCACTTTTTGTTCAAAAATTGACATATTTATCCAAGAATGATTTTAACACACTAGCTGTATTCAAATATGTACAAAGGCTTTCGCAGACATTTTCAGCCATGCATTGTATGTGATTGATGCACTGGCATGTAAAAGGCAACATTTAATTGTGCGCATACTGTAATCACAGCCTTGTCAAGGCACCTCATTGGAGCAACGGAGACAAGCCTATTACTAAGTCTTTCTGAAGGCTTTTAAACCTGGGAGCCCCTTTAGATTGTACCAAGATTAGACAAAGACGTACTGGTTTAATCACTTCATCCTAGTTATAGGTTTTTTAGTTTATTTTAAGCTGGTCAAATTTCACTTTAAAACCACAAATTATCTTAGGTAAAATTTGGACAGATCATCCCACTTGCAGAGTTTGGGTATGGATGAGAATTTGACTATGCCATTGCAGAAAGTGTCTCCAGTTCTGCAGTGCAGATACAGCCTTTAAAAGTGATGAGCGCTTGCTACCCTGTACAGCCCAACATGTGACTTGTAATACAACAACCTGATGTTGTGCTGAGGGAGGAGATCATCATCAGAATAAAGTTGGTGGAAGACCTAGGAGATACACCCAGGACTGCCACATCTTTCTGCACTGCTATCTCCTGTTTGTTTGGAGAATACCAATACCAAGAAACTGAACCAGCAGTTGCAAAGGAGCTGTAGAGAGGCAGAGAGGAAAGGAGGATAAGCAATATCAGGTGGCATGTTCTAGTGCCAAGCAAGGAGATACCAATGAGAAAACCAAGGAAGTGCTAAAATATGAACTGATATAAAGTCATATTCTTAAGCATTTTAAAGGTTGGAGGAGTTCCTAATGTTTATTCTCTCTCGCACCTCTGCAGATGTGTACTTCCACAGCAGCTTTACCCAAGTCGGAACCACCGCTAACACGGTCCTGTCCCTTCCCTCCCCTATGTTGCACCCACACCAGCATCTATCCCATTTTGTAGCAAGCTTCTGGTTGTAGCCAAACTGGTGAAAGACAAAGCTTTTTATGCAGGGTTGCCCCCACGGGCTGCCTTACCACAGAGTCAGACAAGCATCCTTGCCAGCACAGCAAAGCAGGTGGGAACGCCACCTCCAACAGCTGCTAAGGCTGTGGTTCCACCAGCTCAGCAACCCAGGCGTCCTGCAGAAGCACGGAAGAAGAGAGGGCTTGCGGCAGACTAAAGGTTTGAGGAAAGAAAAAGCACAGGTGATGACCCCTGACAAAAAAACAGAGATGAATCCCAGTGCAAAAACAGAAAACTAACATCCCAAGCTAAAAGGCAAAGCAAGGTTGGACACAGAGCAAGGAATCCGTAGTAGGCAAATAAACCTGAAGAGATGCATTTCAACAGGTGGTGTTATCACCAGACAAAAGTTGTTTACACATGACCATATTCAACTGAGAATAAACTGAAAGGGAAATGAACAGACAATTTATAAAATGTTGCTATTCTTTTACCATGTACTGCTTAAGCCTTTGTTTGCACAGATAGCTTTCCATTCTGTTCAAAATAATGGAGGAAAGTAACTGCACAGGGATTCCGCAATAAAGGTTCCTTCATCTCTCAAACAGGTGAGAGAACAAGTTACAGGGAGATATGCTTTTACTTGCAATTTAAGTTACGGAAATTCACAGTGCTCTGAATGGCGATTCATCATGCTGTGTGATATAATCACATACCAGTAGTGCTTTGCTCCTGAGTCCAAGTTTCCTGATCTTTTGCTCAGTGCAGGACTATAAACCGTGTGTGCTTTGAAATGCCTGAAGTCTAACATGAGATTGCGCTCTCGGCAAAGCATCACACTTATGCTGCATTTCTTTAGCTATGAACAACACACACTTATTTAATCAATCACACTTCAGGAGGAGAAGGCAGGCAGCTATTTTCTCCCAGAAGCTTATCCTGCTCATCCATGCCCCTCCAGAGCATATGGCCGGAAGCAGAGATGACTGTTTTTCATACAGAGCTTAGGAAAGTAACTTAAGCTTGACCACCTTGTGCTGACAAAGAATGGGCTTAAGAAAATCATGGCACGCGTGTGCATCACTGCAGCACAGCACTGATGTGCTGTGGAGGAACAGCACATTTTCTTTTGTTACAGTTGTTCCCTGTTACAACTAGGACAGAGAAAAGCAGCATTGCCAGCAGGTATAATTTACCTTCCCCAGCACATCCGACCTAGACAGCATTGCCAGACAGCTATGGGGTGCAGGGAAGACTCACATACCACTTTGGCATGGTTGGGAACTAAAAGGAAACTAAGGAATTTCTGTGGAACAAGTTAGGTGCCTAGATGATAAATGAAGTCTAAGCTATCATCCTATGCTCCCCTTACAGGGATACACAAGCACCTCCAGAGAGCAATTAATCTCATCCTAAAATACATGTTCGAGATGGGCCTGATGAACAGCCTGTTGAAGGTACCATGTTTTCACTCTAACTATGAAGGAAAGAGTGATTAGCTGAGGCTTTGACATCTAGTTTTAAGATCTTTAAAGCCAGAAGAGACGAACCTCAGTCTCGGGGCCAAGGAAGGAAGCACACAACAGGCAGTTCAGCTCCCCTCCTTCCTCTGACCAGAGGCAGAACATCCCTCCCATTGCCCCTGAAACAGGAAAATGTAGTCCTAGCGACATCAGCCTCCACTTCTGCTACTAACGACCCACTCACCCATACACTCACACTCTGAAGAGGAGAAAGATGGCAAACACCTCCCACTGTTCCCTGGACAGCTGCCACCTCCAAACAGGGTGGCCGAGGGGAACACCCCATAGCTGGGGAGGGAGCCCATGCTCCCCCCGAGAGCATTAGTCCAGCCTCACCAGTACTGTGCAAACCAACTTACAGGCACAGACATGGTTACCAAAATTAACAGTATGATTTCACTGACCCTTCAGCTAGGGCAGCAGTGTTCAGAAATGCTGCCGCACTGCCTCTTCATCCACGGCTGCCCCTCCCTGTGCCAGCTCTGTCCCCCGCTTTGTGCCGGCTCAAGCGTTGGTGCATGACTTGATGAGTCAGCTGAACCGAGAGAGGTGAAAAGGCATTATTTGAGAAGCCTTCCCTGATTACAAGTTAGGCTAATTCATTCAAGAAAATTACAATCATCTCCCAGTTATCTTCAAATACATCAATCCAGTCCGAAAATGGACTGGATCTCTTGGCACTTAAAATTATATTCCCGCTTATTCTGTTCATTCTACAGGATATCATAACAAAGAAATCAGCAGTTTAAACAGCCTGGTGCCTCAGGTTACAGAAGTTTGCTTGTGGATTATTCCCTCTTTCCTTTTGAAAAAGCACATAAATTATTAACACAAGTCACTAAAATTCCCTTTCTTTCAACAAGGACATTCTAATCATCTGTCAACAAAAGTCACAGTTTACTGGGTATCTACTAATAGTCTTCTGCTGAGAAAAATGCAACTGATGTGTTTCAGAACTATAGGAAAAAAGAACGCTTTCCTTCTTGTAGTTTCAGAAGATCCAGCAGGGTTGGTGTGACAATTAGTGAATATTTAAATGCTTGATATTCATTGGAAATAGTCTGACAGCAATAGCCAAATAATTTCAGGCATGAGGAGAAAAGAAAGTCTCAGACTGATGAATAACTGACATTTGACCTGCTGTTCACTTCCTAAGCTGGAAAAAAATGCAATTCATATTGGATTGAAGTTGAAGCTGGCTAAGAAGGCATAAAACACTGCTTCATGTTTCTGCACTGCCTTACTTGCAATGCTCTTTTTATAAAATTGTTTTATTCACTGGTTATAATACGCATATTGAGGACAGGGGTAAATACCTAGGACAAAGCAATTACCGTAACCCATAAATGTTACAGAAAATAATTTAGACATTTATAAAACCGTGGCTGAAATTTTGAATTTAATAGAGTAACACAATGCTTGTGCAAATTTATAACAAAGCACATGTAATCTTTGTTGTTAAGTGTCAAGACTTTCTAATATTAAGCTTCTTCGGGCATGTTTACACTGGCCTGAAGTTGGTGGGGAGTACACTTAATAGAAGGCATTTTCCCCACAAAGGGAATACGAACCACCATTATATGGCTCCACGAACAAAAAAAACCAGCCAAACAAAAAAACCCACCCAAAACGTTAGCCTTAAGACACAGAGCACCAGCAGGATTATGAAGTCCTTCTCTCTGAAAATTTGGGACTTGAGGCACAGAAATTCCCTGCCAAGGCACTACAGCCAAACTCCAGTGGAAGATAAATAGTTGTAGACCAAGACCATTTGGTCTTTATTCTCAGATAACCAAAAGATGAGGAAGCCTTTCTCTTCTGAGAGAAATGCAAATTGAAATGAAATGTTTACAAGTGATGTTTACTAAGGATTATACCCTCACCCTGCTTTCTATTAAGAGATTCCTGTTGCTTAAGAAACCAGGTGTTAATCCCTCAAAGCAGATGACATTTTCCAACCCTGCATATTTCACAAAGCTTGAACACATTCAGAGGGAAAGAAAGTTTAGATAAGACACAAACCAGATGTTTAATCAACTTGAGTAATCTGACAGGCAAGTATGTTTTGGTCTTTCCAAAAGACAGCCACAAAGAGGCAGCAACTATTTTCTCTCCAGACACAATAAAGAGGACTTTGGTTTGGTTTTAATTAAAGAGACCAGATCCTAACCAGAAGAAGAATGCTTACCTCTCCTGTGATATACTTTGATCTCACCTTTGATGCTAACGGGAAAGAAACAACTCTGACTTTCTATTTAGCATCAGCAGTACCATTCCAGTCACCATCACATCAGCATCATTCACCCAGAGAGTAGGATATGATCAGTGACAGGCATCATGTCAGTCAGGGTTAAACCTGGTCTGAGTCACCAAATCATCCCAGCAGTCTAACATGAGAATCAGTCATGTTTTCAGCATTGCCTAGAAAGGAACACTGACTCTTTCTGCTTAAGAGTAGTTTTAATGTAGATTACTTCTGGCACTGAAACAACTATAAAAGTAAATATAATATAAATGGCATAAACAGTAAACATTAAAGGGTTTTCTTCCCCAGAAGTAGATGCAACCATCAGCTATTTTCACTGTTCCTTAAAAACTGTATTTCTTTTTTTGCTTAAACTGGTTTGAACCTACAGGGGAGACTGTATTAAAAACAAACATAAGAAAATCCGTAAGTTTTACTATGGTTTTATAGAATCAATCCCATTCTCTTCCAACTAACTTAGATGAGACTGGTAGAAATAAAACCAGAGCAAAATCAAGCAGAACTGTACACCTCCACCCTTTCTTGTATAATACACAACTTCTATTCGGCAGTGTTGGGTTCTGCAAATCTTACGGTAGAAGTGTCAACCTTTCAAAATGCCTAAGATCTACCTATATATGATTGTCACTATGTGTATAAGGGTGAAAAAATGTTCTTCCTCCTTCACATTATTCATTTTAGCTAAAGCTGTTGTCCTCTTACCTAGCAGAAAGGGACTGTATTTGCTCATTTTATCACATAGTCATAACCCAGCCAAACACTAGCTGAAACAGACTGGTGTGTTTTGGACCTCTGCAGTCTTCAGTTAGCATATCCAACTAATTTTTCAGTAAATACAGCCAAACTGGAAATTAGAAACAAAAAGTAAGAGACAAAAATCTTTTCCACACTTGCATACAACCCCTTCATAAAGCTAACACCATGACCAACAGCTGCAAGCACTGAATGGTCATTAACTTTCAACTAGTGGCCTGATTTTCAGGCACTAATCACCTATAACTGCAGCTGAAGCCAGGTCTTGTCTGAGAGTTTGAGACAGACTCAAACAAAAGGTACAGAAATTCAGTCATAAAAAGCTGAATAACTTCAAACGGGGAAGGATATTCTACATAATTTATCTTTTCATAGCAGAAGAGACAAAAATGTGCTCAAAAAGATAATTAATACTTTCCTTTTATGTTAAAGGCAGTAAATACAAAGTGAAACTAATATTGTGATAAACTTCTCTGAAAGCAGTAGTGTCTACCTTTCCCCTGCCTCCCTCGAGCATCTGTATTTGTTTGAAGAGAGTCATGCAACCAGCTAACTTGGCTGGCAAGGAATACTAGATGTGTGTAAAAGATCCAGGCTTATCTATTCAAGCTTTCACTGGCTTTTTGGAATATAGGAATGTTTGGATATTCTGCAATGAAATATTGTCCGTTAACAGCAAGTAAAAGATAAGATTTTTCTTATGTACCCTTCCCTTTACTGCATTTGCAAAGACTGATGAAAAGGCCTTCATTGTGGGCTTGTTTTTCAAGTCTCCCATACAAACTCTCTCCATATACCTTATGTTTTTTTTCCTAGCAAAAACTATCATTTACAGGTCCATNCTGGTCACAGTATGATTATGTAGCACTAAAACACTAACACGAAAAGGTGGTCAGTAAAAATCAACTTTCTTTTAGAAGGACAAATGACACCAGAGTTACTTCACTCTTAAACAGCCCAAAGAGCAACACCACTGGGCAGAAATGGAAGTAGGTGACATTTTTCTCTTGTTTTGTTATATACAGAACAGACATAGAAATCTGAAGGATTTTGCTCTAATAAAATCAAGTCATTTGCTTACCATGGGAGAAAGGGGATTACCTAAGTGCAAGGGTATTGAATCTTGTCTACTGGAAGATAATTTAAAACAAACAAACAAACAAACAAAACAACCCCCAACAAACCAAAAAAACACCAAAAAAACCCCAAACCAAACCCAAACCAAACCCAATAAAAACAGCACAGACATAAGATCTTTTTCCCGTTTTAGCTAATAGGGAGGCTGAACCTATAACAAAAGAAATTGTAGGGTTAGCAAGGAAGGAGGACGAGACAGATGGACAGTCCTGACTACTTCACTACTTCCCCAAAATTCAGGAAGAAGTAGCACCAGTATCTGTTTCTATTTTTACACAAAGTTTACGAGTAAATAATGAACTTGCATGACTTAAACTTCATACCATCTTAAGAACACATTACAAGCAGCCATAAAACTACTCAAAGTTTGGCCCATTTGCTAACAGAGAAAAGAATGTCCAGCAAAAATTCCTGAAACTGTAGGAAACACAAAACCTTCTCAGTTTAGACTTTTATCATATTTGGAAGGTTATTTTCATAACCATGGCAGCTCAAGTTTTGAAAGAGTAGTTCAGACCTTCAATCATGCAAAAAGCCTTTAATTCTCCACGAAAAAGCAAGCCCACAGATGTGCTTTGGCATGTATGTTTAACATCCTTTGCCCACAGCCACACTTCCTGCTCCTGAAATATTTTGTTGAAATGGTGTCACTTTCTTTTTCTGTGTATACTGTACCAATCTGGCTTAAAACAGCAAGCTTGTAAATGGGAACATGGGTTTTCCAACATGAATAAACATCTCAATTTAGATGTACTAAAAGTTTTTCAGTTTTGTGAGATGGGACTAAAAAATTAATGCCTTTTAGAGCAGACTGAAAATGACGTGTATTGCTCCATTTGACTATGCATACCTTGAAGACAAAAGGCTTTAGAATCTGCTCTAAGAGACTTTATAATCTGAGCATCCTGCAAATTTCACCACAAGATTTGACTTTAAAACCAACTGGACTCTCCTTGAATAGATGTATTTATGAAATAAAAGCCTCAGGAAATAAGCATAGTGAAGTGATCTGAACAGAGAGGTTTTTTAAACCCAGGTCTTCCTGATGTTTAGAAACAAAAAGTAACGCGGACATCATCTAATACTGAAGATCAAAACCACACTGTTTTCTCAAACTCCCAGAAGCAAGGCTGGAGTTATATGGGTGCATTGCATTCACTTGTTACTTTTGTTTGCTTCTAAACAATTTAATGAAAGGGACCTGATCTCAAAATAGTTCTTACTAAATGTTTGTTAAATAGGATTATTAACTCTTACAAATTGCATGTCATTTCCAAAGTATAGTGAAATAGCAGCTGCAGGAAAAAAAAAAGTTGTCTCTGGTATAATAGGGATATTTGTACCACGTAAAATAAGCAGCAGAAGTTTCATTAGCATTTGATAATTTAAACTAGAACTACACTTTTGAACAGCAATGATTACCTAAAGACTGCCAATTTTAGTCTGTTTCCTATGGATAATTGATATGCATTCTGAAGGGCACAAAACCATAACACGTTGCTACATACATGAGCATTTTACTTGATGACAGTTCAGTTCACAAATATCTGTCCAGAGAATTTACTTTCTACTACAAGATAATGTGAGACTGAACACACAGTTGTAGTCCGGTCACAAACAGCAGCAAAGAGCAGACCAAAAACCATGTGCATGTATACACACACAAAACAAATAAACAAAACCTTATAAACAGGTAAAAAAATTTTTTTTTTCATGACTATTTTCCTCATCCGAATGCCTTCATCTTTAATATAGGGATAACATTTTTTCAGTGACTACAAGCGCTTTCACAGAGCACTATACGTGTAAGATCCATGTATCTCGCTGGTAACCCCCCATTTCATGGAAGGGAAAACTGAGCCAATGAAGGCATGGAAGTTACCATAGCTACATAAAATGCAAGTAACAAAGGATGAAATTTGAACTCAGGTTTCCAGTTTCCTATTCACTGAACCCTGAGCACTTTGAAAAATATACATTCCAGTACACTTTCATAACAGCAACAGTGTTCAATAACCTTACATGTTAATTACCTAAGCATGGCGTGTTAAAATCATTAGCCGTTACTAACAGCTAGATAGCGTAAAACAGAATCAGTCTTTGTACCAAAACTAATTCAGACTAATTCTTCTGATCACACACAAAAGCAGCAGTAACTGTTTCCTTACTTGGCAAGTACAAACCCAGATTAATTTCAATGGGTACTGACTGTACAGAGAAACTTTAGATGAGACTGCTGTGATTCTTCCCTTGCACTCAACGCACGTGAGCACTTGGTGTCAGTAACAGTGATACAAATTAGCGAAAGCTTTGATGATTTCAAGTTACCATCTTAAGGACTTGCCAGAGGAAAAGGAAACAAATCTGTATATATCTACAGTTTAGTGGATCAAGAGCAAAACGGCACCAAGACGACATATGAACTATTCAGAAAGTAGAAGAAATCACTGATGTAATATTTGAATTAAAAAAAAAAAACACCAAGGACTTTCACCTCTTCTGAAGCTGTTCAAACAGAAACAGAATAATAACTGTAATTTACAGTTCACTTCACTGTTTAATGTTATTCTATTACACCATCATCTCTTTATTGGCTGATATAACAGCCCTTTTCTCTACAACATGAATTCATTAGCCAAAGAATTAGAGTTGAAATAAAAAGAGAACTGGTTTGAAAACATGCATTTTTAGAAGTGCCTGAATAATCTTTAGCCACCCCAACCTCCACACCCTTACCGGAACGTCAAAAGTTTCTTGCGTGTCATCCAGCATCTGAATTTTGATGGAGACGAGTTTTCCTGGAGGTGTCATAGGTGGTTTCTGTCCATGCTCCAAGGTACTGATCCCAGCATTTTCCTGAGCTCCTAACCGGGATCCTGCTGTTGGTCTCTGCTCTGTTTCACCCATGTTTAGAGAAACACGTTTCTTATATCTGATAAAAGAATAAGGGCAAAGAAGACCATATCACTTATTTGTAAGAGTTGTTGCACATAAGCATTATGGTATGTGTACTTACAGCTAATAAACCATATGACCCTTAACACAAAGTAATAACCACTATGATTTTCTTTTTTAGTATATCATATGAAGACAAGAAAATGAGGCAAACTGTATACTTTTCAAAATACACAGGCTAATCACTTCCTGGGGGTAAGGCTGATAGACTGGCTACAGTACTGCACAACGGGAAAGGAAAAGGGAAACAAGACCACACTGGAAACAGATATGCCCTCCTGGGCATATCAGCATTTTTTCTTTTGGTCCTTCCAGCCTTCTCTGGCCCTTTGCAGCTGCCACCTCACTTAAGGGTCTGCTAAGATGACCCCAATTACATGGCCTAAATATTCTGTTTCCTTTGGGGACCAGAGCTGCCCTAGAACCTGGATCCTGGCCTGATCCCACTGATGGGCCAAGGACTATGAGGAGGTGCTACTGGGAAGTCCAGAAGAAGCCAGAGCAAAAACACTGGTTGGGAAAAGCAAGGAAAATCTAGTTTTCCCACAGAGCCCTGTAAGCAGGAGGGGAACACCAAGGAACACACCTTCTTTGCTGTGCTAGGGGAAGGCTACACCTGCACCAGCTCGCCTGCACCACTCGCTGAATGTGGATGTCTGCTTCGCATCCATGGAAAGTAACCTCAGAAACTATCTTGCTAATTTTGTTTCCATGCAGCTTCCGCACCACATTACACAGCACATTTCTGCTAAATAATTATTCTATCCTAAAAAGGGAGCAGAGCTACAACAGTGATTCAGTGTGATTTTTCATTAACTGGCACAACTTTGAGCCTTCTTTTTTTAATTCAAGGACCATTAGTTTTACTTGTCAAATGTTACACATCACACTAGAATTTTATTTCACTTCCCATTCCCCCCCCCCGCCTTTTAACACTCTAGCTGGGTTTCTGATGAAACCCACTGCTACTGTCTATTTATCTTTCTTGGTAATTGCATTTCCATCCTGCATGACTTTTATATGCTGATCAATGACCGTTAAAAAAAACAAGTAGCACACAGAAAGAATGGAAATGTAACTTTCCAGCTGAACAGAGGCACAGGAGTACTGCCAATCATTGTCTGGCTTTTATTCTGAGGTTACGAATACTGAGAAGCCTATGGGAAAAACAGGAAGCACAAGATAGCCTATGTATTAGTGAATGCATCACCAGTTCTACAGTATACTATAAAGAACAGTGCCACATAATAAGATACCAGTTCCCACTGTAAGGACAGAATAAAAACAGTTCTGTCTTCAGCAGGATATACTATTTACTACATATCACTCTTCCATGTCCTGACTAATTTGTTCCCACAGATTTTTCACACAGCAAATGGCTTGGAGTAAAAATTTTTAAAAAAGCACTTTGATCAAAAGAAAAAAAAAGTGTTAGCTGAGAAGGAAAGGAATAAAAAAAAAAAAATCAGGGATCATGCACTTCTACATATCAGCTCAACAGGCACAAGTGAAGGAGAACAAAAAAGCGCAGGCAAACTTTTGCAATGAACCAGCACCATCCTACCCAACCGGGTTGGAGGTACTAGTGAAACCTATTCAAGAGCATGTCAAATACTACTGAGAGGCAAATTTTTCCTCAGTTGGCACTGTAATCTAAAATGTAAAAAGCATAATTTAAAAGAATAAAATAAATTTAATTGAATTAAATTAAAACATTTTTATGAGACAAGAAGTGCCAACAAGAAACCTGCAGTTGGAGGCAGAAATTCCAGAAGAAAAGACACCAAGCTCTACATAGCGAGACTCCAGGCCTACTTACAAATAAATCTGGTTTTCATGCATGTGAAGTACACAGGGACATTTAAAAAGGTAACACATGCACCCTGTCTGGAAGTGCCACTGCACACAACAATACTGGTCCATGTCTTATTAATTCAAAAGCTGTTTTAAGAGCTCTTCTGAAGTCACCATATACCACAGACAGCACCAACACAGCAGAAAGGACCTCTACAATTGCTATGTTACTACGGTAGTTTTTTGCTAGGTACAGACATTTAAAGTGGATGAAGAAGAAATCTGTTCTTTTCATTAAATCCTAAACATAGGAATCAATCCAGTCAGTTCAAGTGATACCATTAAATAATCAACACGAGGAAATATTACAGAGCTTGAACCTTTCTATAAATGTTCTTCTGACTACATGATCTAGTGGCCCACACACACATTCAGACAGGCCAATCAACTTAGTGAAACAAGGGAAAAAGACCCAAATTTAAGAGCCAAAAAAATCATGGAGGAAAGGTATAAGCCAAACCACTCCATATATACAGCTGAGAGGTTTTTTATTATTATGTTAGTAATACAGAAACTCTCACATATACTGAACCATTCAGTTACACACGCACACTTCCCTTTGGAAGCAAAGATCCAAGAAGTATTGGCCACCCTGATCACATGCATCTGCTACTTACAAAATGAAAAGCAGACCTTCCCTTTTTTAGTCTGTATATATATCTAAACATCAGCATGCTCCATTGGACATTATTTAAGGGTTTTTTTCTGTATGACACTAGTCTCACTCACTATGGTGCTGTCATAACATCAGCATAGTGTCTTTATTATGCCTTTATGTAAAAAAGGCCTTAAAAATTATTACAATTACCCTCTCTAAAATAATGCAGCGCATCAGTCAAGCTGTATACCTTTCTCTAAATCACTTTGATCTAGAACACTGAGAAGCAACGTCACAGAATGCAACAGAAGAGTATTAAGCAAACATTAAGCAAACCTGGGGGGATTAGGATGCCTAATGTCTCTCACAATGAGGAGAAGGATCAAGTTTGGATGGAAGGTGGAGAATTTTAAAGACAGTCTAGTAGAAAGAAGACATTGATGAATTGGGGAGGGTATTAATGGAGCAGACAAAGCAGCGACCACCAGACTCCAACACTTGCAGCTCTAAGCAAAATATAAGTGGAGGTAGACAACTGGTACAGCAGCCAAGAGAGTGGCAAATAAAACGAACACATCTGAACTCTGAAAATTAAGAGTTTCTGCCTGCTCTTTTTGACAGCTGGTGAAACCCAGGGCCAAAATCACATCTATCGTTTCTGCTGCAGATTTGCTGGGTGTCAGTGTCCTTCTCAGTAGTGCTGTAGCATCTGCAAAGATGGAGAGAGATTGCTGCAGAGAGCTAACCTGCATTCCAACCTGTGCGAGGGGAGAAGTTACCCGACATGGCTGAGCTGCCCACAGAGGAGCCTTGGACGCTCCTGCTCCTTTCCTGTCTGATGCCACGCACCAGCTCTCCCCCTCTTCAGACCCTTTGCTCACCCAATGCACCTCACTAAGCCGAAAGAAAACAACTCTGTGTTCATTCTTCGCTGGGTTAGTAAATTAAATCAGCTCTCAGTAGGCTGGCAAACCTTGAGCCGGGGTGAGCTAAGCCCAGCCAGCTGCTGGCAGGTCACTAGGCTGACTCAAACCATCTCACCTAAAACACCTGGAAGGCACAAAAAAGCTACAAGTGCCATTAGATTAGTAAATGTGTTTTGGTCCTAATCACATGTTAACAATGTTTTTACACAGATACTACATGCTTAAACGAAAATTTTAGGTTCTGTATATACTTACACAGTAGCTGGACAAAGGCCATGATGTGGTTCAGCATAAAGCCATTTTAGTTCTCCGTGTTCAAAACAGGCACATTTCATAGCATTGGAAAGGTTCAGGCCAATTAAAGTTTCCACATATTTTTCTTTGGCAGCATGAACAATCAATCAAACTGATTTAGTCTAAAGGGAGCTAGGAGTATAAAGGCACTTTTTTTTTTTTTTTTTNCAAAATACTGGGGAAAAGAGAAGCAATAAGCCACTGTTAGAAACGTGAGCAGAGCTCACGTTAGAATAGATGCTAATCTGATCTGTTAACTACTCTGCTCTTCTAGATCAGGCAATGAGGTTTTGACATTTGATGCAAGAGGTTCCTGAAGCCTGAAGACTCCTGTTACAGGAGGAGAATGGTACCAGGTGTCTAGGCCTTTTCCACTTCTTTTGTTTTGCTTAAATACATTTCCACAGCATGAAACAGAAGGCAGCACACTGTTCAATATACTCCTTTTAAAGGTGGGGAAGCCTGAGGCACAGTGGGATGATGTGACTGGCCTGTAAAGTCACCGAGCAGAGCAGCCGCAGAGCTAAAGCTGCAGTCAAGGCCTCTCAGACGCTGGCCCAACACTATCTCCCATATCATATGGCAATGAAACATTTGAAAGAGACCGAAGTAATCAATATAATACCAGATGAGACGGCTCAAACTGACTCAACGGCTTATAAACCATCAATAAGAACTAGGAAGGCACCAGGGGACTAGACAGGAACAAATTCAATCCAGATCTTCCAAAGGATAATGAATGTGAAGGAGCAAGGAAAAAGAAGGACACTCCAGGCAAACCGCTCACACATGCTTTTAACTCTCAGCTTCTTGTAAAACTTTTGGAAAGCCTCAGCTGTGGAGAGGACTACAGCGAATACTGCTAGCTAACACTCCTGTCAAGTACTCATCTTCAGTTCCAAGCACCTTCATATATGCAGAAAAACATAAAACTTGACAAATTGGAGTAAGTTTAAGGAATCATAATAAATAAGTTATAGACAGGATAATATGCACAGGTCACATGTGGGGGGCTCAGAGACGGCAGCTGTGGCAAATCTAACTGTGAGGGTGAAGATGCCACCCCTCTCCGAGGCCCAGTCCACCCCTGCACCAGACATTAATGCTCCAAAGCAGAGGGAGCAGGATGTGTCTGCACCTCAGCCACCCCACTGCAGAGACCCCTTTATCAACCAAGTCCACATCCCATATGATGCGCTGATCCTTCATATTTCCTTTTCCCTCCCCTTGGGTAACAGCAAAGTAGGTATAAATGTACAGCCCTGCCAAGAGTACATAAAATAATAATAAAAAAACGTAACAAGGCAAGAGGACCAGGAAGACTGAATTCAGTCTGAAATGATGGGGAGCAGACAGAGGGCCAATACAGCTCAGGTTTTTACACTTTGTGAAACGTTATCCCAGTTAATTTCTGCAGACTTGTACAAAGCAAATACATTTATTACAAAAATTTAAGTTATTAATCTAAATAACACTAATACGATTTCTTCGCTAAAAACCACAATTTTGAAAGTTATGACGAATCAGTGCCAAAGAAAGAAACCATCCCCAGCACTTGCTCAGCAGAGAGCTGGTGCGCACCAGGCACAGCAGTGGTGAAAGTCAGCCCGCAAGGTAGCAGACACGATACACACAGCTAGCCATCGCAGCAATAAATGGCAAATTTTCAAGTCCTGCTAAATGAAATGACTGGATCAGCCCCGTTCCAGGCAAACGACAATAACCAAAATCTGTTTCTTGAGCGGGAGTCACCAGGCACCATGTGGGACAGCTATGTGGGAATACCTAGAGGTAACATTTATCCTTTTCAGAAATACAAAACAAACACAATTTGGAGGAAGGAGAAGTCTGCAGCAGAGAAGGGGGATTTTTTTGAAAGCTTTGAAGTCACCGTTGTCTTATGATTCTTTGGCATTTCCTCATGGGAGTATATCAAACATTTCTTGGAAAACCTTCTCTTTCAAGTCTGATTTTCTTAAGGAACTACCAAACCCCACAACCAACTGCCTCACTAACACAACATTCGTGCTTCACGTTATTCCACACAGAATCTCATACACCCTTGAAATTACATGAAGGTCCATACATTAGAAATCTGACATAAATCCAGAAACTTTTCATTAGGCTAGGGGACCAGCATTTTTGTGGAAGCAAAGAAATGTGACACCAAAAGCTCTTAATAGAAAAATAGCTCAAGCTTGAAGGGCAGTAGTACAGACACAAGTGGTGGGTGTCTGCTTCTCTGCTTGCTCCCAGCAGACTAAGCTTGGTTGCTCAGCCTCTAATGGAAACATTGCAAGAGAAGGTGGTTTCCGGATTCCTGTTCAGACTGCTGTCTGCCTTTTCTGCTCACATCCACAATATTCAGGTAGAGAAGTAAGTACTATAAAAAGCCAATTCTTCTGTACCATGGAGCTATCTTCTGTGACAAAAAAAAAAAAAAAAAGCTTTGTAAGTGACAGCTGTTTCATGAAGTCAGAAGTAGGGAGGCTTTAGGTGAGGTATGGTGAAGATAATGAGCATTAGAGGCTCACGTCTAATCCCCTACACAGTCAGTGGAGAACAGGATGGAGGGGGAGCTCCTAAACTGGGCTTAATTTCTAAACACAGATTTGTTTTTTTTTTCTTATTCCTGTCCCTAAAGACACAGAACACTAACCTCTTAAAACCTGCCTGCCCAAGAAAACACCATGGCTGTCTACTTTTTGCAACTGGATACTCTAGCATGCTGCAGACTTCCTAAAATTTGCAGCAATAAGAAATGCGCTCAGTTAAGGCAGAGTATCCATAATAGAATAAAATTCATGACCTGTCATGAAAGTAAAGATAGCCCACAAAGTTGCCCCTCTTGGTCAGACTCTGAAAACCTCTAAATCATGCTGTCTTATCCCTTGACCCAGTTTCTATGGTATGGTCATGTAGATGGACAGACGAAGTACTCAGACTTGTAGAGCAATACAGCACACTTAGTTGTTAACACCAAACTAGCTGGAATATGAAACCAACATCAAATTTAGGGACCTAAGTGGTAAGTAACACAAAGCTTTACAAACTCAAACTATTCAGTATGCCACTAATGTAGCCTGAAATCCAGAATAATGAGCATTTATGTACGTACAGGACAAAAAAACTACCTCTTGCAAGCTTATCAGTACAGCCTTCAGAGTGCCCACATTCATTACCACTTCTACCTTTAGGGCCATTCAGCCTCCAACTGGAGCTCATTTATCTTCATTGCATTCAGGTCCTAAAGCTGTTTGCAATTCTGTGGCGCTAGCAGCTGTCCCAGATTCCACGTCTTCTGCCAGATGTCAGCAAAGAGCAGTCCCATCCCGCTCAAATCTGATGTATGCTATCTTTTTTCCTCAACCACACACCTGTCAGTAGATCTATCAACAAGTGCAGTAATAGATTTCTGTAAGCTTTTGCAATTGGCTCTGTGAAAAACCTCATCCCTTAAGCATAAATACAGATTGTTCTGTGAATCAAGCCAGTCTAGTCTACAAATACTTTTTGTAAACCCACAAAATTAAAATTACTTTTGATGACTGTCAAAGATTTTAAACAAGACAGTAAACATATTGACTCGCTGCGTGCTATGTTTTCCAGACAACCTTGCATTAGAAACTTCTTGCAGGCAAGGAACATTTCTTTTTCTTCCCTGCATCTCACACAAGCAAGCAAAGACATCGTATATATGTAAGCAAGCAATTAAGTAAGTGAAACCTTCATATGCTCATCCTCTCAAAGGAACCCCCCAGAAACCTCTTCATACAAGTTACTCTTGGGACTGATTGTGACCGTTTCCCAACCTCTAGGGACTTGTCTTCACTATTTATTCTTCACTACCCCTTCACGGTACCCTTGTACCATGATCAATGCTATTTACTTGAATCAGGAATGCCAATATCCTATTCAAAGCAACACAGTCAATTTTAAAGTTTTTCCTTCAGGTTTTAAATCAGCCAACTTGAAGGCACTGTACATACAGGTAATTCTGGTTATTCCTGGAAGGAAAATTAGTGTCTCATCTGCTAAGCCGAGGGGATGATTAGCTCCAATTGCTCAGTTAGTGACTCTCCCCCAACAACTGTGTTTTCCCTTCAAATCCAAAGGCACAGTCTGAGCAAAATGGGGAGCTCCTGGAGCCATGAATCCCTTAATAGCCCACAGGGAGATATTTCGACACAAATGCTTCATTTGTTATTAGACACATTAAAATTTGAATTAAATATTTCCCACTTGCTTTGCTTTATTGTATCACCATTTAACTACCATGTATGTGTTTATAACTTACTTGTACATGAAGTTCATCACAGTGTTTTTCTTTGACAATACTTTCCTGCCACTTTACTTTCCCAATTGAACAGACCACATCTTTTCTACAAAATTTCTGCTTTAACTTGGGGCGAGGGGGAGGGGGGGATATTTCTTCTTTTCTGTGAAACTCACAACCTGCTTTCTGAGATATTTTTCAACTTCTTGTCAAAACCGCCTGCATAAGAAATGATGCTTAGGAAGAAGTTGCAAGCTACTGGTATCAAATACTCATACTCTATTTCCCCTTCCATTTTCCATAACCCATTTGTGCCAATTCTGTCACTAAAACCTATGAAAAAGTAAAACTCAACATGCTTGCACAAGTGACAAAATGCAATTTAAAAAAAAAAATCATGGGGGGAAAAAAAATTGGGAGTAAAGAGTGCATGAAATACATGTTGAAGTCACCCAGCTAGTCCTTTACTGATGTTAAAATGTGTTGTAGAAGTGACAAAGTACATGTTATCATTTTACGAAGACCTAAAGCATTTTAAAGTTAAGATATAAAAGCATCATCATGTGGCCAAAAAGCTATTTCACGTTATGGACAGAAAGACTGTGGAAGCTTTATTGCCACATGGTAAATGCTAGGAACATATAAAGAGAGTTTAAGAAAACCTCTCTTGTGTTTCCAGCCAGCACAGAGTTTCTTGATCAACTGGGTCATCACCTGAGCCCACAGTTTGCCACTGGAAAACACAAGCAAAGTGGGTAAGAACTTAAAGCAGTTTGGTGGTTCAATAGTAGTACAAATCACTCCTGAAGCCATTAAAAGTATTTTCCAAAACCCTTTCATGCCATCACTCTGCATAAATAAAGCTGTTGCACCAGCTGGAGTGCTCTGGGCTCATTCACCCATACAACACCCCATGCGAAAGCCAAGCCGAATGTGCTTATAGTAGAAGAAAGTAATCTGATTTACTTCCAGATTTAACAGAATTCTGAAAGGCATCCAGCAACCAGCCTCAAGCATAACATAGACATTTTCCATGAAATAAAAACATGTCAAAAGAATAAATAACACACTACATTAATACTACTGTTCAGCAGTTGGGGGGGAAATCTGATACAGTCCTGTTTTTCAGAAATAAAACAGCTCGGGGGAAATACTATTTCTCTGAACCAAGTATGAGTATATAGTAGAGGTATTCACACTGCCTAAATGCAAGCTGGCTCATCTGGAGAGCTGTTAAGCACCAGAGCCTAATTCGGGCGTTCAGTGGCCCTTCAGAGGAGCCTCTCCCTTCCCTGACCACGCGGACCCCTAGCAGAAGGCCAAAACGCAGCGGTCAACGTGCCAAGACCCCATTCTCTCTCCTGTTAAGCAAGATCAGTTACGATTTGTTGCGTTGGTGGTGTGTTGCATGAGTACAGAGCAGAAGCTTGTGAGCTTGCCACCATACACGCTGCGCTGCACGGAAGGGGCACCCTTATGGCCCAGTGGCTCAAAAACTGCAGAGGACAACGATATCAGTGTTCAGCATTACACACCCAGGGAAGACGCCTATCCAAACATGTTAAACTGAAGCCATAATGGCCTTGACTAGTTTCCTTTTTGCCCAAAGCTTGTGATCAGACTCCCACAAAATTATTACATAGGTCTTCCACCGGGAAAAACATATTTATGGTCACAGTTGTATGTTCAGTATACAACCCACTATAAAAACAGAAAAAAATCCTGCAGGCTTTAAATATTTAAATATCTGTTCCCAAAAGAGACTTTGTATAAGTTTGTAAAACTGCTCGATATAATTGAATATACAATGATTTTTTTTTTTTAATTCTTTCACCAGAAGCCTTTATTATGCTTGACCAAGGAAATACCACACTTGGTAATGACACAGTTTCCAGTTGTTTAGAAAACAACTTAATCGATTCCTTGGCAACCTGGTGGAGATACAATAGGTCATGAGGCATGATTGTACAACATGCAGATTCAAATATCCTATAGTGTTTTAAAATTATGACTTTATTCTTCCTTCAAAAATGATTTTTAAAATTATAGCAAAACTTTCAAACTTGCTTAGGTTTCTATCTCATTTCTCTTTGCGTGAATACTTGAACCACTAAAAGATCCCTGGAGAAACTCTACCTGTGCTGAACAGCATAGTCTAGACACTGTCTGCCGACAGCTCTCCTGATCTTTCAAGATACAGTACTTGCCTGTCTTTAAATAATTGATAACACTGCATTTATTCTGTGAACAGCTATCAGAGATACTGTGAGACAGCAATACAGACATACTGCTGCCACAGGTAAGTCCTCATTTTATGTCTGGCTAAAATATACGTATTGTGTATGCTGCATGAAGACAGACTAGGGTTGGTTTTCGTAGAAGACAGATTTAGGCCAAAAAAGCTCTGTTAGCTGCTGTTGTGTGTGCAAAATAAATTGCTTTTCCCACCATAACTTACTTCACAATGAAAACTGGCATAAGTTACTCCAAAGCGCAGCACTATTATTGCAAGCTTTAGAAGCTGTACCTAGAGAAGGGCCTGCCTGTTCAACCACCCCATCATCCCTTCATCAACAGACCTGTTTCAGTGCAGATTACGTCCCTGTGGCTTCTGTTACATTTCAAAACTAATTACTCACCTGCTTAAAAGTGCGAAAAAGCAGTGTCTGTGGAACCTGTACTTTTTACTATTGAAGGGGGCAGTGGAAAGCATCAGTTCTCTCATTCTGCTCTCTTCCTTGCAGTGTTTGCAAGGAGAGAAAGCAGAAATACTGCCAAAGCAGCCCACCGGTCTCCTCAAAATATCATTGGAAGTAACACTCTGAAACAGCTTTTACAATCTGAGCAGGACAGAGACGCATAAGACTCAGATCCTTTTTTTAAAATTAAGGCATCAAGAGGTAGAAGTTGTCATCGAAAGATCAAGCAGAAAGAGGAACACGGTAAATAATACATTTCAAATCATTCAAAGTGAATGCTGCCTGAAAGATTTTGACGGGTCCTCTCACTAAGTACAAGTCTCCCAACAAAGCAGCACAGCAGAGCGCACTGCTGCACCCGGCAAACAGGGAGACTGGTATTAGATTGCTCTTCCCTTGGAGAACATCCTATACTCCTCATATTCCTGTCTTGGCTCCTGAGTCTCAAGTAACTTTAGATTATGCTGAACTTGGAAAGCAGCTTTTATACCCATATCCAATAGTAGTGTACAGGATATCCATGGCAGGCAAAGACCTATAAAGAGTAAATAACTACTATCTCCCAGGAGTTTTTACTTGCTGAGCACACTCGAACTTCGCACACTTTCCCAATGGCAACCAAACGTCGCCCCACAGAGCGGGTGAGCACACACCAGCCTGGGAACAGAGGAGCCCAAGATGCCTTTCATTTCCATGGCTGCCCAAACCGGAGCAGGTCCAGGCCCTGGAGAGGAGAGGAGGGAGCTCATCTTCCCTGCGCTGGCCGTGGCACGGCTGCCGGCACCCAGGCAGTGAGGAAGCAGAAGGCGTGCATCCGGAGCACAGCGGGGATGAGCACCAGACCTGAGGGAGGCAAAGGAACAGAGTGGGACAAGGACCCCGAAACAGGAGGGAGAGAGCGCAGGGAAGGAAGCCGGGGTCCTGAGGCAGTGCACAAAACAAGGCAGGAAAACAGAAAAAGGCGACTGCGCGTGAGAGAAAAACTGGACAAGGATGGGGAAGGGGGGCTGGGACGGTCTGGTCTCTGACACGCAGTCTGAAAGGGAAGAGAAACCGCTGGTGAAAGATAAGAGAGTAAGAAGCCAAGAACGGGAGACAGGCCCCAAAAAGTGCAAAAGGATTATCAGGAAGGGCAAGACAAATGAGAGACAGGAAGAAAGTGCTCTTCGACAGAGGACTAAGTCCATTTCCTTCCAGAGCTGGGACCTGAAGTCAACGGTCCTGTCCTGCACGTGCACAACAACCGAGGGGCCTCCCCCTCTCACGGTGGAGAGCCGCACAGAGGAGCATGACCGTCTGCTGCCGCTGCCACTCACACCTCTCACCCCAGTGCCAGAAATCTCCAGTAAGACTGTAAAATTTACAGCTGCTATGGCAGCTTTCACTTTCAAACAGAACAGACTTTCATTTTTTCTTTAAATAAGGGAAAATTGCACACCTTACAGGAAGAGTTAAGAACTAGGAGTTGTTTGCCTTAAAGCATATGATGAAACTGCAAAGTTACCCCTTCCTATTCTTGCACACCCTAACATTCACTGATTTCCCTCCTTGCCCCTGCCAAGCACTACTCTGCCTCTTTCATCACACAGGGGAGCACAGCCAGTTAGGGGGAAGGCACTCAGGATTTTTTTTTTCCTCCCTGTTGTATCCTTAAGGCTTATTAACTACTCGTAAGACAGAATTAACGATCCTTCTGCATAGCAGGCTGATTTACTCTCTCAAAAAGTACGTACTCTAACTTCACGATACTCTTGTGAGAGGAGGAGGCATCACATTATCCTTACTTCCTATATGGGGAATTACAGACAGAAAACCCAGGTCCTCAAGACACACAGATACTGGCTCCACTGGGGGTTTGGACTCTAAATCTGTTTATTGATCTAGGTCAAACAGACTGAAGTCCAAAGCAAACCCACTGATTCTGTATTCCCAGACTGAAACTCTTACGACCAAATCATTCTTCAAGTATTTCACATGCCGCAGCTTTCTTTACACATGATTACAGATCCTTTTACTACAGGCTGCATCCAGGAGCATGAGGCTTTCTGAAAATTAGCTCATGGATCTCAAGTTTTATTAAGAGTTTAACTATTTTCTGGGTGTTTAAGCCACTTCCTAACAATGCAGGGAACTCTGTCAAGAATTGAATCCAGTTCCTTAAAAGCAGGAGGCCATCAGCTCTCTTCAGCCACCCTCCTCTTGCAATATCTGCAAAAGGCAAGGAACGAGACCTTTCTCAGAGACAATGTAATACACAACAGTGCATTGCTGTAGGAGGACAACTACCATACCCAACAGACGAGACGGAGATCGTGAAAGGGAGAAAAATGTAACTAAATAATTAAAGATTGTGTCATAAGTCACAAAAGGGAAGAATTACAGCTTTTTCGCTATGGACTTTTGCTTTGCAACATTAATCACGTTCTTTAAACAGAATCTAATCTATAATTATATTTGAAGTATTAAGATGCTTTGACTTCTTGAGTGAACATTGAAGAAAGCAAGTAATATGACTGGCACTACCTCGAGAGGCCAGAAAACAGTATCTTCATTTTCATCCTTCCTAAACATGAATACTCCAATTCCTGCAAGGTCTACAAGGGAAGCATCTGCCTTCAAATAGCACCTCATTATCCAGACAAAACAAACAGCATACGTTTGATGCTTTTGGCATTGCTTTCACCTTGCCCCCAACTTTTCTATTCCTGTAGATGCACACAGCAACCTAAGAGCTCCTCCATGCCTTAACTCCTCCATATATACTCCCTCATCTCTTCCCTATCTCTGCTTCTAGCCATCTGCCACCCCCAGATACACACACACACTCCCCCAGCCTCTGCATCTTTCAACAGAGGAGGTAAGCACCCATGCAAAGCTCTGGGCATATTTCAGGAGCATGAACACACAGAAGCATTCCCATGTGGAGCACGCTGGTGCGCCCCGAGCAGTGGCAGGGGGCAAGGAAGTGGCTGGAAGAGTTGGAGAGAACAAAAATGAATGTAAAATGACAGCATTTGAAAGACAAGTGTGGATAGATGAGAGGGGAAAGAGATGATCATCTGCTGTGGGTTGATGTAATATTATGCAGGTTGATTTATGTAAATTCATGCATAGAATATTTCCAGGAGTTTAAATCATTACAGCAGAAGGGAGTTCCACTTAAAGAATATGTAAACATCTGCCAGGTATGGAAAATTTTCCACTCTAGCATCAGACAGGATTATATTTTCGAAGGGTCACTAACATGGCCTGGCTCTGCAATCTGGACTGGCTGGCATGAAGCAGTCTGCACTTCTCCTCGGGGAGCACATGACCAAACACAGATGGTAGTCATCCTCTCATCCCTGGGGGCCTCTAGGAACTCCTTCAGCTTCAGTTTGGATTGGGAAACTGAAAATCACTGAACGTGAAAATACTGCACAGCTACTCCTTATAGCCAGGGAGCCCTGTATTTTGTGGAAATCGTAGAAATTGCACGCAAGCAACAGAAAAGACTTCATAGCAAAACACCAAAAATTCAACACTCAGGCTGTGTCTGACCCTTCTACTGCTACATACACACATGCTCCTAGATAAGGTTTCATCTCTTCTGAATAGCAGTTCCTCCCTTAAGTTGTCCTAAACACACTTAGACTGTCCAACCAGACAAGAAGAGAAGAATCACTATCCACAGTCCTATCTATCCTGTACCACCTTCTTCCTAAATACACAAATTTTATCCTATATGGTATATGGAAAAAGAAGCCACAACTCTGATCAGTTCAGAAACATGGGAAAATGTGAAAGTATTTACAACCAGTAAATAAGCCAAGAAAGTGAAGGAAATAGCAATACTCTGCAGCCATTCATTAACATGTTTGCACCCTGACATCACATCAGCCCTTCTCCATTTAGTCTCCACAGAGAAAGGTTACGGCACCCTGACCACAAATGCAGCAGCAGGAAGAAAGAAAAAGGCCTGGTACCAGTAGCAACAGATACAAATCAATAAACTTACCGCAGCTTCTCTTGGGCACTCAAAGCCTTGGTCATGAAAAATGGATTGGCAGAACCAACACCCTGTTTGCCACAATCTGCTAAGAGACCACACAGGATTTTTCCCTCTTTGCAATTCAAGTCAGAATGCTTTCCCTTCACTCCAAAACTTGTCACTAAAAGACAGGAGTTGATAAGTCTGCTGTGGGGCTATTTACTTACTTTCCAACATAAATAGGCACGCTGCAAACCTCAGGAGTTGCACACTGAATACAGGCCCTGTAACACAATATCTCCCCTCTTAGCTTTTGGCCCATCAATTCAACAGGAAGCAATGCAGGAAATCCAAGGCATTGGTGTGATTCCAACCCATGCCCTTCCTGTCTGGGGAGAGAGATCTAAAAGCATCTGGGACTCCTGCTAACAGAAACAGTCAACACCTCTGTTGAAGGGGGCGGAGTGGGGAGGAGGGAAATTCAACTACCCAACCCAAAGCTAAGCATAGTTTAGCCGGTACACATCAGAAGAGACCATATTAACTGCCAATCAGCGTTCCACCTCCATTTCTCTGACGTACATATACAAACTACACTGCAATCAGGAGGTAGTGAAGCCATGCCCAAGCAAGCTTTAAGCAAGCCAGCCAAGCTTGTGTAGCGTCGTGCTGTCTCAGCGAGGATACCGAGAAGGGGAAGCAGTGGTCACCCCGTTTGCCTCCCCTAGCTCCTTGCTGCTGCAGCCCAAGCACCATTGTACACAAAGCAGTAGTTCAAAACTTATCCTGCTACAGTTACAGCCATGATCCTTAACCTGTTTGCAACATCATAGTTGCAGGGTTGCAGGACAGAGTTATCGACTCATTAAAGCTGCCAGCCTGACTCTGGAAGAGAAGCCTGTTCAGGCAGCAGCCCAAGCTGCTAAAGGCACATCATTATGTACTCTGTACGTTTCCCCTGCTGAGCACAGGGCAATGTCAAGGTTACCATTTCCAAAGGTATCCCCAGGATGGTCCCTTACACAGCTTGGACTATTGCACCGGATTGTAATAAGCTACAGTCTACCAGAGCAGCACTACTCAAGTGTAAGAGACAGGAGCAGGAGGTAATAGCCTTGGCACACAACCAGGGAAGTCACTCCCCAATGTATTAGATACTACGACGAACTTTCCTCTTTCAAACAAAACATCAAACAAATTTGCTTGACCTGTCAGTAAATCCATAACAACAAAAACATACAAACAAAAAAGGAAATTCCAATTAGTTAAGAGAGCTGGGTGAGGGAGAGAAGGGAAGAGAATATTCTTTCCTGTATCTATTTTTAGGCTACATAAGGCTGTCTGAAACCATGGCAATGAACCTGCTATAAATCCCCTCACCAGCTCAATGTTTTGTTTCCTTACAGACAAGGATAAATAAGCACGTTCTACAGATTAAATGGTCTAAACCAGAAATGAATCAACTAGCAGGCTACTGGAAATGCATTTGTTAGTTATGAAAACTACTGGTTAAGAGAGGTAGGAGTAGCTGATCAGAGAGACCAACCACTCAACAGTCTGATACCTAGTAAGAAATCCTTTACAGCTCTGATAAACAGCACTAAGAGCATCTCTCCACCACCACCACCTGCTTCTGGGTGTATTGTGACATCAACAGTTGCACCCTCAGCACCCAGATTCATTCTTCAGGCTAGGCCCCCACGATCCGTCCACGGAGGTCCATACCCCTGGCTCAACATTATCTTTCCTCTGTGCCGGAGGCAGGGCTGTTTGCCAGGTTGCTCTCTAAGATGGTCCTGTGCTGGGGTCTGGGCTCAAAGGAACAGGTGACCTGGCAGCGCTGAGACAGCGGGTACCAGGCACCTGAAGGCTGTGATTGCTGACCCAATTGCTTTGGCTACCTGTTCCCAAAGTTTCCAAGGAGTTTGCAAGCCTTCCTACACCAACGGAGAGTTTCTGAAAAAGAATGCTGGGCTTGCACTTATTGAAGCACAAACATTATTGCATGAAATGCACAAAAAAAAAGTGTGATGAAGTTTTTATACCTGCCATCGAAGAAAGAAAAGATGTCAGGGTCCGCAACTCCTTCAGGGGTGACAGGGAACACTCCCTAAGTCTTCCCCCCAGGACTGTAAGAAAGAACTTGGGTTTGTATTGTTTGGTTTAAAAGGGGAAAATACCACCTTCACATTTAGCCTACCCCGTGACTTACATATGGGGCTATCCCACGCGATTTGATACTGTGTGAAGAATGAGAGCAACCACCTGGTAAAACGGTGGCTCAAAGATATTTGATTCACCTATATGTAATTTTTATAGTGCTTCTTATTAAAAAGAAGATAAGGGAGAGAAGGAAACTAGCAGATTTTTTTTTTTAATGTATATTGCCTTGGCTTTGGAAAAAACAACAAAACAAGAAAGTGGGAAAAAATACTGTTGTTCTTTTGACGTTTAAATGAGACTAAAATCTGTCCACAGCTGAAAATTTAGATATTTCAATGTAAGCATCAACAATTTTAAAGAAGTATTTCAGAGCTAATAAATTCCATTAACACCTCTACATCTCTGCTGAAATAACTCACTCTATACTCTTACATGGTTGAAGGTGTCAAATTCATCCTGGTTTTTAATCCTCTGCCATGCACACTAGATTGGCTGCCAGTCTGTGTTGCTTTGGAGGACTGAAACATCCTACAAAGCTCAGCTCTGCCTTCATGACAGCTTTGCTTGGTATGTGGAGGAGGAAGACAGAAAACATACCCCTCTCAAGACAGTTAATTAGATACCCAGCTCTTTAAAGATGGGCATCCCAATTATATTTTGATTGTACATGCTGTAAAGTTTTTTACACTTGCATATATCAGGAAGATGGGGGAAGGAACATCTGTAAGTCTATTAAACTGTTACTCAGCAACATTAAAGGAAAAAAAACCCCAAACACAAAGGCAAGGATACTGAAAACGTTAGAAAATGTAAGATTTCTTCTCTGCATGGACTGCATAGGACAGGTAGTCTCTTGTGCTCAGTGCAGTTACAGCGCACATCACCCAGGCGGTATCAGCTTCCCGGCATTGCTAAGCAACACCACACCACATTACCTCAATTGATTCAAGGAAGGGAAGTTGATTCAGAAGCCATTGAAAAAGGCAGAAACTAGATAAAAATGGTTGCGTAAACCTCACACACACAAGCCAGGATCCTGCACAGTCAGAGCAAAAAGCAATTAAGGAAAACTGTATGACACACACACACACACAAACTGAAGCAGAATAAAAAAATATCCACACACAGAAAGACAGAAGAAAGGGGAAAATGAAGCAGGTAAGAGAGGAAGAAAACAGCACTGCTGTCTCACCTCAGATATTCTGAGACTAGAACAATGAATTATATCTTTCTTCCCAGGGAGTAAAGACCAGAAGAACAGCCAGTAAGCCATTAGAGACATGGGAGCATAAGTCTGATCCACATTGAAAATAGAGCTTGCACACAATTGAGGATTTTTGTTACAAATACTGAAGACCAATTGCAGGAATGAATATGAAACACTGAAATTTGAACTGCTTCAAAATCAAAATGCATATTAACTCTTCTGAACAATAAACATCTTCCCCTTCACTCTGATCCTAAATCCTATGAATGTCTTATACATTTGAATAGTTGCATTAAAATCTTGTTATGAATATAATCCAAAATGTAACAGTATACATTAATACACTAAATAAAGCCATTATCTATGCAAAAATTTGAAAAAGCTCATCCAAATAAGTTTATTTTAATTGAAATTGAGATTTGTTCTCAGTGATAAGGACTGGAAACAATTACATTCAACTACACCTTCCAGGCAAATAATTCATGCAATAATAGCCAACATATAGATATAATTATTGTCATGATGTGCTGGTTTTGGCTGGGGTAGAGTTCATTTTCTTCATAGTAGCTAGTATAGGGCTATGTTTTGGATTTGTGCTGGAAACAGTGTTGACAATACAGGGATGTTTCCATTACTGCTGAGCAGTGCTTACACAGAGTCAAGGCCTTTTCTGCTTCTCACACCACCCCACCAGCGAGGAGGCTGGGGGTGCACAAGAATTTGGGAGGGGACACAGCTGGGACAGCTGACCCCAACTGACCAAAGGGATATCCCATACCATATGGTGTCATGCTCAGCATATAAAGCTGGGGGAAGGGGAAGGAAGTGTGGGATGTTCGGAGTGATGGTGTTTGTCTTCCCAAGTAACCGTTATGTGTGATGGAGCCCTGCTTTCCTGGAGATGGCTGAACATCTGCCTGCCGATGAATTCCTTATTTTGCTTTGCTCGTGTACGTGGCTTTTGCTTTGCCTATTAAACTGTCTTTATCTCAAGCCACGAGTTTTCTTGCTTTTACCCTTCTGATTCTCTCTCCCCCATCCCACCGGCGGGGAGTGAGCGAGCAGCTGTGTGGTGCTTAGTTGCTGGCTGGGGTTAAATCATGACACCATGGCTTCTGGACCTGCTTAAGCCAACAAACTAGGACTGAGGCAGAAAGAGGTGCTCCTCCATGGCCGCATATTCCTGCCTTCCAGCAGCCTCCTCCTTTCCAGCTCCTGTTTCACACATAGGAAGCACTCAGGGCAGCAACACGGGAGAAGGAAGGTCTGCCCACCTACTCAGCAGGGCCAAGTGACAATGCAAACAAATTGGCTACCACTCTCCTGAAAACTCAGGAAAATGCAAGGTGTGTACAGGAGCAAGAAGACGATACAGATGCAAGACAACTGTCAAAACCACAGGATCATCAGATCAGGCTTTAGGACCAACAGCAGGCTACCTGAATTAGATGCTATTCACCCAGGAATTTTAAAGGCACTCCAACATAGAACCACAGAACCATTAATCGTGCTCCCTAGCTTCCCTCTAAGCGAAACTTAACAAACAAGATATAAAAAGCTGAGGATGTGCTGCCCATTTCAATAAAAGGGCTCCAGGGAACTACAGGCTGGTAGCTATAGGCTCACCCCTACACTGAGAAAATTGATAGAAATTGTAAGAACAGATTAGCAGATATGCAAATAAACATGATATGGGAGTGCCATCATGGCATGGCTTCTTTTACAACAAACTTCCCATGACGTACATGGATAAGTGTGGTATGTACGATATATATATAGTGTGCTTGGATCTCTAACAAACCTTTGACAATGTCTCTCACCACAGGCTTTTAAAGAAATTGAACTGTCATGGGATAAGATGGAAGGTCCTTCTGTGAATTAACAACTGGTTAGATGAGAAGAAACAGCACAGGAATAAATAGCCAGTTTTCACAACAGCTCTGGTTTTGCATTTGTGCTACTCAATATATTCATTATTTATGTGGAAAATGGAGCAAGCAGCAAGATGATAAAGTTTGTTGGTGATTACAGAATGAGGAGAACTAACTGTGAAGAGCTGCAGATAGATTTGTCAGGTATTTATACACACACAACACAAAGTAATAGCCAATATAGTGAATGGAAACCCTGGAGCCACTGCAGTTTAATTGAAGTGAGGAACCACTCATTCACAGATGGCAAAGCTCTGTGCTGGTTAGGAGAGCAAAGGGAATGTTGGCAGTGAGCAGGTCAACAATACCCAACGCAACAGGGAATGCCATTGTGCCATTGCAAATCCTCGGTGCAGCCTAGAGCCGCCACTCTGAGAAACCCTCCTTGGAGAAGGATATAGCAGAACGAGAAAAGGTTCAAAGAAGGGTGACAACGATGGGAGGTCTGGAGCAGCTTTAATCTAAGGAGAACTAAACAAAGAAGTGCTTTTAGATTAGAAGGGGAGATGGATGAGATGACAGACATTAAATCATGAATGGTATTATAGAGAAAGCAAATAGGAAACCATGTCTCGGAATAAATGAATTAGGCAGTATAAAGTGAAGTTTATCAGGCAGCTTGTTTAAAAACAAGAGGAAAAGGAGGTACTTTTTCCATGCTACAATTAATTGCAGAACCCGTTGTCACAGGATGTTGTGAAGGCAAAAATTTAAAACAGATTAACGCATGATTAGATGTATTCATAAAAGAAAGTCTGTCAAGGACTGTTAAACAAAGGTGTAGACATGACTTTCTTGCTCAAAGTCCTTGAACTGCAGCCTGCCAAAAGCTGGGAGGGACCACTGTCTTTCCTAACACTTTTCCCACTAAGCATTACTACTGGCCATTATTAGAGGCAGGATGCTGGGCTAAACAAGATCTCTGGCTGGAAACATCGGGGCTAAATCCCGTGTTACAGGCCCAGGAACCTTCAGCAAGATGTGCAGTGCCGGGAAGCCCCATCTTTTGATGGCCATCTCCGAAAGCATTACCCCTTCCACTCTCTTCTAGAGGATTCCTCCCAGGCTGTGCAGGAACATCCATAAGCAGCACCTGCTGAAGCCACAAGACAAACAAAGATTTGCTTCCTATTGGAGAGCTGCACTTGATTAAGCACGTTCCTGTTACATGAACACAGCTGTGCTACACGTTTCTAGACTGGGTTAGGTGTGGCCAGCCTGTCATTTTGCCTACATTAAACAATTGGATTTACCTACTTCTGGTTTGTGTCCTGGTACTAAAATCGTCATTAGAGCCGAGTTATACAAGAGTGGCTACGGTCCCCCACTTTAGGTGGCTGAGCTCAATTATGGTGCTGTGCTAGTGAATTTGAAAGTCATTTGAGAAGTTGCATATTTTCTGAAAGGCAGTTAACAGAAGGGGATGAGGAAGATGAAAGAGGCCACTCTACTTCTGCAGGGATTCAGGAGCTGATCGGCAAGGGAAGGCACTACAGACAGCATTAAAGCTTGTTCTGCCTTCATGTCCCCTGCCACTCACGCAGCTCTCCTCCCAAGAGCCTCCTAAAATGGCTGGCAGGCAAACTACGAATCTGGGAGGTGTCAAGAAAATGGCCTCTTGATGAGATCTATGAGGCACTAACAGACTTATGCAGCCACTCATGAGGTGAGATATATGCCCACTTGCACAGCCTTACCACCACATTACAAACACAATTACATTTTGTGCCTCGCAGCTAACCTGTTGGATTTCTCACCTGTTGTTAAAAACATGCTTAAAGTGCCTTAGAGAAAGTATATAAACTTTGGTTCCCTTTCAGAAATACTAAGTGAGTTTCCACTGAGAAGTGAATTTGCATTTCTCAGTATCACCCATTTTTAGCTCAAGTACCTAGAAAATATTTAGAGCTTAGGTATGTTATTTCTCTTGGGAGAAACTGATAGAGCTGAAACCTAGAGAAAATCCTTCCCATGGGAAGTAGGAATCAGTCATGCAGAAACTTCCAGCCTGAATCTCTTTCCAGATAGCTGCCTGCTCAACAAGATCTCTCTTGCCCCATGCACTCTCTCTCTGCTTCCACACACCACCTCTTACACTTTGCTATTAAGTTCTGCACACAGGCACACACAGCTTCACAAAAAAAAAAAAACCCACCCAACCCAAAAAAACCCACACCACCAGCCAATAAACCAATCTGTTCTAACACTGTATTGGGCTCAGCTGCCATTTCAGCTGCCCCATAACTTCTACAGTGGGTGGTGGCTTTCCTGTTCTGCACAAATCACTCAAAGCCACAGAGGCTGGAGGAGATCACCTTCATCCACTGTCCAGGCTCTCAGCTGTACAGTGCTGACCACACGAACCTCCACATAAAACCATAATTGGTTCCTACTGGCTCCTATGATAGACTTGCAATGGAACAGTTGCCCACATCTTTCTTCCTCCGCCAAAGATAACACTAACACTAACTCTTAGCATGACATGAAATACATCCAAGCACCTTGTTAAACAACAAAGCTCAGTCACTGATGTGCCTTATGCTGTTGTGTGAAAAGGTCAACTCTTCTTTGGGATACTAGCACCACTTGTCAGATGGCAGTAAGTCTGTTAGTGCTTATTTTATCATGTTCTTGGGCTTACTTGTCCCAGCTCAGCGATTATCCCACAAATGTCACTACTGGCACTGAGATGACTGATTCAGTGACTCACCCTACTTCTCCACCGTGATTTCAAAACAGCGTCACTTATTTCACCAAAGTGCAACTCCATCCAGAACATCAACTTCATGTAACTGTTGCCCTACCTCTTGTGATAATGCTGTGTTCCCACAACACTCTGCCTTATCTACAATTTCTACAAAATGGTAGATGCATTTGGACTACAGCTCTAGCCTAGTGCTTGGTACCTCATTTCTCTTTGCATGCCTCTGAGCTCCCACTAATTCCGAGACCATTTCTTAAATAAAAGCACTGTTGCTTTGTTTTCAAATAGACAGAACCAGATGTGTCTCCATGAATGTTTCACTGGTACTACTCTGTAACTTACCAGTGCCAGATACAGATCAGAGTATATGACTCCAGATCATTTATTAGCAGGTAATTTTTTTTTCTAGGGCCACTTTTAGCCAACCAGTCCAACTGGACAGATATTGGCCATCAGAAGTCCTGACCTGTACTTTCCTATAAACACCCAGAATCATGCTGATTGAGTCACGGGATCCACCACCAGGCACTTTTATGGCAAGTATAACAAATTTAGGAAAACCAGACCTCATTAGTGTGGTCAACTGTTTAGTCTAAATAGAAGATATTTGAAAACTCTCTTACAAAAAGAAGAGAAGGCCAGTTTTTTCCTCTCAGACCAGAGGTCAATATTACCTTGTTCCATGCTCTTCTGCTTTCAACACTAACTCTTCTCATTTTGTACTAAACATATAGTCAAAAAATCAGCCTTAACAACTTCCTCTGTATTACAGACACTTTGAGGTTAATGTTAAGATATATTTGTCCATCCTGGGTTTTTTCAGCCCCTGAAATTCCTTTCATGTTTCCAATTTCAGCAGCTTATGATCCTGGTATTTTTCAAACAAACCCTATGAAGGAATGGAAACAATGCTGCACCAAGCTTCACGGCTTTCTGCAAGACCTCCTCACCAGCAGGAAACTTTGCCATAATAGTTCACACTTCGCCCAGTATCAGACACATTTTTGACAAGTTGTTTTTAATGTACCACTGCCTGGAGCGGTATTTTGGGGGTACTGCACCCCCTGCCCGATTTGTTTCTATATACAGTCTCTAGACTTTGCTCCTCTAAACTGCTAGGTGCTCCAAATATCTCATCTACAAGGTGTCTCTGCAATCACCAAGCTTCTTCTGTATTCAGGTTCAGTTTGCAAGGCAAAATGCTGTAGCAAATAATGTTTTCCAGGGAAAGTTGCTAAACCCTTCGGGTAACAGTAATACAACATGCACTGTCATAAAAAGGCGTGATTTTTAATATGCTTCTTTGTGTTGTTCAGGAAGCATTCAGAGTCAAGGAGTCAGACAATGAAGCCAACCACCAGCAGTGGTCTGACTGCTCAGCACAAACCTCTGTGTTCAGTCTCAAGGCAATTGTTAAGGGGGGGGGGAAATCTTCCTGAGACTATTGTCTCACCTAAACAAAAGGGTATTTAACTGTTCCCTCATTTAACCTGAATGGAAAGCTATTGTCATTCCAGTTGTCTTTGGGAGGGTCTGTGACTACCCATAAATCAAAGATGAATATTCTGGGAACCACTGCCACCAGTACGACTACCCCTTCTAGATCCAACCGCAGAAAGAGGAAGTGCTTAAGTTTTCATATTGTTAAAGGAGATCTATGCAAAGCAGCCAATTTCTCATATCAAGTAGTATCCAAGCAAAAACTAAAAAAGGCTCAATAATATAAAGTTAAGGCTTGGATGTAACCACAAGGGGAGCAGCTGGGGGAAGGGAGGAGAAGGGCATGTAAAAACACTGCAAACCCCATCATATCACCAAGAGCGTTTTTTTTAAACTCCAACTTCACTAAGACCTGAAGGCAAAACAGCCTTGGACTACAAACAAGAATGGAGCCTGAAGACTGGACTGAGCTCCTGACCACTCTGAAAAGGAAAGTTCAAGTACAGGCCTTTACAATTTCTTTAAGCATATATGAGGTTGTTTGATTTTGAGTTTGTTTTCAGCCTTGCCTCTGCTGAAGAAGCCTCTCTAACATTACAGGGTAACATAGCTCTAGAGTCCAGGCATCCTTTGGTCAGACTCACAGAAAAAGTCTCCCTAGTCTCTGCAAAGGAAAATAGAGTTTGGTAGCATGAAGGGATCTGCTGTTGCTTATGTAAATGACATTTTGCTATAACAGGTTTTTAAATAGACTGTCTGCTCCCTTCCTCAAAAAGTTGAGGTTATCACAGCAAGGAGACAAGTAGAAAATAAACATGCCCACAACAGTATACAGTTTCCAGGAACTGTGCTTGGGAAGATCTGCTTGTAGGTTATTTCATTCTCCCCCCCAACATGTGAAATGCCAGGAAATTCAAGTTCACATGTGTAGGGGACAGAAATTGCATCTGAATACACTACCAGCCATGCACAAAGTAGTCTGCAGGGGAAAATGAGGTGAAAAATCTCTCAAACAGACGAGTACATCGAAAGTACGTCTGAGGCTCATGCATCTCAATCATTGTAGGTCCCTTCCAACTGAAAGTATTCTATTCTATTCTAACTTCCCAGACTATGACTAGTAGCAGTATTATCACGGGCCTTGTTTGGAACGAACTGGTTATTTTTCTGCAGCAAAGCACAAGTAATAACAAAAAAACCTGCCTTTCTATGCACCTGTCCTTCAACATTTAAGAAAGATAAAGTTTTGTTGTAGTCTGCACCTTGGCAGTGTTCCTTTTGACTTTGCTCCATGGCTGAANTAGATCAATTTTATAGTCCAAATGAAAGAAAGATAAAAAAGATGGCTTAAGTCATTATTGGAAAGTAAACACATTAGTAAGCACAAAACCTTACATTAAAATTGCTTTTGTCATTTTCCTCTAGAAGTTCATTTCTATTAGTTGATACATCTCAAAGATTCATCTGCAATTAAATATTGTCTTTACATTTACTTTGGTACCTCTTTTTCCATAACCAGCAGGTTACACAATATTTACACACTTTTCTAAGTGTTATATAGTTTTGTTTACATTTATTGCCTTAACACCTTTTGTCATAGAAATTAGCAGTGGATTTGTTTCTTTATACTGAGATGCCAATTTTACTATGGCTTTCAATGCACTGCATTTTGAAGGAACTAAACTTAAACCACCAAGATGTCTTAAAAGTCACCCTAAAAATGCATCAGAAAATGAAAAAAACTTTACCAAAAAGCAAGACTGCTATTTAAAACAGAATGATTTATTATACAATGGATAGATTAAGATCTGGTGACCATAATTAATTTTTCAATTCACTAATAGTCAAATTTACTGAAATATCAAGAAATTCTGTTATGTATCTAAAAAACACTAAGCCTGTGAGATATCTAATTTGCATGATGCCTTCAGTTAGATACCTGGAGTTCTTTCTGTGCTTCAAGCTTTAATGCACATAATCCTAATTCTCTCCCATCTGATTATTTCGTTCATAGATTAAAAGGGACAAAGGAAGAAGAAAAAGCTTTCCTACTTTCTGAGCTCCCAGATGAGTTCTCAGTCCTGAGTTTATTAAAAAAGAAAATATTCTCTCTGCATCTGGTAGCTAAATTGAAAGCAAATATATAACGCAAAAGCTTTTCTGCTTCTCAAAAAATGAAAAGTACTTACACTTGGAAAAATGTAAAAAGCAGAACTTTACCCAGTGTAAAGACACTAAAATAGAGATCTAAAAAATTTAAAGGGTAGCTCCCCTTCAGTTGCCTTATATATTTTAAATGACTGTGCACAATGGATACAAAAAATTACAATACAAAAGGCCTATCTTTTGACCTACTTAATTTGAGAAGTCACTGATACAAAGTGTTTTATTTAAGTGAAACTAGCACCTACAGGTAAGGCCTTTCCAGAAGTAGAAACTATGGCTGAAATTTAATTTGCCAGTCTTATTCTGAAGAGGAAGTTTTTAAAAAAAAGACATTTACATAATTTTTTTATCCACCCTGGTGTCAACCTGCTCACTGTCCACAGCTTTGCTACTTCACAAGCTCTGCATTAAACAGCCATCTCAGATTACTGATTTTAAGTTAACATTTCCAAATGATGCTTCCAGACTGAAACAATTTTACTCAAAATCCTGGTGAAATACTAGCAGACTGCTGCCAGCATTCAGGATCTGACCTCTCATTACTATTTAAAGAAAACGCATCCAAGAAGTTCAAAATTTTCTTTGCTGGTTTCTCAGTGCTTTCACAGTTGCCCGTTTCAATTCTGTCCGAACTCATGCTGCTGCAGCAGGAACGGCACAGCAGCCTCCAGGCCGTCCCAGCAGAGCCTGAAGACTTTCATGGGGCTCCAAGGAAGCGCACACTGAGACACGGCGTGCAGCAGTCGTAAAACCAGTGCTGTGCTTCAACCAGGCCACAGAATAAGACCATAAATGAACATTGTGTTACAGGAGATTCCCAACCCATCTATGCAAAAATAGCCCATAAGAATGCTGGAACGCTTCAGAAAGAGGGATGTTTCCCTCCTGCTTTGGAAATAATTCTTTATAGTTTCCACATTTCTACACCTGGTGGTTTTTTAAGGTTACAAAAGTGAAAATATGGCTCAATTTCTCTTTTCCTACCAGTAGAGGATGAATTTGAAGTTGCGTGCAGCTGAAGAACACCAACTTTTCTAGCTCACTGTGCAGACAAGGACCCTCTCAGCGAGATGCTTATCCAGGAATCAAGCACAGAAGAAACACGTGTTGGAAGAGAGCCCATTTACCTGAAGAGAGGCATGGAAGCCCTTCCTCCCTCCTGCACCTCCAATAAATGCCACCTGGAATATTTCTGCCTGACAAAAAGTGATGTTTCTGCACAAATCAAGAGAAAGCTGTACAGAAGCAACTTATGTCAACTTTTCAAGTACTCATAAAATGGTACCAAAGAGGAGATAATGACTGTGGTACCAACTGCAAGTTTTAACTGACCAGCTAGGGTAACACTTCAGGGGAGGTATGAGCAATCCCTGGAACATGTGCAAGCAGTCCAGTTGCACACACCAACTCCTATGTAGAACAAAAGGTCCACACCAGACAGGATCTGAAGTCCTACCTATGCTAAAATAAACTCTAAATGCAAACCAGTCTATCTGTTTTCTAGCCTTGCAAAAATTTTGATAAGCTCTACTTGCTTTTACAGATTACAGAAATAGAACTCATTTTGCTCAGTAACTGTACCACAATACTGAAAAGCTACCAACACACTTAACTTAATCTTTGCAGTAAGGGACTACAGGGGAAAAAAATTTAAAAAGTAAAGAAAAAGGCCATATGCAACACCATGCTGGTGTCTAGCAAGCCCTGATTCTCCCCTTCTCCCAGTAAGATTTCCCCAGATCACCTCCGGCATGCTTGGGAAAAACGCACTGTTCTCAGCCCATGCAATGCAGCAAGGTCAGCAGGAGCATCCCGTGGACAGAGGATGAACTGTTCCTACCCTTCAGTTATCAGCTGCATTCAAGGCCAAACCCTGCAGTTTCACCATTCACGTTATCTCCTGGGTTTGCTCTGACGGATCCCGGGTTTCATTCCCATTTACCAAGCCTACACAGTTTTCCCTGTATCATTGCCTCAGAAAGTTCAGCCTCTAAGTGAATTACACTTCTTTGTTCACCAAGTCAAGTTTAAATAAAACTGCTAGAAAAACCACTGAGGTTGTTACTAAACAAAGCAGACACCGAGTCATGAAACTGACATTTTCACCCTTCTTGCAACAAAGTATGAGTCTTGCAACTACTAGGACTAGTTAGTAGTCAGTTAAGGAATACTAACTATGTGTACAATTTGGGAGGCTTATGGCTTTGTTCTCATCTGAAGTGCTTAAGATGGGGAAATGATAAACAACTACCTATGAAGTCATTAGATCTTCTAAGTTTAAAAAAAAAAATCCCATTTTTTTCCTTATGGGAGACAATGTAATAAAAAAAGAAAAAAGGGTTTGATTATTCAATCCTTTTAAAGTCTTTTCCCACCAATTAGTAAATTCTAAGCAGGAGGGACCAGCAGAACAGACAAATGCAATATTGCTTTAAGGGAAAATAAATAGTATGTTACCACAGCCCTCAGCTTGCAAAGGGACTCTGACTTTTCGCATGTTCTGCAAAAATAAGATATCCTGTAGGCAGGTCTCTTAATGGATTTGTTCAGTGAGGAGCCTTCAAAGTTGCATTCATCTAAAAAAAAAAAAAAATTAGTGGCTGTCTTGGTCAGTAAGGAATACATACTGCCAGGCAGCAGAGAACCTCTGTTAATGGATGTAAGGCATAGTGGCACCTTACTGAATTCCTGTCGCAAAGTCAGGCTTGCTTGAAGGGTCTTAAAATGATCAGAAGTATATAAATGAACTCCTTATTAAAGACAGTTTTTAAAAATAAGGGTGATGCTTTAAAACTTTCATAGTCTTAACACACTTCTAACATCTTATGGAACAGAATCCATGCTTCGCTAACATCTTTGGTATTTTATTCCCCTTTTTTGTCTCTAGCATACCCAAGAAATTCCAAGATACACTTCTGCCATCATCCTTCAGCTCAAAAAACAGAGACATACTAACCAAAATAGGTCATCATGCCTTACTAACACAGATAAAATAACTAAGTATACGGTAAGAAAAGGGGACCTTGAAGCTGCTTTAGTTCAGCATAAAAAATGGGTAATTACATTTCAAGAAAACAAACGTATAGAATATTTTATATAACATGGAAGATAGCAGTTAGAGAAGAAGTATTAAAATTCAGAAGTGAAGAGTGAGACTGACAGATCTACTGGTCCAGTACCTAGGTTACACATGATCTTTCTGGAAAGCCAATTGCCACAAAGACAAACCCCCTGCACAGTGAGTCCTCCTGAAGGGCTCCTTCCCGCAGGTAACTCTCTGTACTAGAACTGAATGACCCAGAGCAGAACAAAAGCTTCCCAGGGAACCAAGGGGAGTGCCACAGCAGAGTGGCAAGGGAACGAACCATTGGCAGGATAATAAAAGTGTAGGAGCGTGTAAGGGATGTGGTCTGCAAGTTGAGTGGGAAGTTTAAAGACTAGGAAGAATTAGAGCAGTTTTACACAGGCCAGTTTACCAGCAGAAAAAATCCCCAACAGTAAGATTGTAAACTATGGAGTAGATTTTTTTTTCTTTTAATGGAAGCAGTGGTATTTGAGACATCTGAAAGAAGCCTGAAAAAAAACGTCAGTCCTTATAGGGAGCACCCTTGAATCAGATTATAGATACACAAAAGACAATTTGGAGTATTGCCAAGATTCCTAAAAACTCTGGCTCAAGCCTGCAGTTACCTAAAACTTTTCCTTCAGTCAATCACTGAAAATACAGCCTCTGGAGGCAATGGCAACAACAAGAACTTCACCCGACAGATCACTGAACAAAAACTGAAGCAGGTAATAATATCAAGGGTAATTATCAGTCAGAATAAAAGGTCCTGTCCATCACAGAGTAAAAGATACATGTTTACTCTTCAAGGTGCCTAATCTGTTAAGTGATAGAAAAAGATATTTGCTCGTAAATCCATGGAAAAAAATAATGGATTTCTCTTAGTGGAAGAATTACTGAATTAAAAAAAAAAATCAGACATTAATAGCCAGATTCTCTTAATAGCTGATAGCTGTCTCACAATCAGTGCATGTTTCTTGAAGTTTTTCTTTCATCACACCGTACAGAACAAGGTATATGTAGAACTTAAATGACAAAATATAGAATTTAAAGACCATTTTACATTTGAATCTTGTGACAATCACAAAGAAAATCTTTAGTTGACTGTATTCTGCCACAGGGGAGAAGGGAAAAAAAGCCTCTAACAAGTCCATCAGGATAACTGTCCAATACCAGGCTTGCCATTTGCAGTCTAAATCATACCAATCATATACAAGATCTGTTGCAACATTTAAATGCTTCATGCCAAAAAAATTTTAGCTTTATTGGGCCATCAAAACCCCAGATGAGCCTCCAAAGATTTGTATTCTTTTCTTAATGTTAAGAAAGCTGTAGGACTAATGGAAAAAGAATATTGTTCAAAACTTACATACTTACACTTTTGTTGAAGATATAAGTGAACAGCTAACAAGTTCTGGGTCTCTACACCAGCAACAGTTTTGGCTATGAGCTTACTGAAACTTTACAAAACATAAACAGTATGTCCTTTCACCACATGTACCTTATCAATGGAAAAGATAATTACAAGTATTATGCATAAATACTATGGAATGCTGTCACAGATAATAAGTGCATTAGAAAAGGGGGTTGTCAAATAAAAACATGCGTAGTATTCAAGAAGGAAAGAGAAGTAACTACTGTTCAAGTAATCAATGTAGTCAGGTTTGGAGAACACCAAATAATTCTTACTACCCGAAAACCTCATAAAAGTAACCTCAGTAACACCCCACCTTCATTAAAGGAATGATTCAGATTGTGGACTCTTCGCCCGTTATTTCAAGAAGAAAAGCCATATATTCATTAATTTCTAGTGATTAAATACATTTCCTTAATCTCAGCCTTGTAATGGCAACAGTACTGCCAGATTTATTTTTGCTCACAAACTGTCGTTAAAACTAAGACAGAGGAATGGTTCTTCTCAGGACTGCCAACAGCAGCACATATCATGTGCAGAAAGAGAATCACAGAACCTCAATTTACATCATGTTTTTCTTTCACCCTGAAAGAAATTCAGCCTTATTAGTGAATCAGAAAAAAACATACACACTACTAAAACACTGAGAGTATATGTGTATGGGAATTTCAAACAGGAGAAAGAAGACGGAAATAAAGGGTAGACAAAAGAAACAGGCACAAAGAAATGGGTTACTGTTCTTTCCTCTAACATGAACTAATTGCATATTGGGTAAGGATAATCCCCCGCAACGTTCCATGCATTCAAAGGTCAAGACTTTTGCTTTTCAACTGCCCCCATCAAATCTTACTCCCGGAAGAAAACAGCATGAAGCTGCCCCATAGCACACACACTCTCAAACTTGGGGGTTAAGGATGCTAGCTCTGAACACTGTAATATTGCATCAGGCACCACCAACACAGCCCTCAAAGACAAGCACTGTAACACGGCACACTTAAACAAGAAGTACAAACAACAAGCAGTGAGCCAAGAGCTTCTAAAGGCTATTCTGTCTATTCCAAAATAGCGGGGACATGGTATTAACACAATTGTATTCACTGTATTAACATTCAAAGGACTCATTTCACCTATGTTGCTGTGTGACTTTAATTTAAAAGCAGAGCTCCTCTCTCTTGATGCTTTAAGAGCATGGCTGTGGGAAAAGCCTGGCCTCACTGAAAGCACCCAGCCAAGAGGGAGCCCCTGTGTCCCCATGCCCAGTTACAGAGGAACCACTCCAGCTGCTGCACCAGGTATTTAAAAAAAAAAAACAAAACAAAACAAAACAAAAAAAAAACAACCCCAAAAAACCCTGTCTTTTTCAAACACAGAACTACACATACATAAGGTAGAGTCCTCAAAACAAGCACCCGGATCATCGCTATTCCTCCCTGCAGTCCCCCACAGCACAAGGAATTTGATTAAACTTCCTCAACAGGAGAGCACTAAATAAACACTGTAAATTAAACAAAACTATGCTGATGATCTAGTTGCAATTACTTCCAATTGATTTGAGTTTTTATTGTCCCCTCAAGCTTTAAACTTCGTAGATAAAAAAGAATCAGGCCTTACTGGAGGAATACCAAAGAAGGAGTTATGAAACTTTCCTTAAATATATTCAAAAGTAACCAGACTAGCTTGTCCTCCTGATGAGATTCCAATTAAATTTAGCCTGGATATCTAAAGAAAAAAATAGGCTATTCTAGGATTGTCATAAACAAGGAAGTTAATGCTTAGAATAAATTCAATCATCAGTTAATAGACACACATACAAATTATAAATTGCTGCAGCATATTTTATTTCACAAAAGTCAGACACTGCCAAAAGACTTTAGGAAACTTTTACCCAGCTGATACAGTATAATCCAGCTCTCAAGCATTTCGGCCTTTTCCAAGTTGAGCCAAACTGTCACTTGATTACAACAGGAAACATATGCACACGAGTGCAGTGGGGTTGCTTACTGCAATTCAAATACTCTATGGGAAAACAAAAGCAGTTACTCTTATTCCACCCCTGGGAACTCATCTGCAGAAAAATCTTGGAGTTACCTGCAGATTTTCAAACATCCTCGTAGGTCCTGTTACATATTATCAGGGTGGTTTTATAATTAATTTTCAGATATTCATTTCATTAGGCTCAATCTACTTGCAAGGGCCAGACCTATTATTCTGATTAACTTTCTCTTCCATGTCTCCAAATCACATTTTCCTTGCCAAGCTGGAACCGTTCTCAGATCACCATTCTCTAAAAAGCATTCACCTCCAAGGTTAGCCCAGAATCCCTGCAGATACAAGGCTTTAAAACTTCTAGAAGCATTTTACATTTTCCCATAGACATTTTTTAGATGTATAGCTACCGTTTTCCCTTCACAGCACACATCCAAGCTTCAGTTCCAATCTTAGGGTGCTTTTAAGAGCAAAGAACTTTGTTCAGGTTGGAGGGGGCATTTTGTTTTGACAAAAGCAGGCAGAAAAGTAGAATACAGACTCTCCTCAGGAATTTTTCTATTGAATTATGTTTACACTAATATGAAAATTCTCTGAGCTTTCTTGAAGGACAGACATCATCTGATTCTGCAGCTATAAATATCCCCACAGCACATTGATTCTGCAGAGAATCTGAATCCAGAGATGAAGTGGCATACCGAGGCTCTCCCTTTTACTTTCTTTACATGACATTGGGAAGGAAAATGTAGCTCTGTTACTGTTATTGCGGTACACACTCGAACAGCTCACCATCTTACAGCAAACCACTTCAGCTTTAATTAGGTTATTCTTTGTGTATTAGCTGTTCTCATCACATCACCTATTTTTCACTTTAAATATTTTAAACAATAACATAAAATAGGCATTTTCAAACACTACTCTCACTTTTAAGGAAAGGAACTTTGAAGGAAAATTTGGTAGTTTTATCTACTGCCCAATGAAATTTTACCACAAGATCTAAGGGAGTCAAACCAACCCTAGCAAATACTTGATTAAGAACAACACTGCGATCAGTTTTAATACTTTCACATTTTCAATTTTCTTGAATATATAGCTTCTTGGGTTTGTTTGGGGTTTTTTAAATCAGAGGAAAGTGAAAAGTCTGCAACTAGGTTCCAGAAAAAGAAGGTGCTTCTGAACTCTGTCTTCTCATCATACGTACAAACACATACATACACGCTACTCCATCACAACGGTGATCTAGTTTTTCAGTCATACGCTTGTAGCCTGCCACTATTAGTCCCTAGCTCTCCTCCATCATGTACTTTCTCTTCATTCAGGGGGACAGGAATGGCTTCCCTGTGTTGGATTTTCTCAAGCAGAGAGCTACCATCAAGTGTCATTTGCTCGTCCATTGCTTCAAATGATCCCTGAAGCGTTATTACAACTAGAAACTGCTCCAACGATTTCTCTGGTGCCTCAGTGTGCAGTCACTGCACACAAAATTAAGGGAGAAATGCTCATATTCAGGGAATTGCCTGATAATAATTTCTTGGTTCAGAATCTGGAACGGTCCTTGATTTGCAGTTAAGCTGGACAACTGGAAGTAAACTTCACGCAGATATCCTGCTCTTACACCATCACTTTAGTACTTCATTGGATAAAAGCACACTACTTCATGGCTACAGGAAGCATTTCCAGATAACTGTGGGAAATTGCACTTGGTGTCAATGCAGCCAAGGCTTTTGATAAAGATTTCACTTTCTGGACAGGCTTCATTAGTGCTAGGTTTGTTTCCTCCCCACTAAGAGCCACTATGTAAACGAGCTCATGTCTGGTGACCAACAGAGCTAATAAAAATTGGTTACCACCCAACTGATACTCTTCCCTCAGCCCCTGCACAATGAAAAGCCAGCTGCTGCACGGCTCACTCCACCACACACCTCCTGTCCTGCCAGCCTTCCCGACCGCTCTCCCGACACTGTCCTGTTTACTCACTGCTAATTAGAAGGTATGAGGCTGCATTTGCTTTCAGCAGTACCTATGTGACTGTCCAGCCAACACATGGGGTGATGGGGCAGCTGACAGGCAACGCAGATGACCTCCAGCAACAGCTGCAGTGATTTGAGTCTCTCCTCTATCTAGCACTTATTTTTTAATTAAGCTTCATTGTTTGTCTAATCTGGTTGAAGTTGCCCAACAATTTACAGAGGTATAGGCAGAATAGTCAGAAACAAAGAGGCAGCATTACCATTCAAGTCTTAATTGTAAATAATATGAAAAAAAATTGTGATGGAAAAACCTGCCCCATAAAATTACCAACAGCAACTTCTCTCCTACAGGTCTGTTTAGAAATTCTTCTCTTAGAAGTTCACTTCCAACTCACTATATCCTTGGAATTGTGCCACTTGTGACTTATCTCAAAATTCATATATTATTAGTAAATGAAGAGCTGTGAGCAGCACTTAATTAGAATGCCTCTTAAAACCTTTTTTATATTCAAATGGCAGAGTCACTTGCCCTTCTCTCCACTGCAGTACTATCACACCATCTGCTTTGTCTTAGTTTTATTTATTTATTTGCTATTGAGGCACTTTGAGGATATTTTCTGCTAGCTTCAGGTTCAATATTTATTGCCTGCACATTCTAGGTATCTTCTCCTTTTTGCTTGTTTTATATTTCTTTTCATGGTTGCTCATATTTTATTTTTCATAGTACTGAAAATTATGCTCAACATTTCAAAGGACACAGGGGAAAAATGGCGCTCTGCACCAAAACATTAAACAATTTTGTTTTCCACATTACACCAGTTAACTTGGCTAAACTGTAAAAAAAAAGGCTAATGAACAACACAGGTTACAACAGCACAACCATACAGTTGATCTTCCTACCTGCATGTACTGATGCCTCTGTTTAAAAAGCAACAAAACTATTGAATGTTTAACGTGTTAAAGGTAAACATTAACGGTTTCAGTTCTTACAAACACAATGCTAAACAGAGATTTTTCAGGAGGAATTTCCACAAAAATAAGATAAGAGCTGAGGTCTTCAAACGAAAAGACTGAAAATTACCTCCAAGGAAGCTAATCTTATAGGTTCACACAAAAAAAGTTTAACTTCTATAATGTACTGAGACTGTTTGGTACATAAGTTGTACAAACTCTTAATTCTCCAAAAGGTACAGCAACTGAATCCCCCTTTCCACATTCTCCGTTTAGTATTTTTCATATTGTTAAGGGCCTGAATACTAACCGCTCCCTGGAAAATAGGAAACTCCTGAGAAAAAACACAACAACTTCTGCAGATTCTTACTTTTACAAGAGCTTTACCTTCCTTTTTAGCCTTGATGTTTGAGAAAATAACCTCAGGCAGGACAAAATAAACAAATCATACTTTTCCTTAATCTGAAAAAGACACTACTATTATACACCACAGCAAGAGCTGGCCAGAGCCTTCTCAGTTGTAATCACTGTTATTGCAATCATAAGACTGCAGAGAATTAACAAAATAAAAACAAATCAAATTCATTTCACTTTGATAGTAAGCCATAAGCAGCAGCAAACTCCAGGAAAATCTGAAAAATGAGAGAGGGGAATAGAAGAACAGAAAAATCACTCCTCAACCCCCAAAAGACACCCCATGCTCCCTTCCCATAATCATAGGAAGACCAGGGTGGCCAGGGAAATGCTCCAAGTCCGCCTGATACCTGCTGTGTTCCCAGAGCCTCTGAATGATGGGAAACCCTGTTCCAACCAAATAGTGATATCACCATATCCTCTCTTTTCCTCTTAAGAGAGGTTTATTTTTAAGATTTATTTTCACTTATTTACTAATGCAAGAGAAAACACCTCCTATGTAAATAGCATGAAAGTCTGCTTGCCACTCCTGCCTCTCTTTGTGCAAGGCTGTTTTAAACCCACCTCGTAATGGAAAAAGGCAACTACCAAAGACATACGTACCATTTCATATAATTTAATAGTAACCTTCCCCTCCCCTGAACTTTCAGGCCAAAATCAATGCCATACAAACCTGCCGAACAGGAAGCCTAATTATTCTAACATGTGCAACCGAAGCGATAGGGAGTTTCACAGTAAAACTGATAAGGAGAGACATAAAAGACTAATGAGCAGCCTGCCGGTGCTCCATTGCTAGGCTAGCAAAGGTCCCTGCAGAACACCTTTGGTATTGTTCAGTGGGGAGACGGAGGCTGGGACATGTCCAAAAATAACATTCAGAGATGGAAGAAATGAACACACAATGTCTGCAGCTCAAGTGCTTAATCTGGGCAGAGAAAAAAATTATTTGAAAGAGTATAACCAACAGAAGAATGCACGATGCAGAGCGGAAAGAGCCAATTAAATGTACTCAGGTTACTGAGCAGCTAGACCCTTTGTGCCACATTTGCTATTTGAAAAAATTGACAAGTGTCTTCTTGACCTGTGCCTGTGGTGCAGGTGACTGAAAATAAGGGTCCTTGATTAAAGAGACACAGTCGTCAGTATTATTAGTGGCCAGTGATCAAACAACTGGTCCTGCAATAATCAGGAGTGAAAGACACTAAAAGGTCTTGCCGCTGACAGTGGCCAGCAGAAGCAGCAGCCCCGGACCAGAGAAGGAAGCAGCCAACAATACCAACTCTTGACAACTACTGCTAGGTTTTCCAGTTTACCAGTAAGTCACCTTTTGACCTAGAAAAATGTGTGCTCTTCCCTAGCAATGTTTTGTACAAGACAATCCAGGTACCTGAGCAGCCTGTCCCAGAGGCAGCAGTCCTATTTCCTCTATGTCTACAGAGCATATTACCTGCACTCAGAGTTGTTTCCAGCAGGGATGGCTTGCTACTAATGCCTCCGTTCAGGAAGTCACAGCTTTTCCTCAAAGTTGCCTATATGATACGTCTCCAGCTGCAGAATTTCTGTCATACCTTGTGTATTATAGAAATAGATGCTTTGGGGAGACCTATAGCTTGGGGGAGGAGGGAAGGTCCCCTTTGGTTGCACAACTTAACCTTTTCACTTCTGTGTTAACATACCCAGTGAAGGAGAGAGCTTGAAAGGGCAATTTAAAGAGCCTTTATAAGACAGTAGAATCACATGTCAAATTGGAGTGTAATAGTCTTTTAATGTACTTTCATTATGGCAAATTTAGTCACCCTGCAAGCTCCCATTACTTTGGCCCCCGAAGTCAGCATATTTGGAAGGAAACTGGGACTGAAATCATCGTTAACATTACTACTCATTTGAGAAATCTTGTACCATGGGACAGCAACCTCCACCACTGATGCCAAGGTAGCAAAAAAACTGATTTTAATGGGAAGGAGCAAAGCACTGCATAGGTGAGGCACCACCAGTAAAGGAACCAGCAACACCGCCTCAGGGACATGGTCTCCCACCTTTCGGTGGGCTTTATCACTACACCCGATTTATAACCTGGGAAAGAAAACACGGTCTGGAAACACCACCCCTGCCTTACACTAAAATACCACCCAACCCCTTGCAAGTATTCCTCACGACTGGTAGCAAACATGTATTGTACAGAAGTCTTCTACTGTAAACCTCAGTATCAAGATTTCATGGCTTGAGAAAGTTCTTTCCTCCATTTCATACAGTGACACAAGAACAGATTTTACTGTACAGACTTTACTGGGTAACATTCAAGGGCAAGTGACAAAAATCAGTTCCCTCTGAGATCAACAGAAAACAGACCTTTAGCACCTCCATGAACTTCACCAACAAGGCTTCATTTTATTTAAGTACCAACTAACAGAGCCGCCATTCTGTAAGTCCTTTTTGACAACCAAACATTAAAAATAATTTCCCCCATTTATATTTCCAGACTAAAAAAAAAAAAAAAAAAGTAGTTGCATACCCTGTTTCTCAAATCCCCCCAAAAGGCATATAATATTTTCATCTCTCATAATATTTAATCGAGTCCACTTCATTACAGACAAGGCTAAAAAGCTCATCATGCTGCAACTGATTACAAACAAGATAGTGCCCACATCTATTAAAGACTGACCTAATTGTCTGATTCGCCTACATTTCTGCAGGCCAAATTTACTGACATTTTGCACAAATGCAAAGCTGACTGAGCCTGATGACCTTTTATACCTCTGTAATTAGTATTCTGTGCCTTTACAACCAGAAAAGCAAGTTGCCCCTTTACTCAGCAGTCCATCTGTAAACTCTAAACTCCACCATCTACTCACCACCTACCAGTCAGAAAAGTACATGGGAAAAAAAAAAAAAAAAACCACAACCAAAAAAAACCCCAGAAACTGCAGCCTTTCAGGGTCATGAAATTAAGTCTGGAAAGGCCCTTTTAAGATACACATGCTGATTTCTAAAAGAAGAAACAGAAAAAGCAGGTCCAGTTGGTAGACCCAAATTCAATAAACAGCATTTTTATCACGCTTTTCTAAAAAAGACAATATAAAGTAAGGACACTGGCATAGACAAGCACCATGAAAAGACAATTAAAAAAACCCAAACAAACCAGAAACCAAACCCAGTAAGTTTAGTCCCTATCACTAACATCACTGCACAGTATGAAAAGTATAATGCAAATACATTGATTCTGCACTAGAATGTAACCAAGATTAATAATACAGAGGTTTAACTGCAGAAAACATCCACTAGAACTTTGTTATGTATATAATCAGGTTTTGCAACCCAATCCTACAGTTGCAAAAAATACTTCCTAATAACGAACCTAAGTTTAAAAAGGCGAGTCTAGTCAATTCTACTGGAGTGAAGTTCTGGATCCGGATCTCTGCTGCACTCAGCAACACAATCTGCATTTCCCCAAGCAAAGCAGAGGGGAGGACGAGGTCAGAGCGCTGACCTGCACTTCAAATTCCAGTCTCGGGAAAGAGGGACGCACGACCATTAACAGCCAGCGAAGACGCAACGTCATTCCACCTTGCAAAACCTGAGGGGACACACTCAGCCGGCGATGTGCACATGATCCTTTAGTGCACTAGCAGCCCTGAAATTTCTCTGCCCACCAGCCAACTTTTCACTACAAACACTGTGAAAACAATATGGTCCCATGGACCATCTTCCCCAGCTTCCTGCACTAACAGATCCCAGTTTGGGAGTCACTGCACCAGTCAGGCCCTTTTAGAAATCTGCACCCAAGAGCAAGCCGAAGACTTAATGCAAAAATATTTCAAACCAGAGAAGCATTTCTTTTGCATAGCTCCATCATGAAGCATACATGAAGCATAATCCAAAAAGCTGCCAGCACTGGCAGCCTCGTCTTCATCAGTGTCAAGAATTTTTATATTTTTTTTAAAAAGAGATGCTAATTTTCGTCATATATGAATTTCTTAAATGGAAGTTTGGATTTTTTCTTAAGTCAAATTAATCTAAAATCAGCAGGGAAAATTTACTGAATAGCTCTATAAACTCAGAATTCTCTATCTGAATTTTAATGCAGAAATAAATCTCCTAAAGCAAGTCTTTCTCTTTTCATTTTCAAACCATAATTCAAGTGGCGTTTTCCCTTTGGTCATTTATCATCCACAATTTTCTGTCAAAAAGTTTCGTTACAAGTAACATGTTTTAAGATATTGATTACACAATGACTAATGAACTGTGTCAAACTGGGGGGGG